>CM077090.1:98003923-98414548 GCA_039513925.1 Platanthera zijinensis
GTTGCGCTGTCGCTGCAGCTTGGGCCACTATCATTGCTTCTGCAAGCAAGCGACAGAAATCGGTCGGGGTTACCCCTATGCCCAACGGACCTAGAGTAGTTGCACTGCTCGCCGAAGGCTCTTCTCGTGGCCTTGACGTCCCTGTCTCATTGCTTGTACCCTTAGCAAAAGCAAAGTAAACACAAATCAGTCTCTTTTCGCAAGACTCAAACACATGGACACTCATGGTCCCGCAATACTTCTAGGTGAATAACTTCTCTACGCGATCCAATTACATTAAATCGACCGCTAAACCTGACCTTGGACACCAACCTCGCTTTGTTACCAAATTTTAACAACTTCCCTGTAATGATCGTATAATATGGGTCCGGCCGGGGCCCCACAACATACAGACGCCACAGCTTTAGCATTAAAAGATGATATTTACTACCCAACTCAAAACATAGAATAAACCAATAGCGGAAACATACCAACAACAACTAGAAGTTATCCACCACAAGTCAGGAGTATCAAAAATGGCCTTAAGGCCTTACACACAACAAGTACAAAACTGAATGACAATAATGTCAACCATCAACGTGCAAAAGCACTCCTAGGCTACCTCGGCATGCAAGCCGGAAATATCTATAACGTGGAGCATTATATTCAAAAAGAAAATAAGCTAACAAGCATTGTAGTCACTTTATGAGGCTTAGGCCTTTTTGGCCGGCGAGCCCTCTACCCATGCGATCTTTGCCCGGTAAAATTTTATTGTAATGTGCGTCAACAAAGGCTGACCTCAGCTGTATAACAAACACATCTCCTCCCAGCCATCCTTAGGGGACCCCGGGGCACTCCATCACCCTGCAGGTCAGCACTTCGTATGCAATATACATAAACATATAAAGCAGTAAAACAAGTTTGGATGTCTCATACAACAAACATGTTTCTACGTTAAGCATAAGAAAAAGTGGGGCCTACAATATAGCATGTATGAAATCCTGGGTTCCACCCAAGGCACCCTAAAGCGTAAGAATCTAACACATCATCACGCATCATCAATCGGGTACTTTCAATTTCCCCTTCGACATTCAAGCCACACACACATGGGTACTTCCTAATTTTCCCAAACGACATACAAGCCGCCACACGGAACTCTTGCCAAGGCCCCGCCCGCTCGTGGGTCTCAAACCCGGGCTTGCCTGCAAGCTCTAACTTCTCATGTCAGGATTCCGTCCAACACACAAACTGATTTTAAGAACCCTCACCGGACCCCACCCTCTCGTGGGCTTCATCACACAAGCTTGTCCTAAGATTGACATTCTCGTAAGTTTCACATAAGGGGACTAGTCTTGCCGGGACACTCTCTTTACATGACTTGCACGTCACGGGATTGCCAGCCGACCACAGAGACAAAGCCTCGCCTTAGCACCTCACATACATAGCCTTCCCACCCTAATCAACCTCTCGTACTGTAATGTTCTCATGCTCCAAGGAAACCATCTACTTTCACAATGGAGCTCTCCTTGTCCAGTTCCGACTACACTTACTCGAGTGAAATAAGGGGATACATACATCACAAATGAAATCTTGCCGCAACGGATTTCAAGTAAAATCCTTAAGTTTGTTATGCATCATCACTGAGTCGAACTAATGGTCGCGACTACGGCTTCACCCACAATTCCTAATCCACTAGCGGAGTGGATCTCTAATGCAATATCATGCCTGGGACAGACACAATCGACTCGATGATTCCTTTTTAACCATGGCAACCCAAACCCCTCTTATTTGAGAGATCTGATGCCTAAATGCTTGAAATAAAATCAAGAAAAGGAAAAGATTTCATGCACGCATCCTATAACCGAGTGGAGAAGTGTCATTACCTTACGACCCCTCTTCCTCGCCATTGAAACTTGATATTTACGGATGAAAAGATGCGCCTCCAAGTCCTTTCCACGGATCCGGCCTTAGAACGAAGATTGGAGCTCCGAAGCTTCGTCAATGGCCGAAGAAGCTTTCTTCTTCTTCCGAACTCTCTCTCTCACACACACACAAACTCTAAGCCCACTCCAGAAAGAGCACACAAAGAGAGGGGGGAAATTGCTCATCCCTAATAAAGCACTTCGGGCAGAAGATCCTGGGGTCCAGGATCAATTTTGAAGTTAGATCAAACAGCTGGGAATCAGTCTACGAAAACCTCGAAATTCATCAATTTATTTGATCGGTTTAGGATTTATTAATCGGCCTGCGCTAGATGAAAAGCCAAGAGTTCGACGTTCATTGAACGGCTTGCAGGCCAAATTTCGTTGAACACTCCAAGCTAGACGAAATTAGATCGACTTTAGTCGACTGCGCAAAATTACTGAGCTCGACGAGAAAAAAATTAGCTCAGCTCAAAGAAATTCTAAGCTCGACGAAAATTCGTGAGCTCGACGAAAATCCTACGCTCGACGAAACTGGCTGAGCTCAACGAACTTGCTGAGTTTGACAAAATGCCTTGACCTCGACAAAAAGTTGTGAGCTCGACGAAAACTTTTCAGCTCAAAGAAAAACCGAGGTGTTACAACTCCTCCCCCCTTACAAGAATTTCGTCTCCGAAATTAATCTTCATAGGAAGATAGCAAGAAAATTATTGCAACAATTTAAAACATTGTTACAACAACCACTTATATTCATGCAAACAACAAGAAAAATATTGCAACGTCTCAAAACACTGTTACAACAAATCAAACACTGTTTCAAATCAGCATTACACAAATAACTCGGGATAGTTCTCGCACATTTCTTACTCACGCTCCCAAGAGAACTCGTCTCGCCCGCAGTTATCCCAATGCACCTTTACGAGTTTGACCTCATTGTTCCGCAACTGCCGAATTTCTGAATCTTCTATGCTAACTGGACGGACTTTCATCCTCAAGTTCTCTTTTATCAATACCGATGCAAATTCGATCACCACACTAGCCTACACCAAGGATTTTCTCAAGACGGAGACATAGAAAACATCATGCAATCAATGGTATGATTTTCATCATTCTGGGATGCCGGTGGAACCCCTATGTGGCACCTGCCAATTGGGCCTCCTCGACGACAACATTGAGTTCATTGCATTGGCAACGTGCGTTCCAGGCTTAATGCCAGATCATTACTTGGGTTTCTTCATGCAGGGTTACTTCCCCATATCCGGTCCTGCCTTCGCACCCAACACCCTTGGTCTTCAATGTCACATCTGTTGATATTGGATCCCTTGGGGAGTTTTCCTCCCGTACAGCTTAACCTCCCTTCAACACCCTTTCGACTGCCACCCCAGGGAATACCGCGGTTCTCCCGCACTCATGCCACCTTTTTGACCTACCTTGCCGCCAACCTATCCCCAAATGATCAACCGGGAGTAACATGATTTTCTAATGGCCTATATTTCTATTTTAAGCAACCCTACTCCCCGATTCATGGCTGCCCCGTGAAGGAGCTCTGCATCACTATTGACGAGGGAGGCCTAGAGGTCACCCTTGAGTATTACGAAGCCTCAGATGAAAAGGACACACCATACGACGAGGGTCCCCAAGCGAGTTTGCATTGTTTAGACCTTCCTTGCTTTGTTGTTGGCAATGTACAACCCCGTGTTCGCCGAGTGGGTAACCCAGTAAGTCCAAGGCGCAAAAGGGTCCTCAAACCCATACAAGTCGAGTGGACGAGTAAGACGGTAGGCTCACACTTGCCCAAGGCAGCAGGCATGCGGTTAGCAGGGCGAGTTAGGTAACAGGGTCATAATTTCCCCAGGCCATGAGTGCGAGGTTGGCGAGTGCTAGCTTCATCAAGCACTCGCCACTCCGATCGGGGCGAGTCGAAGAGCAGGTCCGCACTCTCCCCAGGAAAGGAGTAAGAGGTTGGCGAGTATTCGTTTCACTAGGCACTCACCGGGTAATGCGAGGTGAGTCGGGAGACAAACCGACACTCCCCCTAGGAGGTGAGTCTGGTGGGCGATTGTCGGCTTCTTCAAACATCTGCCACCCTCGGAGGCTGAGACCTCATCATTGACTCATTTTAGAGAATTTTCCCTAAAATATTATGCTTGTTTGTGTCTGCTAATAGCCTTTTTGAATAGTGGAGTCTAGCTATTGGCATTCCAATTTGAGGTGCGTTGAGTAAAACCAAAAGGTGTGATTCCGCTACGTACAAACCATACTTGGAAAACTATAAATAGACCCTGAAGGGAACCTTTGGAGGGAGATCTGATCATTTGGCTTCTTCCTCCTCTTGTCAGCTTTGGTTGGCTTCAAGTGCTTTCTAAGTTGCTTAGCTTCAGCAGTGGTTTGGGAGGGGAAGCGCTCTAAGACCTTCCGGGTGTGTGGTGAGACCTTCGTATTGTAGTCCATGGTCTGTGTTTTTCTCTGAGTCTTCATCCAAACACACTCCCTTGGAAGAAGTGCAGGTTGCCCCCATTTTGGGTCCGAACTCCTCGTTGGGCCGAATCTCGGTTCCAACAGGCAACATCTCTGACCTACGAACCATGTAGCTCTCTATTTCCATATATAACAGTCCCGTGATTGTGATGATTGATAGTGGGGCCAGCTACAACTTCATCTCCTAATTCCTTGCGACACCACTCGACATTTGCCATTTTCTTGGTCCTTGTTGTCACAACCCGCATTTTCTCCGAATTTAGGAAACATCAGAGTATGAGAAAATACGCGCCATGATGCCACGTCAAGCAGGGGATAACTGCTGACGCTCAGGAAAAACCAACTACAATCCTTATGCAAGAAAATCATGTGCTTAATGAATAGAGATTCAGTTATGTTTTAGAGACCGTATCCCTCGGCCCAGTGGATCACCTCGTCCACAAAAGAAAAACTATATTTATACGCTGCGGAAAGAAAAAATACTTTAATTAGGTTTTACACCCTAAAGAGCGCATAAGGGTCCCAAGAGAACCACTCATGCTATGCAAGACCCTATATTTAATTTATATAATATATAAGAAAACGGTCTTTATACGTTGTTTGGAAAATAGTGATTAAGTTTTATAAAAAACATGCCAATCATGAGCTTTATTTATACCAATAATTATAGTTTGAAAATAACTAGCCACCCAGCATAAATCCTTCTCAGAGCAAGTAGACTATCTCCAGAAAAAGGTAGCAGCATAAGTAAATATATCCAGTACAAAGGCAACAACTACCAGTGGGCGCCAACAACCTGACACGAACCCACTGACACATATGTATGTCTGTAAGAAAGTACTAAAAAACTACCTCACCAACACGGCAAACGGAACTCCAAAGACCAAGAGACCACCAACACCACCACTGCAAACTAGCCACCCAACTGGCTACGGCTCAGAACCTGGGGTATTCCAAAAGAAAACAGAATACCTCAGCAAGCAACAAGGTAAAAACAACTGCATGTAAGAGTCAACCAAAAGGAAGAAGTAACTGAAAAACATGCAGTAGAAAGAGTCACAACTGTCCAAAACAGGACAACAAGAAAAACACAACGAACAAAGAAAACAGCAACAACCCAACTCAGGAACAACATCCTACCGGGCCTACTAGGCTACCAAGAGCCAAAAGTGCTGTAAGCTACCAAGGAAGGAACTTCTAACACCCTAAACTGTGGAGAGAGGTAGTAGCAAAAACAAACAACGAGGAACCGGATCGGAGGCAAACTCAGTCCTCCATTCACCATGTCCAAGTCAACAAGCTCGAGGGTCTACACGTGAAAGCACAAGGGACCTTCCACCCACACATGCCCAGCCCGTACCTGGAGCACGAAAACAAGAGTGGCCTTGGCTATGTCACACAACTCCACCCCCCTGAAGAGCTAATAACCACCACTACTAACCACGACCCGCGATTTGGCCTTTAAGAAGGTAAAGAAAACGGCCGACAAGGAAAAACCAGAAATATAACAAGAAAACCACTCGGAAATGAAAAATAAGGTAAAGGAAGAGTGTTGAAAAGAATCAACACGACAAGGCGCTGAGTGAGACCCACTCAGTGCCTACCTAAACCTTGGCGTTGAGTGAGCTAGCCTCACTTAAAGCCAAAACCAAACTCTAACCACAATCCCACTAAGGTAATACGGAGCTCGACGATTGTCGACCGGAGGTCGACGATAGTCGAACTTCCTAAGGCAGAAACCGAGATCGACGATCTCCATTCAGAGATCGACGATAGTCGAACGATTCTAAGACAAAAAGAGGCAGGGAACTTCCAGTACTCGAGTAGTTGCCTATTACTCGTGTATTCAAATTCCAGCACTCGAGTAGTTACCTATTACTCGTGTACCTCATCCCTCTACTCGAGTAGTCGCCTACTACTCGAGTACCTCATCCCTCTACTCGAGTAGTCGCCTACTACTCGAGTATACAAACATAACCAGCACTCGAGTAGTTACCAACTACTCGAGTACCCCAACCCGCTACTCGAGTAGTTTCCTACTACTCGAGTATACAAACATAACCAGCACTCGAGTAGTTACCAACTACTCGAGTACCCCAACCCGCTACTCGAGTAGTTGCCTACTACTCGAGTATGCTAAAACCACTACTCGCGTATCTACAAACTGCACTCGAGTAGATGCCTACTACTCGAGTAAACCAAACCACTTACTCGAGTATCTCGAGTCCACTACTCGAGTAACCCAAAACGCCTACTCGAGTAGTTACCTACTACTCGGGTACTCCAAGGCTAATACTCGAGTTGATGCCTTCTACTCGAGTATCTCAAAGCCACCACTCGAGTATCTTAACCCACTACTCGAGTATCTCAAAGCCACCACTCGAGTATCTTAACCCACTACTCGAGTATCTCAAAGCCACCACTCGAGTATCTTAACCCACTACTCGAGTATCTCAAAGCCACCACTCGAGTATCTTAACCCACTACTCGAGTAATACACTTAGCAAATTCGGGAAAGAAATCACCCCCCTCACCTAACACTTCCTCTCGGCTACACCCAAACCAGAGCAAAGATCTGAGCAAAGATGAACGGCATCACGCCGGCAAGGTTGGGTTCCAACCGCACAAGTAGGGGGGTTCAAATAGGAAGAACTAAATCCTATAGTTAGCAAGAAAAGAGAACAACAAGGCCTCTACCCTAGGGCTAACAGGGATTTCAAATACAGCAAGAATAATTCAAAAAAAGAAACTTGGCAAGGGCAAGAATACCACTTGCCTCAACTTTCGGCGAAGTACGGACGGCTCTCCTCCTCTTCACACGGAACGAACAGCCGCAGCACCTAGAATTAGTCTCACGGCCATTAATGGCGGAAAACTCCAAAACCGAAAACCCAAATCTCATCAAAACTCTACGAAAATAAAATATCTTACCGTCGAAACGAAGATCTCGGAGAGAGCAAGCCAACGCCGTTTTCGGAATCAAATTCCGTTCACGAACAAGCCCAGAATCGCTGACCGAAGAAGGTACAGGACGGGCGGTTTTCTCCTATGTTCTTCCGAGAACAAGCCGACGGTTTCTCTCTCAGGAAAAGAAGAAGAAGTGGGTTGTCACTTCTTAAACAGAGCTTTTATACTAAAGCTAACCCGCCGGTTCAGCCTAAAAACCGAACCATAAAAAACGCCTAATCGCTTAATTACAATGAGCGAATACCAAAAAAAGTAAGCCAATACACGGCCGCCACCTAGCAAGGAAAATAATTGCTCAATAAATTCTCCTGCAAGAATTTAATATTCAGCCCAATCAATTTAATTAATTGATCACAAATACTATTAACACACCAAACGACACGAAAACCGAATCACCTCGGAATTCGACGAAATTCGCACTGTAGCTAAATACCCACGCTACGATCACAACGGCGAAGTCGAAATTAACTTTCGACGAACAGAATCCGAGTTATACCCAAATAAAGCCAAACTCAAACATCCCCTCGAGAGGCCACACCGGGTCACCCAAAATGACTCGGCTTGCTAGGGAGATCTTGCCAACAGGCTACCAAACAGGGCACTCAGTTCTAAGGAGCTAAACCATACTCCACACATGGCACAAGCCACGGAAACGCATCATCATAACGCCAACGAGAATACAAATAAACGCAGGAAAATCGGGGCGTTACAGTCACTCCCCCTAAAAGAAAGTTTCGTCCCAAAACTTTACGCACAACACTCCTACTAAAGAAGGAGAAACAACTAATAGGAGTTACAAGAAGGAAAACATACCGATTAAATCAATGAAACAGGTGAGGGTAAGCCCTCCTCATAGCCGACTCTAACTCCCAAGTCGCGCTCCCCAAATCCTGATTCTTCCATAGAACCTTAACCATCGGTATGGACTTCTTTCGCAGCACATGCTCCTGAGTATCCAAAATACGAACCGGCATCTCAACAAAAGAGAGGTTGGGCTCCAACTGGGGCACAACATCCAAAAGCTGACCACTGCCGCGCACACACTTCCGCAATTGGCTAACATGAAAAACATTATGCACACCTGGGAAGTTCGCTGGCAAATCCAATCTATAAGCTGACACACCAATCCATTCCAAAATCTCAAACTGGCCCACATACCTTGGGTCTAACTTCCGATTCTTACCAAATCTCTTAACACCTACCATCGGGGAAACTTTGACGAATACAAGGTCCCCGAAGGAAAAATCCAAAACAGATCTACGCCGATTGGCGTTCTTTTCATATCTCTCCGGGGCTATACGAAGCTTCTCCAGAATAAGCTTCACTGCGACTTCCATTTCCTCAAGCGCGTCGGGACCCAACAAAGGCCTCTCACCAGCCTCAGCCCAAAACAACGGAGTCCTACAACGCCTCCCATACAAGGCTTCGAACGGGGCCATCTGCAAACTTTCCTGATAACTGTTGTTGTAGGCAAATTCCATGAGTCGCAATCGCTCATCCCACGCTCCACTGTGGTCTAAAATATAGCACCGGATCATATCCTCAACAATTTGGTTCACCCTCTCCGTCTGCCCATTGGTCTGCGGGTGGTAGGCAGCAGAATACCTCAGATCCGTACCCAAACCATCCTGCAGACTCTGCCAAAAATGAGAAGTAAACCGGGAGTCTCGATCGGAAATGATGCTAACCGGCACACCGTGGAGTCGGATGACTTCATTCATGTATAACTCCGCTATCTTATTCATCGGGTAATCAATCTTATAAGGCACGAAGTGAGCACACTTCATCAATCTATCCACTATAACCCAAACAGAATCAAATCACCTCGGGGATTTCGGTAATCCCATAATGAAATCCATAGATATACTTTCCCACTTCCAAGTCGGTATCTCTAGCGGAGTCAACTTACCACCAGGCCTTCCATGATCGGCCTTCATACGTTTGCAAGTGTGACACTCAGCAACAAATCGGGCTATATCTCCTTTCATGCCATACCACCAGGCAATTTGCCTTAAGTCACGGTACATCTTCGTAGATCCTGGATGGTAGGAAACACTGGAACCATGAGCCTCACTGCAAATCAACCTCCTAATATCCCCGACAGCAGGAACGCAAAACCTGCCGTGATACTTCAAAGTACCCGCATCATCGATAGTAAAGTCGGGCAACTCTCCCTCCTCAGTCCTGGTGAAGAGGTGCACAAGATCAGGATCGTCCTTCTGGTGCAGCCTAGTCAAAGAAATCCAGGACGGCTCCGCCACTGACAAGGTACTCTGCAAACTACAGTATCCCACTGAAATATCCATAAGGAGGAACTCCTCCACTAAACGATCGGCGGAGAGGTTAAAGATCTTTCCCGTCTTTCGGCTCAGGGCGTCGGCCACCACGTTGGCCTTGCCCGGATGATACTGGATTTCTACATCATAATCAACCACATACTCCAGCCACCGCCGCTGACGCAGATTCAACTCCTTCTGCGTGAACACGTACTTTAGGCTCTTATCGTCAGTGAAGATCTTGCATTGAGCCCCATAAAGTAGGTGCCTCCACAACTTCAAAGCATAAATAACCGCTGCAAACTCGAGGTCATGCGTGGGATAATTCTTCTCATGAGTCTTCAGTTGCCTTGACCCATATGCAATTACCTTTCCCTCTTTCATTAATATGCATCCCAGACCTACAAGCGAAGCATCCACATAAACATCATAATCTACTCCCTCGGTAGGCAGGGTCAGAACGGGAGCAGTGCACAATCTCTCTTTTAGCTCCAGAAAAGCCTCCTCACACTTTTCGCTCCAAACAAATGCCACATTCTTCTGAGTCAACTTGGTCAAAGGTGCGGCTAGGGAAGAGAAACCCTCCACAAATCTTCTGTAATAGCCAGCCAACCCTAAGAAACTCCTGATATCCTTAGGAGTATTCGGCCTATTCCAATCCATCACTGCTGCAATCTTTTCTGGATCGACCGAGATCCCATCCTTATTCACCATGTGGCCTAGAAAAGAAACCTGAGGCAACCAAAATTCGCACTTGCTCAATTTGGCGAATAACTTGTGATTCCTCAACTCTGATAGGACCAAACGCAAATGCTGCTCATGCTCCTCAGTACTGCGAGAATAAACTAACACGTCATCAATGAAGACCACAACGAACTTGTCGAGGAAATCCTTGAACACCCGGTTCATCATATCCATGAAGGCTGATGGTGCGTTGGTCAGACCAAACGACATTACCAGAAACTCAAAGTGTCCATGCCTCGACCTAAACGCAGTCCGTGGAATGTCCGCCTCACGGATCCTGAGTTGATGATAACCAGAACGAAGATCGATCTTGGAGAACACCGTGCTACCACGCAACTGGTCAAATAAATCATCGATCCTCGGCAGAGGGTACCTGTTCTTGATAGTGACCTTGTTCAACTCTCTATAGTCGATGCAGAGCCGCATCGACCCATCTTTCTTCTTTACAAACAAAACAGGAGCACCCCAAGGCGACGAACTCTGCCTAATAAACCCCTTAGCTAACAGCTCATCCAACTGAACTCGCAACTCCTCTAACTCACGAGGGGCCATCCGGTACGGCGCCTTAGCAATAGGACGCGTACCCGGCTCTAAATCGATCACATACTCAACATCCCGATCAGGAGTAAGACCAGGAAGATCATTAGGAAAAACATCGGCGAAACCACGAACAATAGGAATCTCTTCCAAGCGTGGCACGCTAACAGCGGCTCCAACCGCCGAGACTAAACAAACACAACAATCAGGAAGAAACAATCTCTGAGCACATACCGCAGAGATGACAGGAAAGTCCTGGCACAGATCAGCATACACGCTGCCGGGCTGACCGTTGTCCCTGATGAAGTCCAAGCGCTTTCCTTTGCACTGAATGACCGCATCATACCGAGAGATCCAGTCCATGCCCAAAATGATATCGAAGTCCTCCAGATCAATCATTTTCAGGTCCGCCTTCGCAAGAAAGTACCCCAACAAAACCGGGCAATCCAAAATGCCCAAATCTGACAACACAGATTCACCAGAAGGAAACTTGACACGGAAGGAATCCCGAATACGATCTAGAGTCAACCGATGACGCTCTACAAAGGCTCTAGCCACGAACGAGTGGGTAGCGTCGGAGTCAAACAGAACACGCGCCCAACGGTTCTTCACCTTAAACTTCCCTATAGGAACACATAAACTAAGGAACTACCACAGCAATACCGCAACATACAAGCAAATAAAACTACCAGGCTAGAAAAACAACAAACCGCTAACCTGAAATAACCTGGGTCGAAGTCTGAGCCTCCTCGGAAGAAATCACGTTCAGCTTCCCTTTTCCCTTGTCCACACGCGGAGGTGGAGGTAAAGCCTGCAACGGAACTGCAGGAAGAGCTGACTGAACCTGAGGACACCTCGACTTGATATGACCCTTTTGCCCACACTGAAAGCAGACTCTATCCTTGGTCCAACACTGGGCCGCATCATGCCCGGACCGCTTGCAAACTGAACATGAGACATCTCTCCTAGGAGCACCCTGGATCGCATGAACCTGCTCCTTCTTCTGAGCTGCTGACCTCTTAAAACATTTCTCGACAGGATGGCCTGACCGGCCACAGAAACTGCACACTACTCGGCTCCTCTTTCCCGGAACAGCATTGGGTACCAGGGGCTTCTTCCCCTCCATAGACTTTCTCTTGTCCTTTCTCATCTGCTGGCCTCTGCTCTTTGCCGTTTCAATAGCCTCAACCTTAAGAGCAGCCTCTACAACTCCAGCATAAGTCACTGACCCATAAGCACTGGTCAACTGCTGCACTTCAAACCACCAAGAAATATCTTAACTCGATCAGCCTCAACGCTGACCAAAGCAGGGGCAAAACGGCTCAACTTACTAAATTCTATTTCATACTCACCCACCGTGAGTTGCCTTTGCTTCAGATAGAGAAAGTCATTCATGAGGCGGTCACGCTCGACCGAAGGCAAGAACTTCCTCAACAACATCTCCTTAAACATTTCCCAAGAGCATCCAGCTACTAAGCTCTCCTTCTCTCTCAGCCACCAACTCTTAGCCAATCCTTTAAGCCGATAGGTGGCTAGCATCACCCTCTGGTCACCTGCAATCCCTGAATACGAAAACATCTCCTCCATGGAGATCAGCCAATCATCAATAACCATGAAATCTGCCTTCCCGTCATAAGTGGGAGGGCTCAGCCTCTGAAACTGCGAGATGAAGTCCATCTCCGCTGGCACCACTACCAGAGGTCTCACGAGTGCAGGGGGAGGAGGAACAGCTAACCCCCCAGCAGGAACTTGCGCACCCTGAGCCTTCCCTACCACAACTGCCACCAAAGACTGAATCTGGGCTCGCACCTCTTCCAACTGTCTGCCCATAGCTTCGCTACTCTGACGCAGAATCTCGATCACCGTATCATTCTGAGCTCCGGACGACTCACCTTCAGACAGGGGAGTCAAACGCGTCGCAGGTCGCCTAGCCATCCTAAAATCATAACCACCCCAAATCAGATCCCCAATCAACGACTAGAACCCAAACACAAGTACAGACCATACATATATAGATATATACTTAAAGCTGCTAAACTTGCTCTGAGAGTTTATCTTTTTAACAAAAATTTGACAACATGCCCTAACCTAGGATGGTTAACCATCACCTTGCTAACTCTCGTGCCTAGATCGGGAATGCATGACTTTATTTTGTTTTGAAAACTTATGTGTGTACATATGTCATCCTGCAAATCTTTAGCTTGGCACGTTGTGCTTATGCAATGATATGCTATGCATGTTTGTGCTATGCATTCTAAAAAGGCCCTAATGCATGTTATGAGCGGCGTACGCATAAAAATGTTATGCATCCCATACTACATAACATTCCCATGCAACGAAAAAGAAACGTGCTAGTCGTAGTCATGTGGTGAGGTTATGCATCCCATACTACATAACCCTCACATGTAGCCCCTATGGTGGATCCATATACGAACACATATTATGCATCCCATACTACATAATATGCCTCGTATACTTCATGTTATGCCATGAGTGTAGTGTTCGTGCTTTTGCCAAGATGTGCTGATGAAAAATCGATGTGTGAATGACATGATGCTGAACTATTAAAGCAAACCAAGGAAGGTTGCTCAACTAACTTGTCAAGCAACCTCCCTCTGATACCAACTGTCACAACCCGCATTTTCTCCGAATTTAGGAAACATCAGAGTATGAGAAAATATGCGCCATGATGCCACGTCAAGCAGGGGATAACTGCTAACGCTCAGGCAAAACCAACTACAATCCTTATGCAAGAAAATCATGTGCTTAATAGAGATTCAGTTATGTTTTAGAGACCGTATCCCTCGGCCCAGTGGATCACCTCGTCCACAATAAAAAAACTATATTTATACGCTGCGGAAAGAAAAAAATACTTTAATTAGGTTTTACACCCTAAAGAGCGCATAAGGGTCCCAAGAGAACCACTCATGCTATGCAAGACCCTACATTTAATTTATATAATATATAAGAAAATGGTCTTTATACGTTGTTTGGAAAATAGTGATTAAGTTTTATAAAAAACATGCCAATCATGAGCTTTATTTATACCAATAATTATAGTTTGAAAATAACTAGCCACCCAGCATAAATCCTTCTCAGAGCAAGTAGACTATCTCCAGAAAAAGGTAGCAGCATAAGTAAATATATCCAGTACAAAGGCAACAACTACCAGTGGGCGCCAACAACCTGACACGAACCCACTGACACATATGTATGTCTGTAAGAAAGTATTGAAAAACTACCTCACCAACACGGCAAACGGAACTCCAAAGACCAAGAGACCACCAACACCACCACTGCAAACTAGCCACCCAACTGGCTACGGCTCAGAACCTGGGGTATTCCAAAAGAAAACAGAATACCTCAGCAAGCAACAAGGTAAAAACAACTGCATGTAAGAGTCAACCAAAAGGAAGAAGTAACTGAAAAACATGCAGTAGAAAGAGTCACAACTGTCCAAAACAGGACAACAAGAAAAGCACAACGAACAAAGAAAACAGCAACAACCCAACTCAGGAACAACATCCTGCCGGGCTTACTAGGCTACCAAGAGCCAAAAGTGCTGCAAGCTACCAAGGAAGGAACTTCTAACACCCTAAACTGTGGAGAGAGGTAGTAGCAAAAATAAACAACGAGGAACCGATCGGAGGCAAACTCAGTCCTCCATTCACCATGTCCAAGTCAACAAGCTCGAGGGTCTACACGTGAAAGCACAAGGGACCTTCCACCCACACATGCCCAGCCCGTACCTGGAGCACGAAAACAAGAGTGGCCTTGGCTATGTCACACAACTCGACCCCCCTAAAGAGCTATAAACCACCACTACTAACCACGACCCACGATTCGGCCTTTAAGAAGGTAAAGAAAACGGCCGACAAGGAAAAACCAGAAATATAACAAGAAAACCACTCGGAAACGAAAAACAAGGTAAAGGAAGAGTGTTGAAAAGAATCAACACGACAAGGCGCTGAGTGAGACCCACTCAGTGCCTACCTAAACCTTGGCGTTGAGTGAGCTAGCCTCACTTAAAGACAAAACCAAACTCTAACCACAATCCCACTAAGGTAATACGGAGCTCGACGATTGTCGACCGGAGGTCGACGATAGTCGAACTTCCTAAGGCAGAAACTGAGATCGACGATCTCCATTCAGAGATCGACGATAGTCGAACGATTCTAAGACAAAAAGAGGCAGGGAACTTCCAGTACTCGAGTAGTTGCCTATTACTCGTGTATTCAAATTCCAGCACTCGAGTAGTTACCTATTACTCGTGTACCTCATCCATCTACTCGAGTAGTCGCCTACTACTCGAGTACCTCATCCCTCTACTCGAGTAGTCGCCTACTACTCGAGTATACAAACATAACCAGCACTCGAGTAGTTACCAACTACTCGAGTACCCCAACCCGCTACTCGAGTAGTTGCCTACTACTCGAGTATACAAACATAACCAGCACTCGAGAAGTTACCAACTACTCGAGTACCCCAACCCGCTACTCGAGTAGTTGCCTACTACTCGAGTATGCTAAAACCAATACTCACGTATCTACAAACCTGCACTCGAGTAGATGCCTACTACTCGAGTAAACCAAACCACTTACTTGAGTATCTCGAGTCCACTACTCGAGTAACCCAAAACCCCTACTCGAGTAGTTACCTACTACTCGGGTACTCCAAGGCTAATACTCGAGTTGATGCCTTCTACTCGAGTATCTCAAAGCCACCACTCGAGTATCTTAACCCACTACTCGTGTATCTCAAAGCCACCACTCGAGTATCTTAACCCACTACTCGAGTATCTCAAAGCCACCACTCGAGTATCTTAACCCACTACTCGAGTAATACACTTAGCAAATTCGGGGAAAGAAATCACCCCCCTCACCTAACACTTCCTCTCGGCTACACCCAAACCAGAGCAAAGATCTGAGCAAAGATGAACGGCATCATGCCGGCAAGGTTGGGTTCCAACCACACAAGTAGGGGGTTCAAATAGGAAGAACTAAATCCTATAGTTAGCAAGAAAAGAGAACAACAAGGCCTCTACCCTAGGGCTAACAGGGATTTCAAATACAGCAAGAATAATTCAAAAAAAGAAACTTGGCAAGGGCAAGAATACCACTTGCCTCAACTTTCGGCGAAGCACGGACGGCTCTCCTCCTCTTCACACGGAACGAACAGCCGCAGCACCTAGAATTAGTCTCACGGCCATTAATGGCGGAAAACTCCAAAACCGAAAACCCAAATCTCATCAAAACTCTACGAAAATCAAATATCTTACCGTCGAAACGAAGATCTCGGAGAGAGCAAGCCAACGCCGTTTTCGGAATCGAATTCCGTTCACGAACAAGCCCGAAATCGCTGACTGAAGGAGGTACAGGACGGGCGGTTTTCTCCTCTGTTCTTCCGAGAACAAGCCGACAGTTTCTCTCTCAGGAAAAGAAGAAGAAGTGGGTCGTCACTTCTTAAACAGAGCTTTTATACTAAAGCTAACCTGCCGATTCAGCCTAAAAACCGAACCCTAAAAAACGCCTAATCGCTTAATTACAATGAGCGAATACCAAAAAAAGTAACCCAATACACGGCCGCCACCTAGCAAGGAAAATAACTGCTCAATAAATTCTCCCGCAAGAATTTAATATTCAGCCCAATCAATTTAATTAATTGATCACAAATACTATTAACACACCAAACGACATGAAAACCGAATCACCTCGGAATTCGACGAAATTCGCACTGTAGCTAAATACCCACGCTACGAACACAACGGCGAAGTCGAAATTAACTTTCGACGAACAGAACCCGAGTTATACCCAAATAAAGCCAAACTCAAACATCCCCCCGAGAGGCCACACCGGGTCACCCAAAATGACTCGGCTTGCTAGGGATATCTTGCCAACAGGCTACCAAACAGGGCACTCAGTTCTAAGGAGCTAAACCATACTCCACACATGGCACAAGCCACGAAAATGCGTCATCGTAACGCCAACGAGAATACAAATAAACGCAGGAAAATCGGGGGCATTACACTTGTTACTCGGTCTACTTAGGCGATGATCGCCATATAGCCATTAGGGGTCTTTATATTGGGCCTAAAAATGATCGCGATCCCCTGCCCTCTCTGAGCAAATTTTTACTCCTTCGATCTTAATGGTGTTGACATCATATTGGGTGTAATGTGACTCCGTACCCTTTACGACGTGTATATCAACTGGGATTGCATGTTATTGCGCTATTATAAATTAGGAATTCCTTTACTTTTGGCAGGGAGGCCTCCCTCACCCATCAGACAGTTGCCTTTCATCCTCTTCAGAACACAATGGACGTAGACTTTGTCGCATACTTTTTGAATGTCGTCAAGCCGACCCACCTGACCACCCCTACACCACTCCAATATGTCCTGGACGCTTTCCCAGTAGATTTTTCCCTTGCCTCCCACCTTTCACCTCCACGCCAGTGCATACGACATTGCCCCGGACCACATTGGGCATTACCCCTACACCACTCCAACGTGTCCTGGATGCTTTTTTAGTAAATCGAAGGAGAGCAAAAAAGTTGGCAAGGCTGAGTGACTCAGAGTCGAGGGAGCAGGGAGTTTCCAGAAAGTAGGAGGGAAGGAATAGAGGGGAGCCAAGGGCACAAGGGTATCAGGGACCTCACGGGGGTCAAGAACTAGGTTGGATGAAACAAGGATTGTCCGCTCAGGGTCAAGGAAGAGGGTTTGCCCAGGGAGAGTGAAACTTCCATGGTGGGTAGGGGAGGTCCAACCCCCAGGGATGGAGACAAGGCCCTAGTCCGCTCCCACCCCCACCGCAACAGGCTATGACGTTCGGCCGGGGAAGAGATTGAGGAAGAGGAGTAGGAGGCAGAAGAAGGAATCAACCCGTGGAGGGGCGAAAGGAAGATGTGGCGTTGCCCTACCGTTACTACCATAAGGAGGAGGGTCACGCGACGACCACCTGTCCTGAGTTCCTGGAGGTCAGGAGGGCGAGAGGCCCGAGAGAGCAATAGCCTCCAGTACAGATTGAGGATGTGACTGGAGGAGCGGAGGAAGAGGACCGGTGCGTGGACATGGTTATCGTGGGAACCTGAGGAGGGATCGGGGTGATCCACGGAGGGGTGGGGATCGAGGCTACCCACAAGGCAAGCCTCTATACCATGTATCGCCAGAGCGTTTCTTCGACGTCTCAAGACCCACCCCTAGAGGAGAAGATCACTTTCTCCAGGAAGGATATGCCAGATCATGAGGATCTATTCTGTGATGCGCTAGTGATCCAGACAGCCATCGAGAACTTCACCGTCTCACGGATCCTCGTCGATAATGGGAGCTCGATTAATGTCATCTTCAAGAAGGCATTTGACGAAATGAAGATGGAGTAGAGATGTAAGACCCCTTTTTTTCTTTTTAGAACACCGGGGTCTTAGCCCAAAACTGCCGCTTTGCGGTGGCACCGACTCACGGGAAGGCCGCCACTACAAAACGTTAATTCTGCCGGCCCTTTTCGATCACAAGAGAGAAGTAATTATACTTAAAATGTAAATAAGTCCACAAAAACATTT
Organism: Platanthera zijinensis; assembly: GCA_039513925.1. NCBI lineage: Eukaryota > Viridiplantae > Streptophyta > Magnoliopsida > Asparagales > Orchidaceae > Platanthera > Platanthera zijinensis. Next base: position 98,022,384 of record CM077090.1, read on the forward strand.
AAATAAAAGTGAAATCACATCCAGTCCATTAGTAGATAATAACAGGAAATAGATAACAGAAGTACTGCAAAGATACAGTTCAAATGAAATATAGATAAACGGGCTCGAGCCCGGTACATCAGAGTCCTCACTACAAATCACTCATCGCGGAAGCTAAAAAAATACTAATCACTCACGGAGCTGGTCGCAGGTGAACCGGTGCTAGACTGACCCACCTCAATGTGCACCATACTCCGCTGGTGCTGGTCCTTGGACTGCTGGTCCCTGTCTCCCATATGGAGCTCCTGTAATGTTGTGGTTCGAAAACCATTAGTCATAAAGACTAAGCCCTATCATCCCCTACCCCTCCCCCCACGGCTCCTAAGCACCGAGCGAAGAGGAGGATAGGGAAGCTACAAAGGTGGAGAATAATCAAGCAGATGACACTAGAGCTAATCTAACAACTATCTAGAATAAAGTATGTCGAACAATCCTACGGCAGTAAGTAATAAGGAAGACAAGTAGTAAGATACTAATTTTCCTAACCTAGTGAAGAAGGTACTGTTTTTAATCATCTAAAATTCTAGAGAAAATTACAGAATAACCAACATAGTTAGATACACCCACTGGTCTAATTTCATAATTTTCCAAATAGTAATTGGACATTAATTGTATTTTTGACTACATATCACAATTAGTACGTTAAAGAAGCAAGGACCAAAGATAATCATATAAAACTTCCAATAAAAATACAACAGGTATAACATGCTATAAGATGCCCTAATCAAAGATTTCATAACATTCCAGTGAACAGAAATTCCAGAATCATCAAAATAAATATCTAGGGCACAACTAGGGTTGTAAATGAAGTACTGTATAAATTGACCCAAAAATCTCAACAAAATTATAACATGGCCATTTAGATCAGAAAATTACCCTGCCCAAGTTTTACTTGATTTGAAGTTCAGTTGATAGCATAATAGTTCAAATTAAGGTTGGTGCCCTAAACTAGGGTTAGGATTTTAGGTGGCCTAACTGTCTCCAAATACCCTAAAATTTTGTCAAGAGAACTATACTGGCCCTATGGTTCTCTCCACCAAATTTTAAGTCAGTCCAAGGTCATTTGACCCCATGACCTTCACAACCCTAAAAACCATCATTAAGGGACCTTCCCTAGGGTTCTAGGGCTACCCTACACCAAGTCTCTCCAAACTCCCTTGGAGGGTGTGTTATGCCCTAAAAATCCAGTGACCAAAATATCAGCCTCTGTTGAGGTGATAAGATCACCCAAACACCAAGGGGGTGTTTGATCCTAAATTATCCTATAAGGATCAACCTAGGGTTGGATAAAAACTTATTCAAAACATCTCCAAATGAGATGAAATTTTTACCAGAAACTTATGATAAACCTAGGGACCACTGACCAAAATTTGGGAGGGTTTGGAAGTCATTTAGCCATCTAATTAATTATGCTAGGATTATTGAATTTTTCTAAACACTATCGAAAAACCTTTTCCAAAAATCCTAATTTTTGGATAGCACCTAGATATAGGTAAGATTAGTCCACACCCCAAATTTCAAGTCATTTTGACGACTGTATTGGAGTGGGGAATTTTTCCAAGGTCAGGGCAGTCCTATGGGTAGACCTCACCAAAATGAGTGCTGAGGTCTATCCAGTGGTCTAAAATACTTGAAACAAATTTTACAATTTCCTAGACTCATAGAGCTACAATATTAGTGTTGACCACTTTTTCTGTAGGAGCCTATAAGTATTTTTCCTAAATTTTCTAATGTGACTGTTAATTCCATACAGAAATTGCTTATAAAAATAAAATCAATTTAAATAGCACAGATCTTGAAGCAAGATCTAAAGGCTCTGGACTTGTCTTCTTCCTCCAGCCAAGGACCCTGATTTTCCCAACCTGGAGTTACTTCCAAGAGCAGCCGCCGGCCGTCCATCCTCTTCCCTGGCCGGCCACCGCCGCCACCACCTCCGTTGAGGTGGCGGCCATCGCCGGGCCGCGGCGCAGCCGCCGAAGGGACTTTTTCGGCAAGCCTGAACATGGGTTTCATGGAAAATCCATGAAAATGGAAGCTTCAACCAGGCTCAGTTGAGCCCGTTTCTCAATCCTATTGAATCTTAAGATCTATCCGCAGAAGAAGAGGGGGAAAAGGACCTTGTTTGTGGTCTGGAGGCGTGCAGACCGTCGGGAAGCCATTTGCGCGGTGGTGGCGTCGCCGGAAATTCTTCAACAGCAAGGGGAGGCTCGAAAACTTCGGTTAATAGCTGGGAAAAACTCCCCTTGGGCCTCTGAAGATGTTTAAAAGCTTGTACAGGGAGGGGGAACAACCAAAAGCTGGTGGCCATTAATGGCCCATAATGGCTTGGCTCGGCCATGATGGAGGGGAGCTGAAACAGCTCTGTGATAGCTGGAGGAGGGCTGAAAACTCCTCCTCTACCTGAGAGGAGTTGAATCCAATCGTTTTCAGGGGAAAAGGGGAAGCCATGGCATCAAATGCCATTGATGGACGTGGCTGCAAGCTTTCGGCCATGGCCTCAACCGTCCTTCTGCAAAGTTAACGGTCCACGTGGCACAGCCTGACCGTCAACTTAATTAAAATAAGACTTATCAGGTCTTATTGGAGAAAACTGCCCACCCCCAGGCCGGCCCGGTTCAGCTGAACCAGCACCCAGATAGAAATAAAAATGCCAGAAAAAGTCTAAGTATAATGGCGTTGAGTGAGCTCAGCTCACTCAATGCCCTCCGGATTATGGCATTGAGTGAGCTCAACGCCATCCAGGTTATGGCGTTGAGTGAGCTCTGCTCACTCAACGCCATCCAAACAACACCAAATGGCGTTGAGTGCAGTCAGTGCACTCAACGACGTTCAGCTTATGGCGTTGAGTGCACCCAATGCACTCAATGCCATCCCGCCTGACCGTTTACAGTGTTGAGTGAGCTAAGCTCACTCAACGCCATCTAGTCTACAGCATTGAGTGCAGTCAGTGCACTCAACGCCATTCAACTTATGGCTTTGAGTGAGCTAAGCTCACTCAACGCCATCCCGATTATGGCTTTGAGTGAGCTAAGCTAACTCAACGCCATCCCGCTTATGGCTTTCAGTGAGCTAAGCTCACTCAATGCCATCCAGCTTATGCTTTGAGTGAGCTAAGCTCACTCAATGCCATCCAGCCCACGGCGTTGAGTGAGCTTAGCTCACTCAATGCCATTCCAAGGTCACGGGCGTGACGGACCGGTCACGGGCGTGTCAGGCCCATGTTGACATTTCTGAGCTTGACGATCGTCTTCCTGAGGTAGACGATCGTCGAAGGGGTCAAGCCCTAGGTCACGGGCGTGACGGGTCGTTCACGGGCGTGACCGCCCCTTGACTCGAAATTTTTGTCGATAATCTTTAATTCCTGGGTTTCCTAAGGTTCTGTTATGACAAAACCACCTCTAGGGGTCTAGCCGGAAATGGGATGTTACAAGAGAAGAGTGATGGCCTCGGATGGGAGGTTGTTTGGGTTCTTCGGGCACATAAAGGAGGTGGAAGGGGGAGTCGGACCTCATGTGACTTTGGGGGATCAGTATCGGAACTGTCGATCCATCATCGTCAATGCTCTGAGCAGCTACAATGCCATCTTCGGACACCCCCTCAACAATGTGTTCCGATGTGTCCCCTCCTCATTCCACCAGTGCTTGAAGTTTAATGTGGGAGGAGTCCAGATCAGGGTGCAAGGAGACCCGAAGGTAGATAGACAGTGCAATGTTATACTCGTAAACACCATCTCCTGGATGTCAGAAGTTGATGAAGTGGAGAAGAGAATGGAGGAGCAGGCAAGGGAGGAGGATGTGATTGAAGTGGTTGAGGAGGAGGAGATAATGGATCAGGTAGGGATGGAGGAGGTGATGGAGATAGATGGGGGAAGGGAAGAAGAAGAGATCCTTGCTCAAGCAAGGAGGATGGAAAGTGAGCAGGGGGAACATTCTCGGTTGGAGGTAGCAGAGGAGGTAGTGGAGAAGGAGGTCTTGACCCAAGATGGTAGGACAGAGAAGGTGAAGATCAGCGGGGAGCTAAGCCCGGAGAACCAGGAGAGGATCCTAGCACATGTCCAGCAGAATGTGTACGTCTTCTCCTAAAGCGCGGCATACATACCAGGGATCGATTCGGACGTGGCATGCCATCATCTCAACCTTGACCCAAATCCCCTCCCCATCAAACAAAAGAAAAGATCTGTTGCCTACAAGCTGGTCGAGCCCATCCGGGAGGAGGTGGGTAAGCTACTCAAAGATTGGTTTTATCAGAGATCCAATATCCAGGCTGGGTATCAATTGTGGTTGTGGTTAAAAATGGTGATGGAAGGTAGATGATGTGTGTGGACTTTTCTTTACTTAATAAAGCATACCCCAATGATTGTTATCGCTTTCCCCAAATCGACGCGCTAGTAGACTCAACCGTCGGTTTTTCTCTAATGAGTTTCTTAGATGCTTTTTCAGGTTACCATTAGATCTGCATACACCCACCCAACATAAAGGATGTCTCCTTCATCACGGGGGATGGGTGCTACTGCTATAAGACGATGCCCTTTGGGCTAAAGAATGCACGAGCAACATATAAAAGGATGATGGACTGGGTCTTCCGGGAGCAGAAGGCCAAGAACCTAGAGGTCTAGGTAGATGCCCTTATGGTCAAAAGCAGGGACATCAGGTCTCACCTCTAGAAATTGGCAAAAACTTTTAGCACCTTGAGGAAGTATAAGATGAGACTCACCCCACGAAGTGTCTTCATAGAAATCAGAGTAAAGTTTCTAGGCCATCTCCTCACCCCAGAAGGGGTAGAACCCAACCCTGACAAAGTGAAAGCGATACTGGAACTGGAGTCACCAAAGAATGTGAAAGAGATCCAGTGTATCACAGGGAAGTTGGCGGGAGTAAGCAGGTTTCTCTCTCGAGTGGGGGAGAAGTGCTCACCCTTCTTGAAGGTGTTGCGTGTGAACAAGAAGTTCGATTGGACCCCAAGTGTGTGGGGGCTTTCTAAGACTTGAAGATGCAACTCACCAAGGCCCCATTGCTTTAGGGTTTGAAGTAGGGGGAGGACCTAGCCCTTATATGGGAGTGGGGGTAGAGACAGTAAGCTCTATCCTGGTACGGGAGGAAGGGAGAAGGTAGCTTCCAATTTATTATGTCAGCAGGGTCCTTATGAAGGCGGAGCTCAGGTACCCTATCCTTGAAAAGCTATCGTTTGCCCTGGTTATTTTGGCTAGGAAGCTCCGACCATACTTCCAGGCGCATTCAATCCGGTTAGTGACTGATCACCTCCTTCACAACATCATGGAAGGGGTGGAGCACTCGGGGAGGTTGGTAAAATAGTCGATAGAGCTGAGTGAGCTCGATGTCTCGTTCGTCCCCAGGTTGTCAATGAAGGCGCAAGCAGTGGCTGATTTCTTGGCAGATTGTGTGGCTGAGGTCAAAGAGCTCGAGTCTCTCCACCCAGCGACGTGGAAGATGTTGGTGGACGGAGAATCAGGGACACATTCTTTTGGGGGAGGGGTGATCCTAGTAAGCCCCTAAGGGACAAGGATCAAACAAGCGGTAAACATTCACTTCCCACTCACCAACAACCAAGCTTAGTACAAGGCTATGATCGTGGGGCTTTGCCTGACCAAAGAGTTGGGGGTTCAAGATGTAAGGGTCTCGACGGACTTCATGAGGGTGCCTTGTCAGATCAGAGGGGAGTTCGAGGCTAGAGAGCCAACTCTCCAATGTTATCTTGTGAAGGTCAAATGCCTCATAGGGCAGTTCCACACTTTCTCAATTCAACGCGTGCCAAGGGAGGAGAGTGCCCCAGTAGACCATCTGGCCAAGTTGGGTGTTATGTGACGTGTTTCGTGTCGTTTATCTTTATTTCTGTGTATTTTATTTTAGCATATTTGACCCATTGTTATAAGCCTAAATTGGGGGGCACTTTTGTGGAACCTATTTATGTGTGTGTTGTGAACAATTTGGAAAAAAAGAAAAAAAATAGAACTCAAGTCTCTCACTCTTATTTCTCCTCTCTCGAAACCCACAGGAAACCCCGTGAGTTTGCCCTAGCCGAATCCCGCAATCTCCTCTTCCGCGATACTCATCCTGATCGACACAACCTCCTCCGCCTCGCAGCCATAGCGCCGCTGTCGATAACTAGTTCAAAGGGAAAAGACCACATCAACTTGGTATCAGAGCCCACTCCGCCCTCAGATCACGCTGACCGTGCCTCCGTCACCCAAGAATGCTCTTCCATCCCCGCTCCTACAGTCCAGTGCCCTTCTTCTTCTGTCGGTCTTCTTCTGACACCACCGGCCAACTATTTGGCCCTATCTCCAATGTCAGATGATCATCCCTCCCTCTCTGACCTCATGGCTCTTTTCCACTCTATATTCATGTCTCAGAATGCCAAGATGGACACCCTCAATTCCCATTTAGATGCCCTACAGGGAATGCCATCCCCTCCACCGCTGACTACAACCGACCACCCTTCGGCAAGCAGAGTGGACTCCATCGCTCCTCCAGACGCGGACTATCCCACCTACGCACACACTATCTAGATGGACTTTACCATCTATGAGGACTGCGATGACCCTCTTCCGTGGCTTATGCATTGCGATATTTATTTTGCAAACCACCGTACACCAGATGAAGAACGCGTCAGCATCGCTTCATTCCATTTACTCGGCCCCGCACAATTATGGTTCACTCATCTTCTGCGGGAACATCCTAACATTTCCTGGGCAGATTTCAGCACGGTCTGCACCCTTCAGTTCGGCCCGGCTCTACAGGGTAACCTACTCGGCGATCTTGCGAACCTCAAACAGGACGGTTCCATCGACACCTACCTGGAAAATTTGCAGATTCTTCTGTCTCGCGCGACGTCCGTATTACCGGAGCAACAAGTTTCGCTCTTCACGGCCGGCCTCCACGAGCGCTTAAATTGGGATGTTTAATTCCTCCTACCACATAATCTCAACACGGCTATGAGTCTCACCAGGGCTTGTGAACAACGCCTACTTTTGAACCGTCCACCCTTAGGACGTCGACACTTTTCGGGAGCCTCCTATCTTGCCAGCTTGCCTGACACGGCTCCATTCCAGGACGCTCCTCTGCGGCCTACTGTTCGCTGCCGTTTGTCCCACATCGAGATGGCCGAACAAAATGAGAAGGGCCTATGCTACAATTGTGATGATCCTTTCACGTCGGGACACAGATGCAAATGCCTATTTTGGCTAGAAGTCGATGACCAACTTCAGGATGACCCGACGGGTGATGTCGGGGCCCCAATGCCTTTCAATCCAGCTTGAAGACACGCTATCTTTGAACGGGGGTGGTGATGTTATGTGTCGTGTTTCGTGTCGTGTATCTTTATTTCTGCGTATTTTATTTTAGCGTATTTGACCCATTGTTATATGCCTAAATTGGGGGAACTTTTGTTGAACCTATTTATGTGTGTGTTGTGAACAATTTGGAAAAAAGGAAAAAAATAGAACTCAAGTCTCTCTCTTATTTCTCCTCTCTCTTTAAACCCATAGGAAAACCCATGAGTTTTCCCTAGCCAAATCCCGCAGCCTCCTCTTTCGCGATACTCATCCCAATCGACGCAACCCCCTTTGCCTCGCAGCCATAGCACCGCCGCCGATAACTAGGTCAAAGGGAAAATCCCACATCATTTGGCCCTAGGGCAGGAGGCACGATGACAGCACTCTTCTGGCCATCTATTGAGGAAGGGGAGTCGATGGAGGTGGTCCAGCAGGCGTCGTGGATAGATCCCTTCATCGTCTTTTTAACTTCGGGCAAATTACTGTAGGGGGACTTGGGCAAGAGGTGGTTTAGGCATAAGTTAGCGTATTACTTATTGCATGAGGGAAAATTGTATCAGAAAACTCTCTCAGGAATCCTAGCCCGATGCGTGTCTGAAGAGCAAGTCCTATGAATCTTGGAGGTGATCCACTCTAGGGAATGTGGCAGTGACTCCAGGAGCAGGACCCTGAATAGAAGGGTGCTGAGGCATGGTTACTTCTGGCCGAGCATCAGCAAGGATGGAACAGAGTTTGCAAGGAAGTGGAAGAAGTGTCAAATGTTCACTCCCCTCCAGCTCCTACAAGCCTAGAGACTCAGAACCATCACAGCCCCATGACCATTTGCAATATGGGTAATGGATCTGGTGGGTCCTTTTCCCCAGGCCAACGGTCAAAGGAAGTTCCTTCTAGTCATGATTGATTACTTCTCAAAGTGTTTGGAAGTAAAGGTGCTAGCTAAGGTAACCTTTTAAGTTATCAAAACTTTTGTATGGGGGGAGATAGTCGTCCGACATGGACTACCTCTAGTCATAGTCACGCACAATTGGTCTCAGTTCGCTAGCGAGAAGTTCATCGGTTTTTGCGATCAGTAGGGCATAGATATCCATTTCATGTTGGTCCACCACCCAAGGATTAATGGGTAAGTGGAGGCGGCGAACAAGATAATCGTGAATCTGCTGAAAAAGAAGGTCAAGAATCTGAGGGGTAACTGAGTGGACCAACTCCCCTCAGTCCTTTGGGTATTGAGAACTACACCTAACACGGCCACGGGTGAAACCCCCTTCAAACATTCTCATGACTCTGAAGCTGTGCTTCTAGTAGAGTTCGAGGTGAAATTCCGGCTCTCACTGGATCTAGTAGAAGAACTTCGAGACTTGGCAACCATCAAGCAAGAAGAAATCAAGCGCTGAATGGCCAAGTATTTCGACAAGCACATCTGGGTCAAACAATTTGTAAAGGGAGATCTTGTTCTCAAAAAGGTCGATGCAGCCGGAAGGGGGCAATAGTTGGGAAGCTCTATCCTAACTTGGAGGGCCATTGTATAGTAGAAGAAGCTTTGAAGTTGGGAGGGTACCACCTCCAGAATGTGCAAGGGGTATCCCTCAGTCGCGCTTGGAGGAGCGAGGATTTGAAACGTTTCCATCCCTGACAAATCAGTCTCAGTATATTATTGGTTTCTTTCATAACCTCATTTTTTACATGTTTATGTGATGTGCATAGTGAATGAGGACCACCGATTGGATCCTGCGGATCGAGCTCTCACTAGCCGGCAGGGCAGGTAGGTCGCTCGGGTGGTGGATGAGAAAGAAAGATTGTTTGTGAATACCCCTGATTGGATCTCGCTGACCGGGGTCTCACTATCTGGCATGAAAGGTATGTCTCTTGGGTGGTGGATGAGAAAGAAAGATTGTTGGTGAACACCCCCGATAGGATCCTGCTGACCGGGCTCTCACTAGTCGGCAGGTCTCTTGGGTGGTGGATTAGAAAGAAAGATTGTTTATGAACACCCCAGATTGGATCCTGCTGACCGAGCTTTCACTAGCCGGCAAGGCAAACGGGTCGCTCGGGTGGTGGATGAGAAAGAAAGATTATTTGTGAACACCACCGATTGGACCCCGCTGACCGGACTCTCACTAGCCTGCAGGGCAGACAGGTCGCTCAGGTGGTGGATGAGAAGAAAGATTGTTGGTGAACACCCCCGATTGGATCCCGCTGATCGGGCTCTCACTAGCCGACAGGGCATACAGGTTATTTTGGGTGTGGATGAGAAAGAAAGATTTTTTGTGAACACCCCTGATTGGATCCCGCTGACCGGGCTCTCACTAGTCGGTAGGGTAGACAGGTCACTTGGGTGGTGGATGAGAAGGAAAGATTGTTGGTGAACACCCCCGATTGAATCCCGCTGACCGGGCTCTCACTAGCCGGTAGGTGTGCCTAATTCCACTCCTAGGGAAAGTACGCAGTCTAAACCCAATATTTTTGAATCAAAAAATGTTACTACTAGGGTTATGCCTCTGTTAGCCTCGATGAATAAGCCCAATGAGATAGTGACTGTTACCTCTGAGGATGCTGATGTTGATATACTATCTCTGGATTTTGAGGATGACCCCGTAGGTGATAGTATTCTGACATGTTCGCTAGTGCCTGACGATTCTGAGGTGTCTGAGTCTGAGGGAATCCCTAGTGATTTAGAAGATGATGTATGGGATGATTACGTACCAATCTGTGAGAGTATTGTGAAGCCTATTATTTGCCCTACAAGCGTTGTGACTGTTCACCCTAGTATTGAGAGCCCTCTCCAGGCTATGATCCCCATCGTATTAGAGCCTACGATTACACATGCTGAGATTATATCTGAGTTACCTGAGGAGTCTGACTATGTGGATGTACCCATTATTATTGTGGATGAGTTACCATGTGAGGGAAGGGTAATTTTGGACGATTCTGTTGTTGTACACCCGGATGAGAGTACTTTGATGTCGTCACCGTTGGGTGAAATTTCTACTGATTTTAATTTTATCCCGAGCTTGATTTTACCTACCCTTCCCCCTACTTATTTACCCACAGATGTTGACCTTTTAGGACGAGGAACCAGAATACCTAGTTTGAGTTATGGTGTCACGCCCATTTTATCTCCTACTTTGACGTTGACGCAACGTGTAGATATTACTATGTTAAGCGTACTAGTATTTAGACTTTTCACCGCACCTCAAAGGAATGACTACACGTCACTTTTGCCTGCTCATTTTTCTATGTGTCCGTCTACGGTTCCGTACCCTACTATGACTGATTCTGATTCGTCGGCAATTGTGCCTCTGGATGTGGTGTCCCATAGATATACTTATATACCACACCCGATCGCACGCATTTACCCACCGCCTTTTGATGACCCTCATTTACCCACGTTTGTGACTATAGTTGGGTCTCTTGACTTTTCTCGCTCGCACATCTTTTCATATTCGGGAGCGTCCAATTCTATTGTATGTGATGAGCAGTTCACCTTGGCATGTCTTCATGCCAAGCGTGAAAATATTAAAATTAAAATTAAGACTACTATTTTGGAGCCCATGAAATTCTTCCCTGATTTGAGAGCTCTCGTGCCACCTGACTTAACCCCCTTATCCTCCGTATTTGGGTCTAGTCATGTAGCACATGGATTTTCTCCTCATGTGTTTTGGAAGTTAGTATATCACCTTAAGTTATGTCGTACACACTTCCACTCCTTTCTGAGACTGTCCGACGCTAGAGCTAGTGATTTGGGTTTAGTCTGGTCAGTCCCCGAGCGGATACCTTCGGTCTCCGTTAATAAATTAATATGTAGGAACGCCGACCCATCCAAAATTATGAAGAACGTCGGATTTTATGCTTTTATTCTAGATTTTTATATAGCACAAAGTGTTTCACTTTATTTCAAGTTTCCGGACTTTTTACTGTACGTCTCTGTTCCACCTGAGTGTATTTCTCCGTCGTTTCTTCCTACCACTAAATATTCATTTGGGTTGGGGAGTGTTAGTACTGTCGTGTCTATTTTCCACGTTGACTCCTTGGTTCTTGAACCGGATAGTAAGATTCAAGTTTTATTTCTTTTGCTTGACACCCTTTCGAGTTTCCTCGAAAGTCTTGTTGTTTCTATGCCTGACAGGTTCGCCGTACTGATGGATGTTCTTGCTACTACGACATGGATTGTGGGGCCAGATTTGCCCGATGTTGCTGCTGCTTTTGCATGTTCCCCCCTCACGGGCCACTCATCAGAGATGAGTAATTTTGAGTGGGGGAGGATTAATGGCGACGTTGCTGATGCGGTCGTTGATCCCCGACATAGAAAGTTCATGGATTGGGACGGTCGTTGCCGCAAGCTTGAAGATGAGAGTCTACCACGACGTTTCTTTGCCAAAGCCGCGACGTTCTTCGCCAACACCGCTACATATTTTGCACGACGTCCGCTGCTGCCATTTTAAAATAAAATATATAATTATAAATTAAATAATTATAATTATATATTTTATTATTTCATCATTCATTATTATGTCCTATTTTATTATTTCAAGAGTATCTTTTATTTAGTATCTTTTATTTCATGCATGTATTATTTTATTTTATGCATTATATGTTTAGACTGTTTTCCTATTTTATGAATGGTGGAGATTGAGTGGTGTAAGGCTATTTAAAGCCATGCTTGTTGTTGATTTCATTAGAGAAGAATGAAAAGAAAAATCTAGAATTCAAGTTTTGAATTTTCCCCTCTTTCCTCCTTCCCTCTAAGGCAAATTTCGGCCCCTCCTTGTTTCTCCTCCTCTCTTGGCCGTCGGCCTCATCTTCTTCCCTTCTTAGTGGCTCGACCACCTCCTCCTCCTCTTTGTGAGAACCCTTTCATCTACCTCTCCTCCTTCATCACCAAGGTTTCTCGGCGCCCTCCTACTCCACCCAACCCGAGCCCACACCTCCTTGCCAACCCTAGCCGACCACCCTCAAAACTCTCGGCTACCAACCTCCACCACCACTCAACCGAACCAACCCCCCTTCCTATACATCAAAACCGACACCCCCCTTGCCACCTTTGGAAATTATTCCACCACCTTAATTTCCTCTCTCCTCTTTTCATACATATTGCTTTCAAGGTTCTCCCTCTTCTAGGGTGTTGCAAAAGAAAAACGGCTTGCGTTCTGTTTATCCGGTGCGGAACCGTGGAGTTGTGTGGGAATAGAATCAACCACCGTCGTGTGCGCATCCTCCACCCATCTCGTGGACGGAATTCTCGTGGGATTTTGGGTAACGATTTCCTATGCCATCTCTCGTGTGATTCTTTCTAAACTATTGTGAGTTTTGGTGGAAACAGAAGGCTAGTATTTAGTCCTGATTTATATTGAATATTGTGCTTAATTAAAATCTAAATTTTCAAGCCTAATTCATCCGACTACTTTTTATAAAAAATTAGAGCGGGTAAGCAACCCACTTATTAATTAATTTTTGGGGATTATTTTGGACTTAGTTTTAAATCACTTATTTAGTCCGGATATTCTTGTATTGGCCTTGTGAATGTTTGCGCATAATTTAGTTTGATTTGCTAATTGACCGGATCTAGTGAGTCCTTGGGCCTGCATCAGTAGGGTAGGCAGGTCGCTCGGGTGGTGGATGAGAAAGAAATATTATTTTTGAACACCCTCGGTTGGATCCCGCTTACCGGGCTCTCACTAGCTGGCAGGGCATGCAGGTCGCTCAGGTGGTGGATGAAAAAGTAAGATTTTTTGTGAACACCCCCAAATGAATCCTACTGACCGGGCTCTCACTAGGCGACATGGTAGACAGGTCGCTCGGGTGGTGGATGAGAAAGAAAGATTGTTGGTGAACACCCCCGATTGGATCCCTCTTATCGGGCTCTCACTAGATGACAGAGTAGACAGGTCGCTCGGGTGGTGGATGAGAAAGAAAGATTGTTTGTGAACACCCCCGATTGGATCCCGTTTACCGGTCTCTCACTAGCTGACATAGCAGAAAGGTTGCTCGAGTGGTGGATGAGAAAGATTGTTTGTTAACACCCCCGATTGGATCCCGCTGACCGGTCTCTCGTTAGCCGGTAGGATAGATAGGTCGCTCGGGTGGAAGACGATCAAAAAAATGGAGATGATCGTGAAAAAGCCTGGGGAAGTCCTGCGGATCGAGCACTCACTGGCTGAAGAGGGAAACAAAATGCCCCTGCGGCCTAGCGGCAAGGCAAAGAGGCTGGAGAGTATAGGTCTGCACTCGCCCCAGTCAAGGGGCGAGGGGTCGGCTAGTGCCTATTTCACTAGGCACTCGCAGGCCGATGGGGGAAGCGAAGCTTCCCCACGGTATGAAGGCCAGGCAAGGAGTAGGACTAAGTCACAAAGTTCCGCTTGCATGTCCCTAGCACTCGTGCCTCGACAATAGACCGGGATGCCCAGGCTTGGTGTCCCGTAGGCGTAGATGTGTGGATAACTGAGATGAATAAAGTTTGTCTAGGTACCAGAGTGGGGGAGGGGGCACAAAGCAATGTAAGATAACCTATACAGAGTTGCATTTTTATATCCTGTCGACACGCTAAGAGCCCATGGCGTGCGGGTTCATGATGTTGGTGCAAATGTTAATCAAAGAGAAAGTTTACAAGAAAGCACAAAAAATGAGCAAAATTACAATGAGGTTACGCTCGCCGCCCCACTTTACCCAAACACAAAAACTAACGCAGCCCCGAATATGCTTACTTTTACTAACGTAGCGCACGGTTAGCAACCGTTAGAGTATGAGTATAGGCTATAGGCCTATACCCACACAAGCTAAAGGGAATAATATTAATTCCGGACGAGCGCGGAGTTGTACCAAAGAAAAATCCACCAAAACAAATTGATTCGGAAAAGGGTGGATATTTCCCCAACAAGAACAAAGCAAGGATCGCCAATCCTTTTTCGTACGTTTAAAGAAATATTCTAGATAACGCAAATCCGCAAGAAAATAACCATGAAAATTTTGATGCTTCCAAAGTCACGCCAAAACTCAACCACCGACAAGAAAAATCTAAGAAGAGAAAACTCTTGGTAGGAGGTTTCGTTACCCACTCGGAGTTTGTAGATCCGAGATGTTGGATCCACAACAAATGATCGCTCCCTCCAATATCCTACCGGAGATGAGCCAAGAAGATGTACACGTCCGCCTTCGTCGTGTCACGCCCGGTAGAGCCTTCCCAATCTGTTGTTGAGCCGTGGAGATCCTTCTTGGTGTTGGCCGAAAATATGAGAGCAATATGTGAGGAGGAGAGGGGGTGGAGTGGGAGAAGAGGAAAGGGGAGGAAGAGAGGTAGGTGGCCGGCGGCTTGAAGGAGGAGGAGGGAGGTGGTCGGCCAAGGCTTGGCCGAAACTTTAGGAGGGGGAAGAGAGAGAGAGGGGGCGGCCACAAGATGAGAGAGAGAGTGAGGGAAGCAAAAGATTTTAGGGTTTCAATATTCTCTTCCAAAATTGCCTTTTACACTAGTTTATGGCTTAATATATAGCCAAGCACACACCAAAGGCTATATGCAGCCCAATCAAAATAAAAACAACAATGGCCGGCTAAACGCAGACCAACATAAAAATTGTAGCTAAGGCTGGCTAAACGCAGGCCAGATTAAATGTCCAAAAATAACATAACATAAGACAAGCTCAAATTAATTAAAGTTCTTCATGTGCCGAGGGCGAAGGTTGTAACGTTGCCCGTCACGAATGTTGCGGCGTCGCAGATCCTTGGATGGTGGCGGTGGATCATCATCAACTGCATCGTCATCAAGATGTGGGTCATCGTCCCCATCAGTCTCGCCCATAAGAATACAGAGTTATATAAAATGAGGGTCTCACCCATAAATACTGAATAAACAAAAATTATAAGGATGAGCAAAATTTAGGAAGGACTCCGGACGACGCTTCAGGCTGAACCCACCGACTTCTCACTCTCGTGAAGGGCCGATTCTACGTCATCCTTAGATTCCTCGATAGGAAGGAATAGCTCGGGAACCAGGTCTCGCACTGTGACCCTCTCTCCGCCACTCTTCAGGAAGCCAGACCTCTGCATCATCCGGAGCACGCGCTCCGCCGCCATGGTTACGTTCTACTGTATTATCTCCTCGATCTCATTATTGGAGTATTGCTTGAACTTACTCCTCCTACCGGGAACCGGTGGGAGGATGGCCTCGAGCAACTGTTTGTTTTGGGCCTTTAGCCCTTTGTTCTCCTCCTCGAGGGAGGCGATTCGCGCATGTAGTCACTCGATGGTCGCGGCATTCTGTGAGAAGAATTAAGAGACAAGGATTAAGGTGAGGTAAACGTGGGAAATGAGAAGGCATGGGTGAACTAATACATACGATTCTGCCGGAGTGGCCAGCGAGAAGTCCTTTGGAGGTCTCCAAACTTTTCTTGAGAATCGTGACCTCTTCCAACGTGAGACCCCGTGAGTGGTCGGCATCCGCAAGGGTCTGCGCAAGGTGAACACAGCGGAACACCGTCATGCGAGCGAGCTCAAGAGCACGAAGCTGGGCTCACGTGCTCTCATGCGTGGGAGCCTGTGGGGTCGCCTCATCATAAGGCACAACGTCCTCCCGACCATAGAGCCCGAAGGCGAGGGTGTATGCATGGAAACTAGAGGTTTCCTGCTCTTGCCAGGAGTGGAGAGTGGAGATGGAATCCCTGTTAGTTCCCCATTCCAAAAGAAGCAGGGGGTCACCGGCTCTGTCTCGCTTTTTGCCATTCCCAAAATTCCCGTGTCCCTTCGGCACCGCTTCTCCGTGAGCCTCCTTTCCTGGTACTGCCGAAGTTCTAGAGATCTTACTGGCGACCTCACCCGCGGCCTCTCTCGTGATCGAGGCCTTCTTGGGCAGTAGTCTGTTTTCCTTTGGCGGGGATCCTAGTCTTTGGTTTTTTAGGAGTCGACAGGGAAGATGGCAGGTCGTGATTCGTGGGACACTGGGACCGACCCTCTTCTTACTCCTGGGATCGGATGAGGTACCCATGTCACCTCTACATGTGGCTGTGGCGTTCTCAATGTGAGTGAGGTTGGTGGTGGTGACCCTGGCACTCGAGTACGGTGGGTGTAGTGGAAGAACTCGTATCCCTGTGATCATTTCAGTATCAGATGCAAAGTTTATAAGTGGAAAGGGAGCGAAGTCTAGAGAGGGAGCGAGCCAACAGTACCTTCTCTAGTGAGGACGAGGAGGAGCGATTCGATATTCTTTCTCAGGTAGGTGACCTCAAAGTTTTCCCAACGAAGAACTTGAAGAGATCAGCTTCATGACTTCCCACTGAGGGGCGGTGGTAGGTCACCTCGTCCTGTTGGATCAGCAGGAAAGGGATGTTGCTGAAGTCGCCCTTGATGAACATGACCTTTCTAAGCCAGTGGTGATTCTTATTAGTCATCTCGCGAACCTTTGTGTGCTGGCTAGAGAAGAAGGCAGTCCCATCCTTGTTAGCACGAAAGACGAAGAGCTTGCGGTAGGCAGCAAGGCTAAACTCGATCCGCTCCTCGCGCATGAAGCAGGCGAAGGGCACCAACATGGCGATGGAGTTAGGGTTCAGTTTACCCGAGATCACGCCCAGGTACCTAAGGACCTGGCCTACCTTTGGCCAGAGTGGTAGTCGCAACCCCACCTCGAAATTCGAGATGGGGATCTCATGCTCATCCGGGTGGAAATTGTTGATCGAGTCAAACTCACTCGGGCAGCGAGTGACAAACCCGGGCGAGATGTACTCAGCCACAACCGGGAGGTACTCGCCCTCCGTCAGGTTGTAGTGAAGGAAGGGGTAGTCCGCGAAAGCCCAGGTGCACTTCAATTTGCCATCAGCATCCCCGCCATCGCCGCCCATTATGTGAGTGCTCGCACAAGAACTAGAAGTGCAGGCGCTAAGGGGCGAAGAGAGGCGGGGAATGAGCGATAATAAATACGATAGATGAAGAAAAAGGAGGGGGAGGGGGCCTATTTATATAAAACGATTGGGTCTGAGGGATCCATGGAAGGGTGTGTGTGGAAAGCAAATTATCATTCCCCACCTCGATCCTTGTGCCGGCCCCACACTCCCTCCCGCTCTCCAGCAATTCGAGGCTAGCATTCTATTCAAAACCCAAGGGCAACAAAGAGAGAAAAACAAAACATCACAAGGTGCGAGCAAAACATAGTTCCACACATGGCGAGAATCCTACAGATCTATTCGCGAGTGTTTAGACAAGTCCAAAGTCAATATTACAGAATTAAAAATAATAAAGTGAGTAGGGTCCAAGGGGAGGGGAGAGCGAGTGCCTATAGACTTAGTATTTGAGCCATTTCCATCTTCCCCGGCCTTGCACTCCCAACCTCGGTTGTTGGCGAGGATTGTGATAATCACGGACGACACTGAGCTCCTGTTGCACCAAGTGCAACTAGTCTTCGGCTCGCGAGATGTGAAACCCTAGGAGGTCGCCTCGCCACCAGCTCCCTGCCGCATCTCGTCGAGGAGTTTTGTGTAGTCCCTTTCGAGACAACATAGTCGTTGCTCAGTGGCATCGATGTTCTCTTGGACCTAGCCGTAGATCTCGCGCAACATGAGGCTGTGTTTCCTAAACAGCCTGGTCATCTGCCTCTTCATCACCACAACGTCTTTCGGGTCGCCTAGGAAGACAACAATCTTATCAGGGGAGGGGTAGGTGAAAACTCCTCGTCTATTTAAAGATTAGTGGACGGGACCTCTCGGTATCCTGCAAAGGAGGGGGTTAGCCAAACGAAACCAGGACTCAGTGAGGAGAAGGCAAATTCCCCTGCTAACCTGGTGAGGACACAACCCCCTTGTCGGGGCATTGGCGAGATGGCTCGGGTCGCACTTGGAAGGATTTTTCGAAAGTTAGCCTGAACGATTTCCCCAGTCAAGGATTGGACGGCGCGGGGTCGGCAATCCGATGGGTGGCAGGAGTCGAGTAGCCGAGAGCCCCTTCAGGCGGGGGTCCTGAGCTCGAGATAACGACAAGTGTGGCCGAGCGAACCAGTGATTTTAACAGCGGGAGATGCGGGCCAGTTGTCCAAAAGGCGGTGGCTGCGAGAAGAAAAAATGAGGTAATAACCAGAGGTCAAGGAAGAGGGATGGAGGGAAGATGACAAGTGACTCATCAGGCATGAGTGGAGGATCTCCTTAGACAACCTGTTGGTGGGTCTCTGAGGCCACCACACAACTCCATCCTTCGTGCGAGTGTTGGTTGGCATTCGCCGAGTCTTCTCTCACGTCCTCCCCCTCCGGAAGTTTTCCCTGTGAGCAGCCAAAGCGGTTTCAGCCAAACTATCTTTGCAACTGGCGAGTCAAGTTGTAAGTACGCATACCTGAGGAGCAAGGTCAATGATGATTGGCGGAGTCGGGCGGGTAGACCCACCGCCCGTCTGGTCATGCCTGACCATCTTAGCATTTTTTAGCTTGAAGGGTGGGCTCGTGGTCTGCCGGGCTAGCCAAGGAGCGAACTCCACAGTGAAGGATTTGTTCTCCTCCCTCGCGGCATCGATGCAATCTTGGATTTCTTTTGGAAGCGGCATTGTGCGGTCAATGTAGAAAGAAGTGGAAATAGGAGAAAGCATGAAGCCCCCACCCTCCTTGTTTGGAAGTATTTATAGTGCTGAGTAGGGGCCCACAAAAAGATTCCCTCCAGGTCAGTAGACACTCACCGAACACTAGGCATTGGACTTTTCTTTTCGATCTTGAGGCAATATCGCAAAGAGCGGGGATTATGTACAACCTCGGGTTCGCCGAGTGGGTAACCCAGGAAATCCATGTCGTAAAAGGGTCCTCAGAACCAGGGGAGTCGAGTGGGAGAGTAAGACAGTAGGCTCACGCTTGTCCATGGCAGTAGGCATGCGGTTGGTGGGGTGAGTCTGGTGGCAGGGCCACACTCGCCCCAGTCCGCGAGTACGAGGCTGGTGAGTGCTAGCTTCATCAAGCACTCGCCACTCCGATCGGGGCGAGTCAGAGAGCAGATCCGCACTCGCCCCAGGCAAGGAGTAAGATCTTTGCGAGTGTCCGATTCACTAGGCAATCATCGGGTAAGGCAAGGTGAGTCGAGAGACAGACCTACACTTGCCCATGGAGGTGTGTCAGGTGGGCGAGCGCCGACTTCTTCAGACATCTACCACCCTCGGAGGCTGAGACCTCATCATTGACTCATTTTAGAGAATTTTCAATAGAACATTATGCTTGTTTGTGTCTGCCAATAACCTTTTCGAATAACGGAGTCTGGCTATTGGCATGCCAATTTGGGGTGAGTTTAGTAAAACCAAAATGTGGGATTCCGCTACGTGCAGACCAGACTTGGAAACTATAAATAGACTTTGAAGGGCACCTTTGGAGGGAGATCCGATTCTTTGGCTTCTTTCTTCTCTTGTCAACTTTGGTTGACTTCAAGTGCCCTCCAAAATGCCCATCTTCAACATTGGTTTGGGAGGGGAAGCACTCTAAGACCTTACAGGTGTGTGGTGGGACATACACGCTGTAGTCCAGGGTCTGTGTTTAGTTCTGAGTTTTCAGCCAAACACTCTTCCTCGGGAGAAGTAAGTGCAGTTTGCCCCCCTTTTGGGTCTGGACTCCTCGTTGGATCGAATATGGGTTCCAATGGTGACATCTCTGGCCTATAAACCATGTAGCTCTCT
This sequence comes from Platanthera zijinensis, assembly GCA_039513925.1. NCBI lineage: Eukaryota > Viridiplantae > Streptophyta > Magnoliopsida > Asparagales > Orchidaceae > Platanthera > Platanthera zijinensis. The sequence continues at coordinate 98,042,324 of CM077090.1, forward strand.
AGTTCCCTATATAACAGTCCCGTGATTGTGATGATTGACAGTGGGGCAAGTTACAAGTTCATCTACTAATTCCCGGCATCACAACTCGATATTTGCTCATTTCTTGGTCCTTGTTTCTCGGTCTACTTAGGCGATGATTACCGCATAGCCATTGGGGGCCTCTATATGGGCCTTAAAATGATCGTGAGCCCCTGACTTCTCTGTGCAAGTTTTTACTCCTTCGAGCTTAATGGTGTTGACATCATATTGAGTGTAATGTGACTTCGTACCCTTGACGACGTGTATATCAACTAGGATTTCACGTCGTGCTTTCATAAATTGGGAATTCCTTTACATTTGGCAGGGGAGGCCTCCCTCACCCATCAGACGGTTGTCTTTCAATCTCTTCAGAACACAATGGACATAGACTTTGCCGCATACATTTGGAATATCGTCAAGACGACCCGCTTGGCCACCCCTACACCACTCCAACGTGTCCTGGATGCTTTCCTAGTAGATTTTTCCCATGCCACCCACCTTCCACCTCCATGCTGGTGCATATGACATTGCCCTAGACCCCGTCGGGCATTACCCCTCCAGATTACTCTCCCCAGCTTATCTGGAATATGCGTACTTTACTCTGAGAGGATCTCTTTATGAATCTGGTCTTGGTGTGTGGTTTGGTAGACCCCCACCTGAGGCCTCATGGGTGGACTACGAAGAATTTCGTGCCTAGTTCTCAGAATTTTGCCTTGAGGACAAAACACAATTTTCAGAGGGAGGAATTGTTATGGATACAAACAAGGGTAAGGGGCGTCCTCCCATGTCACATGCATATCGTCATTGGGATCGAGGAGACGAGGATACAAGTCCCAACATGACTTGCATTGGCCAGTGCGCACTCCGCCATCTCTATTTTTATAATCGCATTTGTATTTCGGGCCTGTGGTTATTTACCATTCACCCTTTTTTGTTTTTGAACAGGACACTATATAAGCATATGCATGACTTATTATTAATCTTGGAAGTAAGATCAAATTGAAGGTAACCCTAGGGGGTTGCATCTCATCTCTAATCTCCCTTCTTCTTCCTCCTTCCTTCACCCAACCCTTCCTAACAATATTCCTAGATTACTCACAACAAACTAAACCCTTTATAATGTTTCAGGAACCCTTACAGTACCTATTGCACTAAATGCCTTTCACTCATAATGATTCACATTTCCGACAATTCCCCTAAAATTGTTTTTTCCACTTTTTGCAATAAAATATTTTGAGGACATTGGGAAATGATTAGGCTGTTGTACATGCACAAAAATTTATAGGTTTAATCATGAAAACAATTTTAAGTATAATATAGTTTGTAAGGTTGCATTTATTGTTTGTCCTTTGACCATGATGGGACCTTGATGTGTTCTAATTGTGTACACAACTGTGGTGTATGTATGATTCTATTTATCCATCCTTGTTTGATAATAAAGGAAACTTCATGCATTGTCTACAATTTACTTTTATCCTTCTGTAGTTTGATGTGAACCAGAATGTAATTTGTAGCACAAAGAGAAAGAACTCCTGAGGTGGAAACCTGAATAGAGATCGTGACAGAGTCTTCAATGGAGAGATCCAGAGAACTGCAGAAAATAGGAGAGAAGAATAGTTCACTGGCACAATACTTTTCATAACCATCCAAACAGAGGAATGAGTATTTCTACTCTACATCATATGAAAGTTAGACATTAGTTAACGCCATGCGGGAACGGTTTCAACAACAGTTAACCGCACAACTACCGGTTCAAACAACGAACCAAATGACTACAACGGCTAGTGTTGCACCACAAATATTAAAATAAAATTACAAATACATACCGAATATGTTATAAGGAAATACACATAACAATACCCCCTCATTCAAAATCCTTGTCCTTAAGGATCAAAGCCGGAACACGCTTGCTTGAGGTCATAATAACTTTCCCAGGTAGCATCTTTAATTGAGGAGGAGCTCCATTTTATCAGAACTTGGTATAGTGGCTTCCCCTTGCGTTCAATCATTTGGCACTCCGATTTTTCCTGGGGCACCATCATTAGATTGCCGTCAGTGGTAACATATTCTGGAAGGTGGGGGTTTGCAAGTGAATCCCCAATATACTATTGGAGTTGGGAGATATGAAACATGTTACGTATTTTGGAATGTGCAAGGATTTGCTGGCGACATGTAATTGATCTTATCTTCTTGATGATAAAGAAAGGATCAAATTTCTTGGGGTGAGAGTTTGCTATAGCTGGTTGAGCGAACACTAGCTTGCTGACAAAGTTGTAACGTGACATGACCCACTATCCTTTAGCCAAGTCTCGTTCACGCCTTCGATTGTTATGTAAAACCTACATCCTGTTTTGAGCTTTTGCAAGAGATGCTTCATCAGTCGGATGGCACTTTCCCATTCTTGGAGACTCCTATCCACAACAACCACGATGGTGGAATCACAATGTATGGAATGTGTAAGGGTGGAGATTGATCATAGACCACTTCATACGGTGTTAGTTGAATAAGACTGTAGAAAGAAGTGTTATACTACCACTCCGCCCAAGGTAATAATTGACAGGATGACATTTTTATGAGTAGCTTTTTGCAAAAATTCTTCAAGCTCTAGAATGTGCAACACTCCAGGGTTTGTTTCAAGGGCCAAACCACCGTATCTTTAATCTTTTGAGGGTCTAAAACACCTTGCCTTGATATAATGTGGCCAAAATACTCCAGCTTAGGCACCCCAAAGGAACATTTACTTTTTTTAACAAATAAGATTTTTTTCGAGAGGATAAATAAGGTTGTTTTAGATGTAAGTTGTGATCATCCCATGAGGAGCTATAGATTAGGATATCGTCAAAAAATGCGAAGATAAACTTTTCCTCGGAAAGGGTTGGAAAATTTGATTTATCAAGCTTTGGAAGGTTGAAAGAGCATTTGTCAAGTAAAAAGGCATGACTATGAACTCATAATGTCCTTCATGAGACCTAAAAGTTGCCTTCTCAATGTCTTGTGGTGACATTCTAACTTGATGATACCTTGTTCGTTGATCCAATTTAGAGAAAATGGAGGCCCCATGTAGTACATCCAACAATTCTTCAATAATTGGCATGGGAAACTTATTCTTGATATTGTTATTATCTAGGTGTCTATAATCACTGCATAATCTCCATGACTCATCCTTCTTCCTAACATTACAATTGTGGATGAATAACGGCTCCAACTTTGCCTGATCCCACATGATTCCAATATTTCATGGATGAGCTTTTCCATCTCGATTTTCTGAAGTACATGATACCTGTAAGGCTGCATATTCACGTATTTATCTGGATCTTTGAGGTTAATATGGTGATCATGACTATGAAAGGTGGTAGAGCAGTAGGAATTGCAAATACATCTCGAAACTCCTCCAAAAGCTCTGTAATTTTCACTTGTAGCGAGGTTTCTCCGAATAATATGGTAATCCTCCCTCTACACGCCGGCAAGCCTTCTCTGGCGATAGACCACACACCGACGAGCCTTCTCAGGTGATAGACCACCGTCGACCTTCTCTCCGGCGTTCGTTGATGACTACTTTTTAGTCATCCTTTTTTGGGTAATTTAGTAGCTTAAATTTCTAAGTATTATTATAATTTTATGTTGTTGTATACTGATAGTCCGTTTCGTAATGGTATTTTCTATCTTTCAATTTACGAAGCATGTCTTGTATGCTTATATTTTGACCTTTTTTTGTATATATTATTATCACTAACATCTTCCCTTATTTTTGCAGGATTTTACAAGTTTTGCTGTTACACGCCCCATGGTCACGCCCTCCTAGGGCGTGTACCAAGGGCGTGTAACCTAGTGGAATGAAGCCGCCGGTCCGAAGTCAATCTCCAACAGAAACTAGCTGTCACGCCCACTGACACGCCCTCCAGGGGCGTGTCTGACAGGCGTGACCCGCCAAGTCCCGAGAAGTCAGTACCGAGCTCAATTTCAACGCACCGAATCCGACACGCCCCATGGTCACGCCCTCCAGGGGCGTGTTCGATGGGCGTGTAACTCAACAACCACGCCAGAATTAAATGCCAACGCTCTAGATGTCGCACCGAATCAGACACGCCCTATGGTCACGCCCTCCATGGGCGTGTCATAGGGCGTGACCCAGCCCGAAAAAATTCTATAAATAGGGATCATCTTCTAGTGTTTTGAGGGGGGTGGAGGGAGATTAGAGAAGAAGAAGTGCTGCTATTTTAGTGTTTATGTCTTAAGCTTGTCTCTTCCTTTTTACTTCAAGTAATTGAGTTTCTTTTCATGCAAGCCTTTTTCGCATTTCTGTACTTCCTTTTTACAACATTTGTAATCATTGTAGAATATGTTCTTATAGTATCTGTGTGCCCTACTTGTGATTCCTCCACATTACGAAATAAAATAGTTCGCTATTCTCTTTCCCTTCTACTCGGTGTTATTTTCCATACTATTAATATGATCTTCATTTTCTATACCATGAATAACTAAATCCTCCTTGTACTCGATCTTGATGATCTGAGGTTTGAGTGATTAAGTTATGATGCTTTAATTTTACCTTTCCTTTTTAGGGGTTTAATCTTGAATTGCTCTTGAATTCTTTTGGGTTGGAGATATATCATCGATGTATACTCTCCGCCTTAGCTTTCATACTTGGCAAGCCGAAAGGCCGATAGTTTGAAGTGAGCACTCAAGAGGAAAGGGATTTGTATGCACCCCTCGAGAGAGGCAGACATTCAAATCCCCCGGATTGGAGTAAAATCTAATAGTGGGTTCACCGCGTAAAGCGAGCTTTAGGCCTCTGATTCAGACGAAAGTTGGTCGGACCTTCCTAAACTCAGTCGGACACGACTTCGAGAGAAGCGTGTTTAAGCTTAAGGAACCTCCACGGTCAAGAAACTCTTCCCTATTAAGTTTAGGCTTTTATCGCATTTCTTTATTACTCTGGCCGAGGTGATTCTTGATCGAGTACATTTCCATCCCTTTGTCGTAGTTCTTTAACACTTTATCGTAATCGCCTCTAATAGTTCTTTAACTTAATGCAGTGGTTCTCTTTCTAGCGATTAACTATATTCCCTTTCTTAATTGCAAGTTCCTTTTTAGCCCTCAAGATTTTCCTTTGATAAAATAATAGTCTTCGTGTGAGTAAGTGTATTCAGCAGTACCCGGATTTCAATACGACACTTGTGTCCCCTAGCTACAATTCGATAGGTATACTTGCCTAGATGGATTGCTAGTTCGGTTGCTTTTATTTTCTTCACGATTAGTAGATACCATTCGTGATCAATAACAGATGAAATCAAAAAATTTTACTTCCAGCTTTTTCAGATTAGATCAAGAATAGATGAGATCAAATTTTTTATTTCCGTCCCGATTTTCCAATTTCTCACCATGGACTTCACTGTTTTTTCAGGTTATATGTTTGTAGTCCTCTCTACCATGTTATAATGCTAATGAATGCTCATTTTTATCAACCCCTAGTTTATGTTTATGAGTTGAAATTGAATTTGATAACAAAAAATAAAATTCAAACCACATAGTTATTTTGCTAAACAGCTTAACAGTTTCTCCGTTTGAAACAACACTGCAACATCTGTTCTTCTAAATAGATTCACAGATTCTCCCACCACTCTGCAAAATAACTTATTATTCCACCACTACTTCTCACCACTGCTTCTCTAGTCTTTGCAGCCGCGCCAAACTGAGTCTTAGGCTCTATTTGGCGCGGTGGGGGCGACTGGAGAAATAATGGTGAAATAATCAGCTGTTTTACAGAGTGGTAGCAGAATTTATGAAACTGTTTGGAAGAATGATGTTTGTAGTGAAGTTTCCTTCAAGAGGGGATGGAGGGTGAAGATGATGTTTTCGTTCCAGACCGAATGGAGGTTGAATATGTTGGTTTCGTTCCAGATGGGACTGGGATCCTTCAATTTGATCGTTGTTCGCTGTCGATGGGTTAGTAGAGAAAGATTATAGCCGGATGAAGTTGAAAACCCATAAACCCTAATCGATGACAAACTCCTCTTCTGTGCATCACAACACTACCGCCGACGAATCAAGCCATGCACCCTAATCAATGATAAACCCCTCTTCTGTGCATTACTGCATTGCCGGCGATGAATCAAGACCTTCGTCTGCTCTCTACTTGTTCATGCATTTGAGAGGGACTGTGGTAGATGCGTTTCCGGCCATCAATGACTTTGTGTTGGACGAATGGAAGGAAATGAGGGCCTTGCGATGGAGCCATGTGAGGATGATGAACAGAGGGGGCGCGCGGGGTTAATATTTCACGACTCTGAAAGCCTAATTGTTTGTTGTCGCGTCCTGGAGTCGTGATAAATTATCATAACTCGGAATCACAATATTTTCGCGATTTCATTACGGTGGCGGTGTGAACAACGGGATGTAATTTTTCGTTTGGGGCGATGGATTACAAATCTGCGGCGTGCCGCTCTCAAAATGCCGCGCCAAACAAAGGCTTAGAGGCCCTTCCAATAAACAGATAAAAAAGACAACTTAGTGGACTTCTGTAAGAGCTTGTTCATCTGCCGTTTATTGATAATTGTGATACTCAAGCTCAGACTTTATCTCAGTTAATTTTTTTTGTTTTGAGAGTAGATTTAATTTTTAGGTCAATAAATCTCAATGGATAGAACCCAAGGTAACTAGACACTAAATGCCCAATACCAAATCACTGTCCCCCTAAAAGAATTATCAGCATAACTACATTGAATTCTAACTCTTGAATAACAATAACAACACTCAAGCCTTTGTCCCACTATTGTGGGGTCGGCTATATGGATCCTTTGTCGCCATTATGCCCTATCTTTTTTCATAATCTAACTAATGCCTAAGTGCATCATGCCTTTCCTTATAGTTTCATTCCTAGTCTTTATTGGTCTACCCCTCCCTCGTTTAACATACCTAGTGACTAGACTCTCGAAACGCCTAACATGTGCTTCTAATGGTCTCCTTTGTACATGTCCAAACCATCTTAGCCGAGCTTCCCAACACTCATGTGTCTCCACACATCCGCCTAAGCATTCTCATCTCCGCAACTCCCATTTTTTGCTCATGTGCACAATTCACTTCCCAACACTCATAACTATAGAGCATCGCTGGTCTAATTGCAGCACAACAAAACTTGCCCTTAAATTTAAACGTACTTTACGATCACATAAAATCCCTGACGCGCCTCTCCACTTCATCTAACCCGTTTGGATTATATGTACATCTTTATCAATACCTGTCACATCTTTATCAATACCTCCGTATTTTTGAACTATCGATCCAAGATATTTAAAACACTCATTACGGGAAATATCTTAATCACCCAACTTAATAACAAAGTCATCTGTCCTTCTTGTACTGCTAAATTTAAGCTCCGTATACTCTATCATTGCCCTGCTCAACCTAAATGATGTAGGCCCACACGTTGACACCGTAAAATCGTCGGACTAAACACGATTGCCTTTTTATGATCCAATTCTACAGTCGCATAAAATTCGTCGCAGCGCACACATTATGCAATTTTATCAAGCAAATGTGAATGCACGGGTAGCCAAACCGTTTTAAGATCGAACAATGACTATAGGTTGATATTCTTTCAAGGGCTAAAAGGACCCACCGGTCCGATCGAGCGGTTGTTGTACCAAAAGAGATCTATCAAAAATTATGGTTCGAAAACGGTAGATCTCTCCCAACAAAAAGAAAACGAAGGTTCGTGAAACCTTTTGAACTTAAATAAAATAAGGATGAACAAAAAAATCAATTGAAGAAACCACGATAAATTCAACGTTTCAAAGATCACGCCAAAGTAATCCACCATAATGAAAAATATAGAGGGAAAATCACATACAAGTAGAAAGTTTCGTTACCCAATCGGAATGGATGATTCCGATTCACTAATCCGGATGGCTCTTAGACGGCTCCGCCGGAGTCGCGCCTGACGGATAGAAAACTCATCTGCCTTCATCGCTTCACGCCTAAGTTGGAAATCACCAGGAGGGATCTCTTTTGCCTTGGCCGAATTCCACCCAAGGAAGTTGAGGGTTGGTCGGTTTTGGTAAAGTTGAAGGTGGTCGGGTTTTGGTGTTGAGAGGGTGGTTAGGTTTAACTTGGGAAGGGGGCTACTCGGGTAGGATGGGGAGGAGGCTGGAGGGTGGTGGAAGGGTGGTCGAGGGTGTTGAAAAGGGAGAGGAGGGTGGTGGCTAGGTAGTTGGCCGAACTTAAGAGAGGAGGGGGAGAGAGGCCGGCGGTTTTGAGAGGAGGAAGATGGCTTGGCCGGAATTTGAAGGAGGAGGAGAAAAAAGATGGAAATTCTCAAGGAGGATTAGGGTTTCAAATCTTATCATTCAACTTAATGAAAAATAATAATACATGGCCTTATATAGGCTCACCATAAGGTTAGGCTACATGCAGCCGAAATAAAGAAAATAAAACACTCCAATGTTTAATGATGAAATAAAACACTCTCGAATAAATGCAAATATAAAACACTCTCAAATAAAAGCAAATAAAATATTAAAAGTTTAACTAGCAGCAAGGGCGGAGATTGTAGCGTCGCTCCACAAGATCACCACGGCGCTGCAAGTCTTTGACTACAGACGGAGAAAGATCTTCTGTAAGCATATCGTCACCTTCTTCATCATGTTGGGGGCCGCCGTCTCCATCAATCCTCCCCCGCTTGAAAGTACTCATCATCGGTGAGTTGTTCTGAAGGTACCGGCGCAGAAGAGCATCATCCAAAAGAGCCACCTCCGATTCAAGAAGCCAAGAGTCATCGGAGGTCGAATGATCATGCCATCGAATCAAGTAGCGGTGAACATCACCACTTGGAGAGAAAAGCACTTCATCCTTGATGATCCTGTCTGGCAAAAAGTTAGTCCTGGGGAACCTGGGAAAAGCATTAGGCAATAAAGGAGGAAAAGTTTCTTCATCAATAGTCAATGTACCTCCATTGGAGATCGATGGAGAGAACAATCCAGAAACAAGCTCACCCCCCAACCCATTAGAAAATACAGTGGAAACAAATGGACAGTTAGATAATTCAAGTGGTGGAGATACATATGGCGTTAAATCCATCAAAAATAGGGGAAATACCACAATTAGTGGGTAACTCCAAAAGATATGTGTTTTCTCCTAATTTCTTTATAATACGAAAAGGTCCAGCTCGTTGATTCGCCAACTTTTTTATAGTGCCCGAAGGCATCCGTTCAGGGACGAGACGCACTAAGACTAAATCGCCAACATTAAAGTGAGACTCTATTTTATGTACGTTAGCATGAGCTTGATAAGATGCATATTGTGTGGTTAGTGCTTCATTAATGTGTTTATGCAAATTATGAACATGAGAGGCAAAATCCTGTGCAAATTGACTTGACTTATAAGATGGCGGTAACGGAATCAAGTCAAGTGACACTGGTGCTTTATATCCGTGCACGATCTCATTCGGTGATAAACCTGTTGACCTTTTTTTGAGTTATTGTATGCTAACTGAGCATGGGGAAGGATTAGGTCCCACGTACCCTTGTGGTCACCCACAAGAAAACGTAGCAAACTACCCAAACTTCTGTTTACCCTTTCCATTTGCCCATCCATCTCTAGATGGTAGGCCGAAGAAAACAATAGTTTGGTGTCAATAATCCTCCACAGGGTCTTCCAAAAATAACTAGTAAATTTTACATCCCTATCGGTCACTATAGTTTTTGGAATGCCCCTATGCCCAACAACTTCCTTAAATAATAGTTTTGCTACATGTGACGCATCGTTGGTCTTATTACATGCAATAAAATAAGTCATTTTAGAAAATCAATCGACTACCACTAGAATGGAATCATGATGTCTAAACATTACTGGAAGGCCTAGAATAAAATCCATACTAACATCTTCCCAGGGAATGGAAGGAATCGGAAGAGGGGTATAAAGTTCTGCATTCGTTTGACTACCTTTTGTTAATTGACAAGCGCGACAACTTCCCACAATTTTATTAACCGTAGATTTAAGGTCTGCCCAGTGGAACTTATCTTCTACTAACGTAATTGTCTTATCACGCCTTTAATGTCCACCTAGACCACCACTATGTAACTCCCATACAATGAAATATTGAAGGGAAGAATGAGGAATACAAAGCTTCGAATGTTTAAATAAATAATCGTCCCGAATATAATATGCTGAAATGGTAGTGGGAGAGTTTTTTTGAGTGGAATAATAGATGTCCTTGAAATCCGTGCAATTAACGTACTCATCCTTTATTCTATCAAAACAAATCACTTTTACCTCTAGAGTAGACAACAATAAGGAGACACGACTAAGAACATCCGCCACACGATTTAAAGTTCCCTTTAGATGTTTAATTATGAAGGTATACTCCTGAAGATAAGAGACCCACTTAGCATGCCTAGTGCTAACTTTAGTTTGGGAATTGATAAACCTCAATGCCTCGTGGTCGGATAGGATACAAATTCCTTAGAAATTAAATTATGTCGCCAATGTTGTAGACACCGAATAACCGCATAAAACTCTGTCATAATTAGAATAATTTAATTTCGGTCCTGAGAGTTTCTCACTAAAGTATCCAACAGTATGCCCCTCTTGACTCAAGACACTACCAATACCGACTCCAGACGCGTCACAGGACAATTCAAAAACTTTATTAAAATCTGGTAATCGTAAAAGAGGAGCTTCCGACATTCAGGATTTAATTATTTCAAACGCTTTGGCGGCCGATTTGGTCCACGTAAAATCTCCCTAATAAATCGGCGGTAAAAAGTAGCTAATCCGTGAAAACTCCGAACATCCCGTATATTGGTTGGTTCCAGCCAATCCTTGATGGCTTGGACCTTCTTAGGCTCAACATGGATGCCCTCCGAACTTACTATACAACCTAGGAACTCCACAGATGGAACATTAAACGTACATTTTTTTAGATTAACAAATAATTTCTCTGTTCGCAACGTTGTAAGTACTGTCCTCAAGTGAGACTCATGATCGTTCGGTGAGAAGATAAAGACTAGGATATCATCAAAGTAAATAACTATGAATTTTCCTAAATAAGGCTTGAACACTAAGGTCATCAACCTCAAAAATGTACTCGGGCCATTTGTTAGCCCTTCCCCGAGCATCAACCACTCATAAAGTCCATCCTTTGAATTAAATGTTGTCTTCCACTCGTCTCCCTCCCTAATCCTGATTTGATAGTAGCCACTCTTAAGATCTAATTTAGAAAAATCCAAACGAGGGATGGGAAACCTATATTTAACAGTTATTTTATTGGCGGCCCTATAATCTACACACATCCTCCAAGAATCATCTTTCTTAGGGACCAATAATGCGAGTACAGCACAAGGACTCTTACTATGACGAATGAACCCTATACATAGCAAATCCGAAATTAACTTTTGTAATTCTAGGTTGCGGAGGGGTTTAGTCGATAGTGGGGAAGGTTGGGCAACGAGGAACCTGGAATGAAATCAATCTCGTGTTGAATTTCATGTATGGGGGGTAACTCGGGCGTTAAATTGGGTGGTAAATCATCCGGGTAGACATCCTTAAATTCCTCTAAAAGGTTCTTCAATGCTAGAGGTAAGTTCTCAAACGAGGAGTTATCTTCCTTGACTTGAAAACATACTAATACTAGCGCATACATGACACCGTTGATAAAGGACTCACGCTCAAACTCCTTCATACCTATCAAGCTTAATGTTTTCTTTTCTACAGTCACAATAGTGTCTTTGGAAGAGACCGAAGGATCTTTAGGCAGAGTGAGTTTAAAAATAATGGTCATGCCATTAAATTTGAACTCATAGGTGTTTGTATGCCCTAGATGAGTAACATCATGGTCATAAATACATGGGCGTCCAAGTAAGACATGACAAGCATCCATGGGGATGACGTTACACCAAACCTTTTCAGAATAAGCATTGATTGTAAGGGGTACCAAACAACGCTTTGATACCGGGAGGGATATTTTATTTACCCATGCCACCTTATAAGGGTGAGGGTGCAGCTCAGTAGCTAATGACATTCGGGTCACCGCATTTCCAGAAATTACGTTCATACAACTACCACTATCTATGATCAACTTACACAACTTCTCTCTACTCTTAAAATTTAACGAAAAGATATTCGTCCTATTTAAGTCATCTAAAGCACGTGGAGTAGCCAGAATACACTGCATGCCCATCATATGAGAATCATCCTCTATATCACTCGGTACTCCTTCTGACTCGCTATCTTCTCCTGCCTCATATATAAGGTCGTCAGACTCACATGTGGAATCTAAAAGGGCTAAGGGCTTGGGCTTGGTAGGACACTCACTAGCGTAATGACCCTGAACCACGCAAGCAAAATAGGTAGCGTTCGTTTTGCTGACCCTTCTTAATGGAACTCTCTCACCTGTTGGGTTTCTAATATTCCTAGCAGTCATGACTACGGAGTTCGAGTCAGTGGACCGGAACTTACCCTTATACTTATAGGTGGAGGTGGTCCTAAGATGGACTTTCCCTTCTTAAACGAACGAGTCTTGTGCTTATGAACGTTGTGCTTCTCAATATCCAATGCAGTAGTTTACCATATCGCAGTAGATGGACTTATAGGTGGAGGTGTGACCATATCGCAGTAGTTTACCCTGAATGTCGGGGTTTAACCCCTTACGGAACCTAGAGAGGGTGATCTCTGGCATCTCCCTCACATTGCACCTAACCATCATATCCTTAAGAAGACCCATATACTCAGAGACCGACCTATTCCTTTGTTTAAGGGTAGCCAAATCATCAAACATCTGCGTTCGATGATACGCAGGGACATACTGGTCTGTTAGAATGGCCTTCGTGCTTACCCAACCAACGGGTAGTTAGCCGTTCACGGCATCCAGACGTCATTCCTCATTCAACAAAAATATCTTAGCCCTACCTAACAACTTCATCCTCGCCACTCGCACCTTATCCACGTCAGTCATATTGTGCCACTCAAAGTAGCACTCTATTTTCATGACTCGGTCCAGGAAAACTTGAGGTTCTCCCAATCCATCGTATGATGGGGGTTTGACCCGGACGGGCCTAGTAATATCAAACTCGTACGATGCACGCGGGACATTTTCATTATTATTGTTAATGTTATGATTATTATTTCCTTTCGCACATTGGTTGACGGGTTGATTACGGGGAGCTGTGATATTTAATCTCAGTTCGTGAAGCGTCTCCCTAATAACCGTCAACTGATCAATGAACTCCTGGCGGAGTTCATCAATCGTTGTGGGAGCGTGACCTTCACCCCGCTTGTCCGCCATATGGGTGGAAGACGGGGATTTCTCCGTGCCTAATCTAGTGCGCATGCAAACAAAATAGTTGTTCTGGCCTAAGGAAAAAGACAACAGAAGGAATTGTTCCCACTTAATATCTAGGGTAAAAAATTATTTTTTTTTTATTTTCTTACTGAAAATAATAAAGAGACTATTCAAAAAAAATATTTTTTTTTGTAGAAAAATAAAAATTTTAGCCCGCTATTGGCAGATCAGAAATTTATTCTTTTTGTATTTTTGACAAAAAGACATGCAAACCAAGTGCATGTCAATGTACTAAGCAAGAGGGGGAGGGTGTCAATTAGGAAATTGACGTGAACCTCCCTTTGATACCAAATTGATGCAGACCCACACGTTGACACCGTAAAATCGTCAGACTAAACACGATTGTCTTCCTATGATCTAATTCTACACGCGCACAAACTTCATCGTAGCGCACATGTTATGCAATTTTATCAAGCAAATGCGAACGCACGGGTATCCAAACCGTTTTAAGATCGAACAACGACTATAGGTCGATATTATTTTAAGGGCTAAAAGGACCCACCCGGTCTGATCGAGCGGTTGTGTACTAAAAGAGATCTACCAAAAATTACGATTCGGAAACGGTAGATCTCTCCCAACAAAAAGAAAACTGAGAGGTCTAAGTTGTTAGCCTAAATCACCTAGAGGGGGGTGAATAGGTGAAATGCGTGTCAAATGCGGAATTAAAAAAACTAACACAGCAAATATCAAGCAATCACAGACGACAAAAGATTTATAGTGGTTCCCCAATTTTGGGTACGTCCACTTTCCTCACCGATCTAGCAAATCACTAGACTCGGCTACTCCACTATCTCGGATTGAAAACAATCCTACACCTCGGAACCACGTTCCTACAAAGCTCGATCCAAACTGGATCTACAAAAACTCGGAAGACAAAACTTCCTACAAATCTCGGAGAATTAAAACTCCTACAAAAATATTGGTTGTGATTACAAACAAACACACTATCAGATCTGGATCTGTATCCGTCTTCTTCTTTAGGAACTTCGGCTTGATCAGAAAATGTAGAAGACGACTAGAGAAAGATCCACGAATCTGAGATCTAGAACCACCTCGATCGAGAAAGTAGATCTGGAATCTTCAAGGCTCGGCAAGATCGAGTGATTCTCTTTCTTCTGGATCGCTGGAGAAAAGATCGATGAAAACGAAGGTCGCGATCCAAACTTTTCTTCTTCTTCCGTGAACGGCAATGGCGGCGGCGTGAAATTAGGGTTCACGGAATTTCTCTTTCTTAAAAAGAATATTTCTGTAATAACGCTTGAAAGTCATTTCTGAAGAGACCTATTTATAGGTGGGTTCCAACGGTCATAATATTGATTAATGATGACACGTGGACCAATCAGAATTGACAGATTCAAAATACTTATGATGAAAATGGACTTAGAAAAATCCTGGAGAAGTTGACTGCGATACTCGAGTAATGGAGGATATACACGAGTATGGAGAGATGGATTACTCGAGTAGCAAGAAGCAGTATACTCGAGTATAGAAAGAGAGAAATACAGGAGAGAAGAATGAATTACTCGAGTATCAAAAATGGTATACTCGAGTATCAGAATTGTATACTCGAGTAATAGAAAAGTATACTCGAGTATCAAGACGATATACTCGAGTATCAAAAGGCTAAACTCGAGTATCAGAAAATATACCTGAGAAACGTTTACATACACGAGTATCCGAGTCAATTACTCGAGTATGGAAGAATTTACTCGAGTATCAAAGATCAATTACTCGAGTATGAACATACTTACTCGAGTATCAGAAGATATACTCGAGTATAGAGAAAACTTACTCGAGTATCAGAAGTTATACTCGAGTATCAGAAAACACTTACTCGAGTATCAGGGTATTTACTCGAGTATCAGTACTTTGAACTTGCAGAGAAGAGAAGAAAAGGATCTACTCGAGTATCAAACATGATTTACTCGAGTATCAAGTTACTTACTCGAGTATGAAAAGAACTTACTCGAGTGACTAACTTAACTACTCGAGTATAAATATATCTACACGAGTATTCAGACCCTACTCGAGTAAGCCAAACTGATTACTCGAGTATCTCACTAACTACTCGAGTATGGGACACAGACTACTCGAGTATTAAGACCTTACTCGAGTAAGTCTAACTGACTACTCGAGTATCTCAAACTACTCGAGTATGTCTTACTAACTACTCGAGTATTAAGCCTGATACTCGAGTATCATAAGGGGTTACTCGAGTATTAGGGACTTAGAAAAATTCTATGAGGAAATTTGCTCCAATGCTTCTGTCCATCAATCCAAGTGCATGAAGGAAGTGTATCCCAATAGAGAGGCTATACATGGGCCAACACTTTGGATCACACAATGAGGGATTACATTGTATGGTCCTGTGTTTGGTGACCCATTATAGACTGACATTGGTCTACACTTGGCATTAAGGACCTGCACACATACAACTTAAACACAGCATCAAATACACCTTAATTCATCTTAGTTCAAGGTCTGACCTCCTACAAATCTGAGGCATTGTGGAGACAAACCCCAACAAAAACGAAGGTTCGCCAAACCTTTCGAACTTAAATAAAATAAGGGTGAACAATAAAATCAATCGAAGAAACCACGATAAATTCAATGTTTCAAAGATCACGCCGAAGTAATGCACCACAATGAAAAATCTAGAGGAAAAATCACACACAAGTAGAAAGTTTTGTTACCCAATCAGAATGGATGATTCTGATTCACTAATCCAGATCGCTCTTCAATGGCTCCACCGGAGTCACGCCGGATGGAGAGAAAACTCGTCTACCTTCGTCGCTTCACGTCAGAGTTGGAAATCACAAGGAGGGATCTCTTTTGCCTTGGCCGAATTCCGCCCAAGGAAGTTGAGGGCTGGTCAGGTTTGGTAGAGTTGAAGGCGGCCGGGTTTTGATGTTGAGAGGGTGGTCGGGTTTAACTTGGGAAGGGGGCTGCTCGGGTAGGATAGGTAGGAGGTCGGAGGGTGGTGGAAGGGTGTACAGGGGTGTTGAAAAGGGAGAGGAGGGTGGCGGCTAGGTAGTTGGCTGAACTTGAGAGAGGAGGGGAGAGAGGTCGGCGGTTTTGAGAGGAGGAAGATGGCTTGGCCGAAATTTGAAGGAGGAGAAAGAAGAGGGAAATTCTCAAGGAGGATTAGGGTTTCAAATCTTATCATTCAACTTAATGAAAAAAATAACAATACATGGCCTTATATAGGCTCACCACACGATTAGGATACATGCATCCCTAATAAAGAAAATAAAACACTCCAATGTTTAATGATGAAATAAAACACTCTCAAATAAATGCAAATATAAAATGCTCTCAAATAAAAGCAAAAAAAATATTAAAAGTTTGACTAGCGCCGAGGGTAGAGATTGTAGTGTCGCTCCACAAGATCACCACGGTGCCGCAAGTCTTTGACTGGAGACGGAGAAGATCTTCCGTAAGCATGTCGTTGCCTTCTTCATCATGTTGGGGGACGCTGTCTCCATCACTAAAACCCTTCTTTTCTAAAGTGTCTCGTCAATATTCAAGTTTTGCGTTTACACCCTCACTTGTCTCATTAACCAAAACGACATCATTCGCAAACAATAAGCACCTAGGTATTGTTTGTTGGATATGCCTGGTTAGCTCATCTAAAATAAGGGTAAATAGATAAGAGCTTAAAGCTGAGCCTTGAAGTAAGCCAACAGTGATAGGGAATTTCTATGTTCATCCTCCAGATGTCCTCACCCTTGTCACTGAATTTGTATACATATCTTTGATATGTCAATATATGATACATTTACACCTTTTTTTTCTAAGACTCTCCATAATATCTCTCTTGGAACTCTATCATAAGCCTTCTCAAGATCAATAAACAACATATGCAAATCTTGTTTTCTTTCTCATTTGTTGTCAATGAGTCTCCTCAAGAGATGTATAGCTTCCATGGTCGACCACCCTGGCATGAATCCAAATTGATTCTCCGAGATGTTAGTCTCCTGTTTAACTCTTCTTTATATTACTCATTCACATAGTTTCATGGTATGACTCATCAATTTAATTTCTCTATAATTAATACAATTTTATATATCTCATTTGTTTTTATACAAGTACCAAGATACTTTCACTCCATTGATTTGACATCCTCTTTGATTTTTCAGCATCTTATTGAAAAAATATCTAAGCCACAAAATTTCTTCATTCCCTAGTCATTTTCATACTTCGATGGGTATATTGTCTGGCCTAACAACCTTTTCATTTTTCATCTTTTTTAGAGCATTATTTACCTCTGATACTTAAATTTTACGATAAAATGTTATGTTCTTATACTTCTCTAATTTACTTAACTATTCCAAGTTCAATTTATTATCTTTTCTTTTATTGTAGAGTTGATAAAAGTATCCTTTCCATCGCTCTTTAGTATCTACATCATCTGTCAAAACTGTCTGTCTCATCCTTTATGCATTTTACTTGACTTAAATCTCTTGTCTTCTTTTCTCTAGTTAGAACAATTTTATATATGTCATGCTCTCCATCTTTGATATCTAGTCGCTTATAAAATTCTTCATAAGCTTGACTTATTATTTTACTTACTGTCTATTTAGCTTTTTTTGGTGACTTTATATATAACCAAGTTTTCATCATTCCTATAAGCGTAAAGTAATTTATAGCCAAACTTCTTTGCCCTCATATTGTCTTGCATTTCCTCTTTCCACCACCAAAATTCTTTATTTGGAGACGCACGGCCTTTTGATACTCCAAGTATGTATTCTAACTCTTAAATGATCCAATTAAATCCTTTACAGTTGTAGGTTCTAAGGATCTTATTACCATCAACTGCAACCACCTTAAAGGTTGGAATTGTTGTTAACTTGCAGTCTGCGTGTGTAGTTGTGGACTCATTGTTGCTGGTGTCGATGGAAATGAAGATTGTTGAGCCTCCATTTGAACCTGTGACCCCCATGGTGTGGTAAGTGGTTATTCCGGTAAGTGCACACATAAAACCTAAGGAGTAATTAGAGATTCCTCATTTTGGGTAGCTTGTTCAGGGGGAAGTGCATCTTCAAATTGTGGATCCAATTCACCATCACTGTCATTTTCTCTAACATCCAATACATGTAGTCATGTCTGAGTTTTGCATTTGTGGCCTCGGATGAACTTCTCAATACACCAAAAGCATAACCCTTTGGCTCTCCTCTCTTCTATTTCGATTGATAGTCTAATTCCCTTGATTACGATTTGCAGGAAGTTGGAGATAGTTGTTTTTGGGTATAAACTCGACCCTTTGAACCTTGATGTACAAAAGTCGAACTCTGAGAATTAAACGACCGATTAGATCTAAGAAAATTCTGTTGTTCCGGGATGTGAGCAAGGATGTAGCTTGTAGGCCTTCTTAAGGGTTGCATGCATGAAAATTCTCACCAGAAGTTGAATTTCACGGCACATGCCTGTCAGAAAGAGGCAAAAATCTTCTAGAGTTTTGATGTACAAAAGGCGTATGGTGTATTATTCCGAACTTAGAATTTTATTTCTTAGAATTTGAAAATCGTCTCGATAATCTTGAACATATTTTGTTTGGCGAATCTGTTTCAGTTCACTCATTGGGTCCTCATATAAAGATAGCCCGAAGTGTTCATGAATTGCGTTGAAAAATTCATCCCATAGGAGCTCAGTTTAAGAGACTCTGGATTTGGCAAAAATCTTGAACCAGGCAAGGGCCTTATCTTCTAGATTAACAATCGCCAGTTTCACTTTCATCACTTTTGGAGTTTGGTCGACATCAAAAAACTGTTTGCTATGATAAATCCATTCTTCCATGTCAATGCCAATGAAATGCCAGAAATCTAGGCGGGCACATATTGTCATAAGTTAATAAGTGTTGGAATTAACAATGTCGTTTCCCAGTTTTTTTTATTAGTTTTTTATGGGTTTCCGTTTTATTGTTTAGCAAGCTGGCAGTTTTAAAGGCTGTTTTAAAGGCTCGGTTTATTTCAGTTTTCTATGTCTTTATTTAGCATTTATGCCTATTTTGGCACCCTGTAAAAACTCTATAAATACAATGGAATAGCAAGAGGAAGATCAGAGCTTCGGCAACCCATTATCCCTTTGTCTTATTTGAGTTCTCAGGCTAGTAGTTTTTACATTTGGTATCAGAGGGAGGTTAATCCTTGGACCTGTGCAACGATGGAGAAGGCCGACTCATCCACTTCGACTAATGGCGCCATCATCCAAAGGGTGATTCGTGAGGTAGGCAGTGGGAATAGCTACCTCGTGCTCACCATGACCAAATACTCCGACTGGGCGCTCCTGATGAAGGTGAAGTTAAGGGCGCGGGCTCTCTGGCACATCATTGAAGAAGCCGGCGCCGATCCGCAGGAGGAAATGATGGCGCTCAATGCTTTGTGCAGCGCGGTACCACCGGAGATGGTGCCGACAATCGCCAAGAAGGAAACGGCCAAGGAGGCTTGGGCCGCAATCGCAACCATGAGGGTCGGAGATGACCGCGTGAAGAAGTCGACGGCGCAGCAGCTGCGCCCGAAGTTCGACCTCTCCAGTTTCAATGACGGCGAGACCGTCGAGGACTATGTTTTGCGCCTAACCAACATGGCGGCACACCTCTCCATGCTCGGAGAAAATCTGCCGGATGCCGAGGTCGTCGCCAAAATTCTTCGTAGCCTGCCGCCTAGGTTCAAGCAAATCTCGATCGCAATGAAGACACTATTAGATGTGTCAACCATGACGGTCGCCGAGTTGGTGGGGCAGCTCCGGGAGGCGGAGGAGACATTCGAGGAAGCACCGACATCACTACAGCATGAAGGAAAGTTATATCTAACGGAGGAAGAATGGGACGCACGATGAAAGAAACACGAGGCCGAGAACCACTTCGGCGGTGGTGCCAGAGGTGGTGGAAGCACATATAGGGGAGGAGGATGACGCGGGCACAACCGCGGGCGTGGTGGCCATGGGCGCGAAAATTTTGACGGGCCCCTTAATTCAAATCAGCCCACCGGCAACGAGTGCAGACGATGCGGAAAATTGGGCCATTGGGCTCGTGATTGCTGGTCAAAGCCCAAGCAGGAGCAGGCCCACGTAACATACGATGAAGAGGAGGCTTCTATCTTATTGGTAAAGTCATCCCCAACCTTAGACACCTCACCGCTGCCAAGAATCGTTCTGGAGCACAGGAATGGCGGATCTGGGCCGGAGCCGATGGGAGCTGTCGCCTAGATCGAGATCCGGGAGCAGAAGGTGTTTGCCCATCTCAGCGAGGAGAAGGCGCGGGAGGTGGAGACCTGGGTCCTAGACACCGGCGCCACAAACCACATGTCAGGATCCAGGGCCGCCTTTGCAAGGCTGGACATGAAGGTGCAAGGCACCATGCGGTTCGGGGACGACTCGGTGGCGCAGATCGACGGTCGGGGCACCGTCACGTTCGTGTGCAAGAACGGTGAGCTCCGCTCTTTTCCTGGGGTGTACTTCATTCCCCAGTTGACGACAAACATCATCATCATCGGCCAGCTCGATGAAGACGGCTACAAGGTAGAGCTCGACGCCAGGGTAATGAGAATCCGCAAGCCATGTGAACAGCTTCTAGCAAAGGTAACCCAGACGGCAAACCGTCTATACCTTCTACGTATCAAAATGGCGCCACCATTATGCCTGGCGGTGCGCGGGCGTGAGGACGAGGTGGTGTGGCACTGGCATGAACGTTTCGGCCACATCAACGTCGCGGCGCTGCGGAAGCTGGCTCGGGAGGAGCTAGTGCGTGGCCTAACGGAGCTCGGGCAGGTGGATCGAATGTGCGAGGCATGCCAAGCTGGGAAGCAGAGGCGCACTTCTTTCCCAGCACAGGCAGAGTACTGGGCTCGGCAGCGGTTAGAATTGGTGCACGGTGATCTGTGTGGCCCCATTACGCCGGCGACACCCAGAGGAAACAAATATTTCTTACTACTAGTGGATGATCTCAGCAGGTACATGTGGATAACCGCGATCCCTTCCAAGGATAATGCCGCGGCTGCCATCAAGGAGATTCAGGCGCGGGTAGAAGGCGAGTCCGGCAAAAAATTGAAGGCGCTACGAACTGACCACGGTGGAGAATTCACCTCGGCTGGGTTCGCAGAGTATTGCGCGGCTGAGGGCGTGCACCGTCAACACACTGCGCCATACAGCCCGCAGCAGAACGGCGTCGTCGAGCGCCGGAACGGCACGGTGGTGGCAACTGCAAGAAGTATGCTGAAGGCCAAAGTCTTGCCCGGTTGGTTCTGGGGTGAGGCTGTAAGCACAGCCGTATACATACTAAATCAGTGCTCGACAAAGAGCGTGGACAGGATGACACCATTCGAGGCATGGCACGGGAAGAAACCAGCAGTACACCACTTCAGGACATTCGGATGCATACCATACGTCCGGAATACGACGCCAAACCTAAAGAAGCTAGACGACCGCGGGCGGAAGATGATCTTCATCGGCTATGAGCGCGGCTCCAAGGCATACCGCGCGTACGATCCCACTACGAAACGCGTCCATGTAACACGAGACGTAATATTTGAAGAGGAAGCCCAGTGGGACTGGGGCGCCGACGACAAGGACATCGAGCCAAGTGGTGGAGAAGATGTTTTCACGATGGAGTACGCGACCATGGGGAAGGCAGTACACCCAACTGATGATGATGAAGGTGGAGCACCTGGAGAGCAGTCGCCACTCCCCGGCGCGGTCAATGGAGAACTGGAGCCCGGCTCACCAGACGGCATAAGAGACGACGACCTCGACGCCGACCACGACACTGATATGCCTCCCCGGTACCGCAGCATCAGTGACATCATCGGGCCGGCCTCGCCGCCTGGTTTCGCTACACGAGCACTAGGAGTCGAAGAGCTGTACTCAGTAAGCGCCGATGAGCCTGCCTCATTCTCCGAAGCTGAAAACATCCCTAGCTGGAGGAAGGCAATGATAGAGAAGATGGAGTCAATCGAAGAAAATGGTACTTGGACCCTCACTGACCTCCCACCTGGTCGCAAAGCAATAGGCGTGAAATGGGTATTCAAAGTAAAAAGGGATGAGCACGGGGCGGTGTCCAAACACAAGGCGCGCCTCGTGGTGAAGGGCTACGCACAACGACATGACATAGTTTATGACGAAGTATTTGCGCCGGTAGCCCGACTTGACTCGGTGCGCCTGCTCATTGCGCTCGCAGCACACGAAGGGTGGGAGGTGCACCACATGGACGTCAAATCGGCGTTCCTAAACAGCGATCTATAGGAGGAGGTCTACGTCGAGCAACCAGCGGGTTTTGTCATCACCGGAAAGGAGCACAAAGTGCTCAAACTTCAGAAGGCGTTATATGGCCTGCATCAAGCTCCGCGCGCCTGGAATGCAAAGCTAAACAACATGCTATTATCGCTCGGTTTTAGGAGGAGTTCCTCGGAGCACGCCATTTACGTTAGGCAAAGTGGCGATGCTCAGCTAGTGGTCGGGGTCTATGTCGATGACCTTGTGATCACCGGTTTAAGCCCCAGCAATATCAAGGCGTTCAAAAGAGAGATGGCGGCAGCTTTCAAGATGAGCGACCTCGGCCTGCTTCACTACTACCTCGGCATTGAGGTACATCAGGGCGCCAGGGGAATCTCTCTGAGTCAAGGTGCCTATGCCGGCAAGATCTTGGATAAAAGCAGCATGATCAAGTGCAATCCTTGTCAAGCGCCAATGGAGGTCCGCCTAAAGCTAAGCAAGCTTAGTACGCAGCCGACGGTCGACGCAATGAAGTACAGGAGCGTTGTGGGGAGCCTCAGGTATCTGGTTAATACTCGCCCGGATCTAGCATTTGCGGTTGGATACGTTACCCGATTCCTGGAGGATCCGCGGGAGGACCACCTCGCAGCGGTAAAACATATCCTACGCTATGTAGCAGGGACTCAAAATTGGGGGCTCTAATTCAGCAGGAAGGAGGAGGGCGAAGCCAAGTTAACTGGTTTCAGTGATAGTGATTTTGCTGAAGACATCGATACAAGCAAAAGTACGACGGGGGTGATCTTTTTCCTTAACAGCAGTCTGATCACTTGGCAATCCATGAAGCAAAAGGTGGTTGTTAAATCAAGCTGCGAGGCGGAGTACATAGCGGCTGCAAATGCCGCTAGTCAAGCTTTATGGCTCAGTAGGGTGTTGGCAGAAGTGCAGGGAACAACACCGAAGGCACCAATGCTGCGGGTGGACAACAAGTCTGCCATTTCTTTAATCAAGAATCCTGTACTCCACGGACAGAGCAAGCATATTCGAGTAAAGTACCATTTCGTCCGGGAGTCTGCAGAAGAGGGCCTGATCAGTGTGAAATTCATCAGAAGCGAGGACCAACTAGGAGACATCCTCACAAAGTCGCTCGGTAAGACCAAGTTTCATGAACTAAGATCAAAAATCGGCCTCATCAACATTGACAGCAAGCACGAAAAGGTTTAGGAGGAGAATGTTGGAGTTAACATTGCCGTTCCCAGTTATTGTCGTTTCCCAGTTTTTTTTAATTAGTTTTTTATGGGTTTCCGTTTTATTTTTTAGCAAGCTGGCTGTTTTAAAGGCTGTTTTAAAGGCTCGGTTTATTTCAGTTTTCTATGTCTTTATTTAGCATTTATGCATATTTTGGCACCCTGTAAAAACTCTATAAATACAATGGAATAGCAAGAGGAAGATCAGAGCTTCGGCAACCCATTATCCCTTTGTCTTATTTGAGTTCTCAAGCTAGTAGTTTTTACAATAAGTTGATTGTGCTGATGGCTTTAAATCTGTCGTGGAGGGACTTCCATCGACTCCCTGTCCCTGGAAAGTGTTGTAATGTGATTCCGTAGATCCAATATTGACATCGATTGTTTGTCGTAAATCTCTTGCATCATGTTTCTGATGTTATCCCTCTCTTTGCGTAATCTTGTTGATGGCATTATGGTCGCCCATGGCAAACTTTCACCGCCGGAATGAATTTGGATGTAATTCACAACACAAAGAGAAAGACCTCCTAAGGCCGAAGGCTGAACTGGGACTGTGACAGTCTCCAGTGGAGCGATCTGGAGAACTACAAAAAACAGGGAAGATGAAGAGTTCACACGCACAACACTTTTCATAACTATCCAAACAGAGGAATGAATATTTCTACTCTAAAACACATGGTAGTTAATCATCAGTTAATGCCAGGAGGGAGCGGTTTCAACTATAGTTAACAACACAGCAATTGGTTCAAACAAGAAACCGAACAACTACAACGGCTAGATCCATACTACAAGCATTCAAATAACAATACAAATACAAACCAAATATGTTATAAGGAAACACACACAACAAAGTCCTTGCTGTGCTCTTTGGCTTGCTATGTCATACCCTTTGTCAGATATGCGTTGATTTACATGATTTTCTGATTTTCTTTTTATGTTTCATATAATTCTCTTTTGTTGACAACCTGGAAATGTTCATCTTTCACTTCTAGAGTTTTGGTTCAAAGAAAGACACAGTTTTCTGTGGTGTCTTTGATGGCCATGGCCCATTTGGACATATGGTTGCAAGGAGAGTGAGAGATTCTCTCCCACTTAAACTTAATTCTCATTGGGAAGTGAGCTTGGAAGGTGGTGAGCTAAGACAGAGCAGCATTGGCATAGCTGGAAGCATGACTTCAGAAGAGACAGCAACTGTATGTGTTGATGAAGAATTAAGGCCTTCCATTGATTTGAAAGAGGAGAAACTTCCAGGAGTTTTTACCACACTGAAGGAGTCATTCTTGAAGGCCTTCAAGGTCATGGATAAGGAACTAAAATTGAGTTCAAAAATTGATTGCTTTTCATACGCACAATACTTTTCAGAACTATCCAAACAGAGGAATGAATATTTCTACTCTACAACACATGGTAGTTAATCATCAGTTAATGCCAGGTCGGAGCGATTTCAACTATAGTTAACCACAATGCTATTGGTTCGAGCAACGAGCCGAACAACTACAATGGCTAGATCTATACCACAAGCATTCAAATAACAATACAAATACAAACCAAATATGTTATAAGGAAACACACACAACAATGTCCTTGTTGTGCTCTTCGTTCGGCTTGCTATGTCATACCCTTTGTCAGATATGCGTTGATTTACATGATTTTCTGATTTTCTTTTTATGTTTCATATAATTCTCTTTTCTTGACAACGTGGAAATGTTCATCTTTCGCTTCTAGAGTTTCAGTTCAAAGAAAGACAAAGTTTTGTGTGGTGTCTTTGATGGCCATGGACCATTTGGACTCTTAGAGAAGCCCATTTAATCTAGGCTCATTATGTATTTTTTATTGTTTTTCTCTCTCCTCTTTAGTCTCACATCATGTATAGGACCTTCCTCTCTCTTTCTCTCATCTATATATTTGTACTCATTCTTTGTATTTGAAACAAATGAACATATATACAAGGTTCCGTTTTCTCCTACATGGTATTAGAGCCTACGGTCCTCTTTGGGCGGCCTGAAAATTTCTAACCACCTGCCATGCGCGGCCACGTGCGGACTGTTTCTTTTCCGCCCTCTCTCCTTGCCGCACAGTTATGGCGGCCTCCTTCTGCTCGCCTTGCTTCCTGCAGTCTCGCAACTCCGATCCGCCTCTCTTCCTTCTCACCCCGTGGATCCACCCCCCCCCCCTCCGGCTAATTATAGGCTTCTTCTCCTCTGTCCCGTGGGGACCACCTCTGCCTAACCGTTGCAGCCTCTCCCTTATTCGCTGCGGGCTTTTCCTCTGCCTTTCCACAGCGGTCTCATCCTCTCTATACTCGCTGCGCTCTTCCATTGATCGCAGCGGCCTTCTTCTCCTAATCGCTCGCTGCGATCTCCTGCTTGTCTCTTTCTCCCGCTGCTATCCGTCTCTATCTGCAGTGATCTTCTCCTTGTCGCTCGGCTTCCTCTTCTATCCACCCCGACCTCTCTCTCTTTCCAGTCACAGACTTTCTACGTTATCCACTCGAGCTCTACTCGTGGACTACTCTCTATCTATGTCTACTGTTCACCTGAACGTGCGGACTCCCTCTCCTGTCCGCATCTTGGTCACGATCTGCTTGATTGCCGGTGTTCGGTGTGACTGAGCGGCCTCCTGCTGAAGTTCCCTGTCTGACTGGACTCTTACTCTTATCCGTCGCGGCCTGTTCTTATCCGCGCGGACTGCTCTCATTCTCAATCCACTACTCACCTGACCGTGCAGACTCCCTCCCCTATCCGCATTTTGGTCACAATTCACTAGATTGCTGGTGTTCGGTATGACTGCGCATCCTCCTCTGTTGTTCGCCTATTTCGCCCAGGCTGTTCGCCGCCTCGTCTTTCCTAGCCGCATTTTCTAATGAATTCGTCTGTTGATTCCACCGACCAAACGGACTCTCCTGCTACCCGTGCGGCCTCTCTTCCAGATGTTCGTGATGAACTTCGGATTACTACTATCTCCTTATCCGGCAAGAAAAAATTTGTGAAATGGGCTCACTCTGTTCGCCGGGTCCTCCAGTCAAAGGGATTTATTCATCACTTGACTCAGGCTGTTGTTGGTACTCCCACTGACGATTGGGTACGCAGCGATGGCCATATTCAGACGTGGATTCTCAACTCTCTCGATACTGAGTCTTATCACCTGGCAATGTACCATGAGACGTCAAAGGGCATGTAGGACGAGCTCCATACCCTTTATTCTGGAAAAGATTGTCTCCACCATTTGTATGACATCATCACGGCTCTTCAGGCTCTATATAGTAGAGGCGCGGCTGATCTCACCTCCTTTGTTTCAAAGGCTCGGTCTCTAGTCGAAGCTTGGATCCACCATCAGCCCCCTACTTTGGACCTTGCTGCCCAACGTGCCCAGAAGGAAGTCATTGGTATTACCATTGAAAGTCTCTAGTGTCGACTAAATCCACCTATGGGGGGGGGGGAATAGGTGTCGTGCAGTCTTTTGCGGAATTAAATGTACCTGCACAAATTAACAAACACAACACAGAAAACACACAAAGAGTTATAGTGGTTCCCCGATTTGGGTACGTCCACTTTCCCCCTTCGACCTATCTCCCACTAAGGGACGACTCGGTCACTCCTCCAAACAGATTGAAATCCAATCCTCACACTACGGAAGGAACCCTTCAAACAAAGGAATCACAACTCCACCACCACGGGTTGCACCCAACCCTTACAACTAGGAATTAAAATTCCTTTACAACAAATCAAAATTGAATGTAAAAGAAAATACAACCAAAGATTTTGGAGATTCCGATGTCCTTCTTCGTTCGTTGAAGCTTTCTTGAAAGTTACTAAGAGTCAACAACCGGAGTTCTCTCTTGGAGGGGATCTTGTCAAGATCGGCGGCGGCAAGTGAATGCGGCGACGATACTTTGTAGATCCAAACTTCTTGACGAAGCAAGCAAGGTTTACCAACGATCTTAGTAGGATCAATCGTCTTCATCGATTCGGAATGGATAACTAGTCTCGTTCAACGAATCGAGAGACAAGAGATCTCAAAAGAGATGCGTGAGACGCTAGGCTTTCCTCGGTACTGTCGTCGGAGGATCAAAGATGATCGGAGATTATCGGCGACGACGAACTGCGAGCTGCGAAAAGCGATCAGCGATTTCCGCGATCGGCTAGGACACGGCGTCGGCTGCTTTTGATTTCACGTGAATGGATTCCTTTAGAAGTTCAAAATACGCGAGTATATATACTAGAGGCAACCATAATGACCATTGTAGGTCCCACAAGGAGAAACCCTAGCCCCGACCGAAGCAGCGCACGGCCTCTTGGTTCGGTCCAACGAACGGAAGAAAATTGCCTAAGGCAAAATCGGCGGGGATCGTTAGTGATTCCCGTCGAAGTCGGCGGGAATCGTTAGTGATTCTCGTCGAAGTCGGCAGGAATAATTCATGATTCCTGACGATTCTGCCTTAGCAGAATCCCTGTCTGGAAAACAGTCAGCCGAAAGAAACCGGCAGGAGAGGCTAGCTGATACTCGACGAATCGGCGGGAATCACTAACGATTCTCGTCGATTCTGCCTTGGCAGAATTCCTATTGGAAAACTGTCAGCCGGAAGAAGTCAGCGGGAATGCAGACTTATTCTCGTCGAATCGGCGGGAATCACTAACGATTTCCGTCGAAATCGGCGAGATTCACTTAGTGATTCCCGTCGATTTTGACTTAGAAGAATTTTCTCTTCCTTCCTTTGAAGACTTTGTCTTTGACCCCTCTTTGCTCCTTCTTCTGCTCTTGATCTGCCTTAACCCTGTACTTGAAAATAAGTACACTCCAATAGAGAGAGCACACGTGAGTCAACACACTGATCTACTCAACGAGGGATTACGTTGCGCAGACCCATGTATATTGACCCACTATACCCTGACATTGGTGTGTACTTAGCATGGAATAGCTGCAAACACAACTTGATAGAAGATTGTCAAATATATTGTCAATTCAACTTAGCTTGTTCAGGGGCTTCTTCAAATCAGGTACATTGTGGATACAGTACCCAACAATCTCCCCCTATTTGAAGAAGCCTAAACCCTACAAGCTAAGGTAAATAGAACAGATGAGAATGAAAATCATAAAATGAAAATTCAGTTGAGAGTGAAATTCATTACCATTTTCCTGAGAGCATACTTAACATTGGCAGCCACCTACTTAACATTGATAGCCACCTTAGCCTTAGCCGAGATGGTAATCTTCCCCTTTTCGGCTTCTACAAATCTGGGACTTCACTTGGAGCCAAATGCTCCCCCTCAGTTCTTGCATCCGTGCTCGATCTTGAGTTCCTTACTGATGCTCCCCCTTGATCCAAGAGCCTTGAACCATTCAGTCTTCAATCTTCATAGTTCAGCATG
The DNA here is from genome assembly GCA_039513925.1 of Platanthera zijinensis. Classification (NCBI taxonomy): domain Eukaryota; kingdom Viridiplantae; phylum Streptophyta; class Magnoliopsida; order Asparagales; family Orchidaceae; genus Platanthera; species Platanthera zijinensis. Next base: position 98,071,495 of record CM077090.1, read on the forward strand.
TCGAGTTCAGTTTTGAAGAGACTGAACTTCGCCTCGTTTAGGGGCTTTGTGAAGATATCTGCAATCTGCTTATCCGTAGGGACATAGCAGAGAGAGATATCTTTGTTTTCCATATGCTCCCGAATGAAGTGGTAGCGCACTTCAATATGCTTTGTTCTGCTGTGTGACACAGGATTGTTCGCAATTGCTATTGCGCTCGAGGAGTCGCAATATATAGGAACTTCTCTGAACTGCAAGTCATAATCTTCGAGTTGATTTCTGATCCATAGAAGTTGTGCGCAATAGCTTCCTGCTAAGATGTACTCAGATTCAGCCGTGGAGGTTGCGACACAGTTCTGCTTTTTATTGTTCCATGAAATAAGCCTTCTTCCGAGGAATTGGCACGTCCCGGAAGTGCTTTTCCTATCATCCCTGCTTCCTGTAAAGTCAGCATCTGAAAAGCCTATCAGCTCGACATCATTGTTTCTTGGGTACCACAAGCCAAGATTTGGTGTACCTTTAAGGTATCTATGAATTCGCTTTGCAGCGACATAATGAGATTCTTTAGTGTGCACTTGATATCTGGCACAAACGCATGTGGAAAACATAATATCCGGTCTACTAGCAGTAAGGTAGAGCAGGGATCCAATTATGCTTCTGTATTTGGTTTCATCAAAAGGTTTCCCTTTCTCATCCTTGTCCAGAGAAACAGTGGATCCCATTAGAGTCCTCATAGAGGTTGCATTCTCCATTCCGAATTTCTTGAGGAGTTCATTTGTGAACTTTGTCTGAGAAATGAAAATTCCATCCTCAGACTGTTTCACTTGAAGTCCCAAGAAATACTTTAGCTCTCTCATGCTGCTCATTTCAAACTTTCCTTGCATAAGTTTAGAAAACTTCTTGCAAAGATTGTTGTCCGTTGAGCCGAATATTATGTCATCGACATAGATTTGCACCAGCAGAATCTTGCCTTTGACTTCCCTAAGAAACAATGTCTTATCTATTTTTCCTCTCGAGAACTTGTTCTCAAGAAAAAAACTAGACAGAGTCGCATACCAAGCTCGAGGAGCTTGTTTTAAGCCATATAATGTTTTATTAAGATATTAAACATGATTAGGGAATGATGGATTAACAAAACCTGGGGGTTGCGTGACATATACTTCCTCTTTCAAATTTCCATTTAGGAACGCAGATTTCACGTCCATCTGATAGACAGTGAATCCTTTGTGAGAGGCACACGCCAGGAATAATCTGATCGCCTCGAGCCTTGCAACCGGTGCAAAGGTTTGGTCGATGTCAATCCCCTCCTCCTGTCTGTAACCTTGAGCCACCAGTCTGGCCTTGTTCTTGATGATGACACCGTGTTCATCCAGTTTGTTTTTGAAGATCCACTTAGTGTCGATCACATTCTGTTTCTTTGGTCTGGGAACAAGCGCCCAAATGTTACATCATTCGAATTGATGCAGTTCATCTTTGTTGGAGTTACCATGGTGATCTAGAAGTGGTCAAACATGTGATCTCACTACCAACGCGATATGAGCCTGCAGGGTCGCACATAAGAGCTGTGGAGAAGTTGGAAGATTGACTGTGTTGGTAAAGGTTACCAATCACCATAAAGTATGGGGGTCCGGCAATCGTTGCTAAGAAAGTTCATTGAGAATGGTTAGTCGAGAGTCGTCGAGTTTGACTCGACGACTAAGACTGTTTCGACAAGAGTCGTCGAGTTTGACTCGACGACTAAGGTTGTTTCGGCGTGAGTCGTCGAGTATGACTCGACGACTGTGGCTAGGTCGACGAATATCGTTGATCGCCGTTCGACGATTGTCGTCGAACGCGGCTCGACGATTATCGTCGACCGCCGTTCGACGATTGTCGTCGAACACGGCTCGACGATTATCGTCGACCGTCGTTCGACGATTGTCGTCGGACGCGGCTCGACAATTATCGTCGACCGCCGTTCGATGAATATCGTCGATTGCCGTTCGACGATTATCGTCGACCGCCGATCGACGAGAATCATCGAGAGCCATCGAGTATGACTCGACGACTAAGGCTGATTCGTCGAGAGTTGTCCTTGATTCTCGTCGAATCTAGATCTTATTATCGCAGAACCTAAAACTCATTCTCAACGAATGATTCTGTGACCCTATACTGTGTGGTCTGCGGATAGCGATACTTTTAGGTCTGTTTATACTTTTAGTATAAATAGGGACTTAGGGTTTTGGGAAAAGTATGCATTGGTTTTACGGTCGAATAGAACCCGACGGAAAGAGATCCGATGTTCTACCAATTCGCAGAATCCCGAATCCCGCCGGCCGGAAGCGTTCCGCCGCCGCATTCGCTCCGCCGACCTCCTACTCTCCGATGATAGTCGTCGGTGTTGCGCTTCCTGGAGCAGACCTAGCAGTCCGTGGAAGTGTAAGGTACGGTCGATCTCTTTCCGATCATCCGCATGATGGAAGCTTGGTGTTCTCCCGCTCGTGTGGATTTCTGCAGAGACGTAGATATTATTCTATGTGGAACTCGCCACCGATAAGGAATCTCATTTGGAGCATCTTCGTTGAGTTGTGACTCAACGTCGTCAAGGTAATTTTTTCCTAATTTTTGTTAACTTCTTGATTCAACATTCATGGCCCGATCCAATCTCTTTTGGGTTGTTCTAGATTTTATTACTTCCGCTGCGTGCACAAGTGTTGTGCCAACCTTATAGAGAAACCCAACAGTGGTATCAGAGGGAGGTTCAGCCATGTTTGTTGTATTGGAAGTTAGGTTATTCCAGTACGTGTAAACCTAGGGATTTAGAAGTGTTCTAAATGTCTAGATTTAATCTTGGCACCCCGCCGGGAACGTCTGGAATCTTGTAGTAATTTCTAATCGTTAGGAATTACTGTCTCGTTAGCAGTAACCATCCCTCGATTTTGTTTTGGATTTTGAATCCAACAAGGAGAGATGAGCTTGTCTACTGTTTTAAGTTGAGTTGTCTTTGTCCCTTGTCCAATGCATGTAAACCTGAAGATTTGGAAGTGTCCAGATGTTCAGATTTATCCCTTTTCTTCTGTCAAATGTTGATAGTGTTCTGTTGTGCACATAAGGGATGCATGGGGATTTTAGTGAAGTGTTTTTCTTTGGATGTGCACATTGATCAAATGTTGATCATGGTTAATTGTTAACCTATTAACAAAAATCCCTTCATCAAATATTAAGTGTTCGGATGCCTTCCGATGGATGACACTCTTCCTGCCTCGATCGATGAAGTGTGGGCTTGCCAAAGCATGGTGCATTAATCTATCTTGGTAAGGGTGCGAGCGGATAATTGTGATATCCCACTATCAACATCGGGTCTAACTTAACTAGTTGACCTCAAAGGTTGAGTTCCTAGAGGCATAGGGTTGGCATGCACCATATGATGGATGCGAATAAGGAGTTATTCACCAACCATACAAGAATTGCATGAGGATGCAATTGGCAAGCGTTGCCTACCTAAATAACCACATTGTGAGAGGAAAGCCAAAGCTGACTCATTGTGTTGGTGAAATACGGATCTTGTCCACTAAGAGAGTAGCTCGCATGAACTCTCCGAATTGATAGTGAGGGCTATTATTTCGAATAAAATAGTGGGAGTTTTAGTTGAAGTCCAAACTAAGAAAAATAATTATATTTTGAAATTTTGGTACTGATTTTATTCTGCATAAATTCTTGTAGAATTCCATGGCAAGTGGTTCGCACTCCACTCTGTCTCTAAGAGCCATCCTTGAGAAGGATAAGCTCAGTGGGACTAATTACATGGACTGGTACAGGAACCTGAGAATTGTTCTCAGGCAAGAGCGAAAGCTCTATGTCTTGGAAGAAGAAGCCCCCGAGGTGCCGACCGGGAATTCTTCCCGTGCTGATAAAGATACTTATAAGAAGTATACTGATGACGCCTTGGACGTCGAATACCTTATGCTTGCCACCATGAACTCTGAGCTTCAGAAGCAACATGAGAACATGAGGTGCAAGGAGATTGACGAGCATCTCAATAAAATGTTTCAAAGGCAAGCTCGTCAAGAGAGGTTTGACGTCACCAAAGCGTTGTTTCAGTGCAAGATGGGAGTTCGATTCTCAATAGGGACTCACGTACTCAAGATGATTGGGTATATAGAGAACCTTGAAAGACTGGGTTTTCCTCTGGGTCAAGAGTTGGCCACAGATCTGATCCTGCAATCGTTGTCGGACAGTTACGAGCAGTTTGTCTTGAACTACAACATGAATGAGATAGACAAGACACTACCCAAGCTCCTAGGCATGTTGAGAACTGCCGAGATCAATATGAAGAAGGCCAAGCCTGCCAGCCCAATACTGCTGGTGCATAAGGGCAAGGCCAAGGCCAAGGGCTTCAAGAAGACGAAGGTGGGACCTAAGTCACATCTTTAGCCCAAGTCTTCTGCACTGATGAAGAAGAAGAGCACGGTGAAGGATGGGAAATGCCACCACTATGGCAAGGCTGGTCATTAGAGGAGGAACTGTCCTTCATACATTGAGAGTCTGCAGAAAGTGAAGGGAGGTATGACTTCCGCTTCAAGTATTTACGTTATAGAGATAAACCTTTCTGCTCCTTCATCTTGGGTATTGGATACCGGATGTGGTTCTCACATTTGTACAAATGTGCAGGAACTGGGAAGGAGAATATTGCTGAGTAAAGGGGAGGTGGACCTTCGTGTCGGCAATGGAGCAAAAGTTGCTGATGTGGCCGTAGGGGTTTACCGTCTTTCTTTGCCTAGTGGGCTTGTAATAGAACTAGATAACTGTTATTTTGTTCCGGCAATAACTAGAAACATTATATCCATTTCATGCTTGGACATGGTTGGATTTTCTTTTATAATTAAGAACAACTGTTGTTCTATATTTAAGAATGATGTTTGTTATGTTGTAGCCCAATTGTTTAATGGTCTTTATGTTTTGAACTTGGACCATCAGATCTATAATATAGAAAATAATAAAAGACTAAGAACAAATGACTCAAACCCTATATATCTCTGGCATTGTCGTTTGGGCCATATAAACGAGAAGAGCATATCCAAGCTCCATAAAGATGGACTTTTGGACTCATTTGATTATGAATCATTTGAGCGAGGCGAATCTTGTTTGTTAGGCAAGATGACTAAGGCCCCTTTCACTGGTTATACTGAGAGGGCTGAGGATCTCTTGGGTGTTTTACATTGTGATGTTTGTGGACCCATTTGTTCCATGGCTAGAGGTGGGTATTTCTACTTCGTTACATTTACTGATGATTTCAGTTGATACGGATATGTGTATCTTATGAAGTGCAAATCCGAGACCTTTGAAAAGTTCAAAGAGTTCAAGAATAAAGTAGAAAACCAGTTAGGTAAAAGGGTTAAAGCACTCTGATCTGATTGAGGTGGCGAATATCTGAATCGTGAGTTCCGTGATCATCTGAAAGAGTGTGGTATTATATCACAGCTCACTCCACCTAGAACACTACAGCATAATAGTGTATCTGAGAGGAGAAATCGTACTTTGTTAGACATGGTACGTTCGATGATGAGTCATGCAGACTTGCCTGTTTTCTTTTGGGGTTTTGCTTTAGAGACTGCAACAATGACACTGAATCACGCTCCAACGAAAACGGTTCTGAAGACACCATATGAGATATGGACTGGGAAACGTCCTAGTATGTCGTTCATTAAAATTTGGGGCTGTGAGGCATACGTGCGACGTCAAATGCCTGACAAGCTGGAACCCAAATCGTATAAATGTTATCTGGTGGGATATTCTAAGGAAACGAAAGGGTATTACTTTTACCTACCGTCCGAGGGCAAAGTGTTTGTCGCAAGGACTGGCGTCTTCTTGGAGAAAGAGTTCTTATTAAGAAAGATTGAAAAGGTAGAACTTGAAGAAGTTCAAGAACCACAAGTAGGGAATGAACCGGAATTAGATTCTGAGACAGGACTACAAGATGTTGTAGATAGAGAACCTGCTCAAGAAACACAAGTCCTACATAGATCTGGTAGACCGAGGTTTGAGCCTAAGAGATATGGATTTCTCATGTCTCAAATAGGTAATGTATTGCTTATGGATCATGATGATGAACCAGCAACCTACCAAGAGGCTATGAATGGACCGGACTCCGACAAATGGCTTGAGGCTATGAAATCCGAGATGGACTCCATGTTTGCAAACCAAGTTTGGAACTTGGTGGAACCACCTGAAGGGGTATGACCCATAGGGTGCAAATGGGTATTCAAGAAGAAGACCGATATGGATGGGAATGTACAGACATTCAAAGGGCGACTGGTGGCTAAGGGTTTCAAGCAAATTCATGGTATTGACTATGATGAGACTTTTTACTCTGTTGCCATGGTAAAGTCCATAAGGATATTGCTTGCAATTGCTGCGTATTATGACTACGAGATCTGGCAGATGGATGTCAAAATGGCTTTCTTTAATGGAAACCTCCTTGAGGAAGTGTACATGACACAACCCGAGGGTTTTGTATCCCCAAATGAAGCCACTAAAATATGCAAGCTGAATAAGTCCATCTATGGACTGAAACAGGCCTCTCGAAGTTGGAATCTTCGTTTTGATGAGAAAATCAAAGAGTTTGGTTTCATCAAGAATGAAGATGAGCCTTGTGTTTACAAGCGAATCAGTGGGAGCATTGTTGTCTTCCTGATATTGTATGTAGATGACATACTTTTGATTGGGAATGACATTCCTACCCTGAAAGTTGTTAAGAATAACCTAGGGAACTGCTTTTCTATGAAGGACTTGGGTGAAGCGACTTACATACTCGGTATTAAGATCTATAGAGATAGATCGAAGAAGTTGCTGGGTTTGACCCAGAGTACATACATTGAAAAGGTATTGAAGCGGTTCAACATGCTTGAGTCCAAGAAAGGATTTTTACCCATGTCTCATGGTGTGAATCTCTCTAAGGACAAGTGTCCAAAATCTTGTGAAGATAAGGACCGCATGAAGTTGATTCCATATGCTTCGGCAATTGGATCAATCATGTATGCAATGTTATGTACTCGACCCGATGTCTCCTTTGCTTTGAGCATGACTAGCAGGTATCAGTTAGACCCCGGTGAATGTCACTGGATTGCAGTCAAGAATATCCATAAGTACTTGAGAAGGACTAAAGATGTGTTCTTGGTGTATGGTGGAGAGGAAGAGCTCGTTGTAAGTGGTTACACGGATGCTAGCTTCCAAACTAATAGAGACGATTCAAAGTCTCAGTCAGGGTTTGTGTTTAGCCTTAATGGAGGAGCTGTGAGATGGAAGAGTTCCAAGCAAGAGATAGTTGCTGATTCTACAATAGAGGCCGAGTATATCGCTGAAGCTAACGCAGCGAAGGAGGCTGTATGGATTAGGAAATTCATCGGCGAGCTTGATGTAGTTCCTAGCATTGTTGGTCCCGTAGTTCTCTACTGTGATAACAATGGTGCAATTGCACAATCTAAGGAACCTAGATCCCATCAGCGCTCCAAGCACATACTTCGGCGGTTCCATCTTATTCGTGAGATTGTCGAACGAGGAGATGTGAACATTTGCAGAGTGCCGACTGAGGAGAATATTGCGGATCCACTGACAAATCCTCTCGCGCAGAGAAAGCATGATGGTCATACTATATCGATGGGTATACGATACCTAAATGATCAACTCTAGTGGGAGTCTTGTGGGTTGCATGTAAACATATATTCTGTTGGTTGTTTATTGTTTATTCATATAATGAATTGTGTACCAAATGTTTCTTTTTTTACAATTAATAGCAAGTTCTTTTATTATGATTTTCCTATGTGATAGTTTAATTGTAACATAATAAATACCCTTAGAGTGTTCACTTCCATAGGACATCAAGTATGTGACTTGAATGCGAGAGCCTATGATTTATTTGAAGCTTCATTCTTAAAAGGTCCCTGGTCGTTGTATCATCATAGAAGCTAAGGGTGATGTTGATACCTTAAGACTTGCACGTGCGTTGACTGATGACCAGTTCTCACAGGTCATGATATTGTGATATCAAGTCATCACGTGGGTACTTGTTAATGAACAAGTTGTACTGGACAGACCCATCCTGAGACTACTTTGTGGATTGTTATCTAATCGTGTCACAAGTAGGTCTCTATTGGCAATGGTGTTGTGGTCCTTTGACCTGACGTAACAGCATTCATCAAGTGAAGAAGAGCGTGCTTTGATGTCATCTAAAGTCTTCCTTGAGAAAGGTTGATGATAAGGGTGGTTGTTGGTACGTTACGAATCATTTGGGTATTTGTGTGTGAGCAGATATGGGATTTGTCCTCCTATATAACAGGAGTTGCATCCATGGGCCCCTTGATGGAACTGGACTAAGAAATGCATTACCATGCTTGGTTGAGTCAGTATGTGATATTGGACTCACCATTCTCTGGAAGTCCGTTCTAGATCAAGAAACTTGGATTGAGCTATTATGAGGGTGACACGGTCCATGCCTCTAGTTCTTTCCGGATGTAAGGGACAAAGGGACAAAGACAATGCTGGAACATTGGTCATGAAGGCTTATGAGTTATGAACTCTTATTTCTTGGGGAGCAATGATGCATTGCTAGATGCCGCTCATTGTTTGTGAGGTTTTTGGTTTGATACTTTCAAGATCAAGTGGGAGACTGTTGGAGTTACCATGGTGATCTAGAAGTGGTCAAACATGTGATCTCACTGCCAACGCGATATGAGCCTGCAGGGTCGCACATAAGAGCAGTGGAGAAGTTGGAAGATTGACTGTGTTGGTAAAGGTTACCAATCACCATAAAATATGGGGGTCCAGCAATCGTTGCCAAGAAAGTTCATTGAGAATGGTTAGTCAAGAGTCGTCGAGTTTGACTTGACGACTAAGACTGTTTCGACGAGAGTCATCGAGTTTGACTCGACGACTAAGGTTGTTTTGGCGAGAGTCATCGAGTATGACTCGACGACTGTGGCTGGGTCGACGAATATCATCGACCGCCGTTCGACGATTGTCGTCGTGGCTGTGTCGACGATTATCATCGACCGTCGATCGACGATTGTCGTCGAACGCGGCTCGACGATTATCGTCGACCGCCGTTCGACGATTGTCGTCGAACGCGGCTCGACGATTGTCATCGAACGTGGCTCGACGATTATCATCGACCGCCGTTCGACGAATATTGTCGATCGCCGTTCGATGATTGTCGTCGATCGCTGATCGACGAGAATCGTCGAGAGTTGTCGAGTATGACTCAACGACTAAGGCTGATTCGTCGAGAGTTGTCCTTGATTCTCGTTGATTCTGGATCTGATTCTCGCCGAACCTGGAACTCATTCTCAACGAATGATTCTGTGACCCTATACTGTGTGGTCTGCGGATAGCGATACTTTTAGGTCTGTTTATACTTTTAGTATAAATAGGGACTTAGGGTTTTGGGAAAAGTATGCGTTGGTTTTGCGGCCGAATAGAACCCGACGGAAAGAGATCCGCTGTTCTACTGATTCGCAAAATCCCGAATCCTGCCGGCCGGAAGCGTTCCGCCGCTGCATTCGCTCCGCCGACCTCCTCCTCTCCGATGATAGCCGCCGATGCTGTGCTTCTTAGAGCGGACCTAGCAGTCCGTGGAAGTGTAAGGTGCGGTCGATCTCTTTCCGATCATCTGTGCGATGGAAGCTTGGTGTTCTCCCGCTCGTGTGGATTTCTGCAGAGACGTAGATATTATTCTATGTGGAACTCGCCACCGACAAGGAATCTCATTTGGAGCATCTTCGTTGAGTTGTGACTCAACGCCGTCAAGGTAATTTTTGCCTAATTTTTGTTAACTTCTTGATTCAACATTCATGGCCCGATCCAATCTCTTTTAGGTTGTTCTAGATTTTATTACTTCCGCTGCGTGCACAAGTGTTGTGCCAACCTTATAGAGAAACCCAACAATCTTGCATGACCAATATCCATTATGCATCTTTGTTTGCTTCGTCGAACTTCTTTTGCTCAAGCTATGACAGAAAACTAAGGTGAAGAATCTCGTTAATTGTACCTCTCCGAGTTCTGACAATGTCACGAGGATCTCCTATGATCTGATCTCTGGCATGATCCCTCACGTGTCGGAGCTCTAAGAGTCTGGCATCTGGAGCTCTAACAGCTTCTCGTGCTCCTCCCTCTTCTGGGAGATTTTCTCCATCCTGATTGTCATCTTCTCCATTTGGCATTGAGGTGGAGACCTTGACGTACTTGGGAGTTGCATCTTTAGCAGTCTCATCGAGACTTAACTGTTCAAGCCTTGCACCTGCATCTTCAAGAATGCCACTGGAAGAATTGCTGTGAAGCAAGCTTCCTTCATAAAATACAACATTAATGGACTCCTCTACCACTAGGGTTTTCTTATTGAAAACCCTATAAGCCTGACTATGGCTATTATAGCCCATGAAGATGCCTTCGAAGCATTTTTCTCCGAATTTAGTACGTGGGTACTTCCCATTATTGAGTACATAGCATCTGCAGCAAAAAATCCTTAAATATGACATGGTCGGTTTCCTGCCTTTCAATAGCTCATAAGGAGTCTTACGATGATTCTTGTTGATCAATGCTCGGTTCTGCACATGACAAGCCGTATTGACAGCCTCTGCCCAGAAGTACTCTGGAAGAGAAGCGTCATTCAATATTGTCGTACATGCTTCAATGAGCGTTCTATTTCTCCTCTCCGTAACTCTGTTTTGCTGAGGAGTACGCGGGGAGGAAAACTCATGAAAGATATCATGTTCTTCACAGAATTTTGTCATAGCACAAGACTCAAATTCTGTTCCAGGGTCACTTCTGATTTTGCCCACGGAGCAGTTAAGTTCGTTCTGAATCTGCTTGATAAAATTAGTGAAGCTGTCAAATGTATCTGTCTTTCGTTTCAAGAAGAACACCCACGTAAACCGAGAGTGATCATCAACAATCACTAGCATATACGATTTGCCTCCTAAGATATGAACCTGCATTGGACCGAACAAGTTCATATGCAGAAGATAAAGACATCTGGAAGAGTCTTTGTCTGCAATGCCCTTAAAGGTAGCCCGAGTCTGTTTGCCCATCTGCCATGCAGGACAAGGGCTATCTTTGATGCACTTAATAGTAGGGGCATCCCTTACTAAATTCTTGGAAAACAACATATTAATAGTCTTGAAATTAATATGTGCTAATCTCTTGTGTCATTGTTCACAAAGAGATGCACTGCCTTTTGCTACTAGACACACGGGGGTAGAAGAGTCTAAGCTAAGAAAATTGATGGTTAAAACGCCGGCTCTTATTTATTTGTGAAAGTGGAGGTTTTTATTTATAAAAAGAAGAGCGTTTTATTTTGTTAGAAACCGAGTTTTAACGAGAGGAGGCAAGTGCACCTATCGCGTGTAGTACAGGATATTCCCGTGGTGGAATATCGGGGTCGTATTGTTCTCGGGGCCGGCTTAGCTATATCTACTCTTTCCCTGAAAGCCTATTATTCTACCGATAATATCTTAGTTTGGTTTAAAAATATAAAAATGCATAATAATAATAAGCATCAAAAGAAAGCAGGAAAAATTGCAGTAAATAAGTGCGGAAGTCCGATGACCAACTCGGCGCAACGCTATCAAAAAGAGAATTGAACTAAAGTAAGCTTTTAATAAAAAGAGATCCTAATTTTCAATTTAATTAAGGCGGAGACTCGGCCGTGGAGGTTCCATAAGAATGAGCTCACTTATCTCTAGGACTATCGCTCACCTGAACGCTAAGACTATTCGACCGATCGCTAGACCGACGAAGGATTCCTCTTAACGCCCGCATTACGCTGAGAACCACGCTATTGGGTGGGGAACCCAATCCGGTAGAGTCGCGCGCCTCCTCTCTCGAGGGTTAGCGCGGATCTCTCTTTACCCAAGGGCGATCGGTCCATACGTGCGGCCTCTCGGCGTTGCGTATGGATAACGGAAATAGGGCCCGCACATCGATATGCGATCCTACGCGTCGTTAACCCGGGGCAAACCTTAAGAAATTTAATTAAATAGAAAACAGGACCTTTAATTATTTAAAGCTGCTTTATCTGTCCCAATGCTCTTCGATATTGAGGGCTAAGGGCGGTTAGCCACTCATCGGAATGGGGACGCTTACACTAGAAAGCAATAAAGAAAGCTGTAAAGAAAGCAGTAAAGAAAACTGAAAATTGCAAGTCCTACTCGAACGAGTAGGACTGAAGAAAGCAGTAAATGCGAATCCCGGCTCGAGCGAGTGGGCGGGGGTAAATTTATACTCATACACACACACACTCTACTTGAAAATAAAACACACACACGCACTCTACAATAAATGAAAACACACGCACGCACTCTACAGAAAAGTAAACACACGCACGCACTCTAAGTTTTCCTACTCAAGTGAGTAGGAAGAAAATGAAAGCAGTAAAAAGACAAGTCCCACTCAAACGAGTGGGCGGAAAATGAAAGCAGAGCGCCATTTAACTCTTAACGAGTAGGCGGAAATAAATGCATACGTACACACTCTACAGAAATTGAAATAAAGCTGTAAAATCTAACTCATACACGCACGCACACTTGCAAAAATAAGAAAAACAAAGTGACTGAAAAATTAAAACAACTGCATTTCTACCGCTAGAATGCGGTAGAAATGCATAAAAAGAGAAAATAAAAATTAAACGGAGCGAAAAGTTTTGCAAATAAACGCAAAATGGAAGTGAGCGAAAAATTAAAACAACGACTTTTTCATTCTTAAGTTTTTATAAAAGCTCCTAAAAAGTGAAAATAAAACTAAAAAGACGAAAAGGTTTACAATCCTAAAGAGCCTAAATCAAAACATCTCTTTTTAGGTGTTTTTATAAAAGCCTTAAGAATGAAAATAGAAAAAAGAAAGAAAGATTAAACTAAAAAAGAGCGGAAAATGAAAATAGAACGGACATTACAACGGCTAGAAATGCCGTAAAATTCCTAACTAAACGAGATTATAAAAGCTAAAAAAAAACAAAACATAAAAAGAACGAAAAAGGGAACGAAAAAAATTACTTAAGTTAGGGCGCATTCAAATGGATTCCAAACAATATAAGGGAGAAAAAACTAACATTGTATTAATAAAAAGGATTACATGGAAAGCTAAAACAAACATCCTAAACTAAGCTAAGAGAGAGAGAGGGGGATAAAATTCCCTTACATAGCATTTGGAATCAAAATGGGCAGCACCTCCCCTAAGGAACTTGGACCAAAAAGTGGACAAGAATTGCATACAGCAGCTGCCTTTATATAGGCAAAAAATTGGGTCGGTCACGCCCTCGGTCACGGGCGTGACAGGGGGGCGTGACAGTACTATTCATGAGCTTGATTGGTGATTTGACTGGAGGCTTGACTTCGGCTGAAAACGTGGCGGTCACGCCCAGGTCACGGGCGTGACAGGGGGGCGTGACAGGGAGCTGGAGCTGTGGAGTTGACGGGAGCCTTGACTTCGAGGCGATCCACGTGGCGGACACGGGCGTGACAAGCTTGTCACGGGCGTGACAGGGGGGCGTGACCCGGACAGCTGGCATTTCGATGTCGGCAGCGTTGACAGTTGATAGAGAGTTGCGTGCCGACATCGACACGGACGTGACCAGTCTTGAACACGGGCGTGACTGGGGCGTGTCGGGCTCGGAACATTAAAATTAGTGAGTTTGGACTGGCTGGTTGAGTTGATAGCCTGACACGCCCGTGTCGGGGGGTGACACGGGCGTGACAAGGCCAGAAAATATTTTTTCTGCAACAATTAGAAAACAAAAAAAAGCTAAGTTAGAAAATAAAAAATTACAAAAAAGAAACAATTTATTAAATAAAACAAACTAAAAAATATAAAAATAAACAAAAATGACTTAAATAAAATACGAAAATATAGGTATATTTACAACTCATCAAATACCCCCATACTTAAGCTTTTGCTATTCTAGAGCAAAAGTTGGAGATGAACCTATAAGGAATTAAAAAGAATCCTAAATTTAACTAACGCTTAAGTTAATTGTACGAAAGATCGAAATAAATTTCCGGGGTCTCGGAATTAAATCTTAACTTATGAAAATGTTAAAATAGAGGAACTGTTTCAAAAAAATACTTCTAAATGGAAAAAAGAAAGCGAAAATTATTTTTGTTAGTTTAACAAAAATGGATTGGAATTATCGAAAAAACTTTAGCTAAAAAGAAATTTATAGGAAATAATTTAATTTAAAAATTATGCTCTCAAAAAGTTTTAGATTAATTCTAGAATCATGAAAATTGAATAAGTGGATTGGCGGTTATGAAGAGGGCTTGGATTTTTGAGGCGAGGTAATTTTTTTCTCGAACCTCCACATTTTTTTCTTTTTGGATAATTAGGAAAATGAAATCTTATTTTCCTAACTTATAATTTTTCTTTCTTTCTTCACAAAAAATAATAAACCCAATGTATATGTATAGGGGTAATGAATTTTATCCTCTTACTCCGTAACATATAATCTTTTTTTAAAATATTGGGTGCCTATGTTTACGGGACGAAATCTTATCCCCATTGACATAAGATCTTTTAAGGGTGAGTGGAGAATCATACCAAGTAAGGCATGAAAAAAGAGGTGGAAGGGATGAATTTCTAAAGGAAAACTAGAGTTTAATAAAAAATTTCGAGAGCAACTTTTTAATTTGAACGTTCCTACGTTTCTAAAAGCATAAGTAGAAATAATGTAAAATCCATGAATGTTATTTTCTAACATAAAAACATGCTTTATTTCAAAAAATAAGAAGTGATAGTGAGAAAAAATAAGTTCCCTATAATAAGAAAAAGCCATAAAAAATTCTTTAAAATCTTAACCCCAGAAATTTAAGTCTATCGAGCTACAATTAAAAAACGAATAGTAAATAAAGAATTAATTAAAATTCGCTTATAAATAAACTCGAAACGATTATTTTTGGAGAGCAAAGAGGTTAAGAAATAAGGGATTCGAATTATTTTTTTACAAAATAAAATTTTTTTTTTGATTTTTATGAGTTTTTCTAATTTTTTTCATATTTTGGTGTTTTTAATCATTTTTTTTGGAAATTTTTAAAGGTTATGCAAATTTTTTTTTTGAGTTTTTGAGTTTTTGAGTTATATAAATTTTTTTATAAATTTTTAATTTTCGGAAATATTTACAAGAGGAGAGAAATTTTTACAAGATAGAAAAGAGAAGGGGAAAGAGACGAGAATATTTACAAAAATATTTACAAAGCAAAAAGGATCGCCCGCGAACAGACTCTTATTTGTGGTTGGTTCGATGAGTCGAACGTCGCGGAGCGATGATTCATTTTTTGAAAATTTTTAATTTTTATAATTAATATTATTAAAGCATGAAAAAAATTTTTGAAGTTTTTTTTTTAATTTTGTAATTTTTTTTGGAGTTTTGTTAAGTGCGGGAAATAAAAAAGCACAAAAAATAAGAAACACCCCCATACTTAAATTCAACATTGTCCCCAATGTTGCACTAAGTAGGAGGAACAGGATATATAAATAAATATGTAAAAAAAGGTAAAAACAGGGGTTTAGAAATCTTCCCTAAACCGCGTTCGGGGAAGCCCGTTAAGAATAACCCTGCAAAAGTTAAAAGAAATAGCAAAAATATAATATAAAAAACGAAAAAGAAAAGATCGGCGAAAAAGGGTGTGGGTGATAGGGGGCAAGTGGGTGTGACTCGGAAGCTAACGTCTTAGCTAAGTGAGCGCGACCGATATGCGATCCCCTAGCGCTCACAATTGTGAAGCGCGCCGAAACGACAAAATAGATATATAATTAAAATCTTTTTTTTTTTTTGGTTGTGTTTTATATATTTTTTTCTTAGTTTTTCTAATTTTTTTAGAATTATGAGTTTATTTATTTTTTATTTTTTTTTGGGTTTTGATTTTTTTTTAAAAAAAGAAATATAAAAAATAAAATGAAAATAAGTAAAAGGAAAAATAAAATAAAAATGAAAGATATGTTTTTTTTTTGAATTTTGAATTTTTGGATGAAAAGAAAAAAATTCATCAATTTTTTTTTTATTTTTAAGTTTTTTTTTTATTTAAATTTTTAAGTTTTATAAGTTTTAAGTTTTAAAGTTTTTTAAGTTTTTGATTTTTTTAAGTTTTTAGTTTTCTGATTTTTTAAGTATTAAGTTTTATGATTTTTTTTTTGTTTTAAAGTTTTTTTTTTTTATAGATTTTTTTAGGAATTTATTATTATTAAGTAATATTGTTATTATTATCATTATTAATATAATTTTTTGGTGGCCATTTTGTTGTTTTGTTGATATAGAAATAAAGAGTAAAATTAATAGGGTTCAGGAATTCAAAATAGTAAGTCGAAATTTTCCCCGGCAACGGCGCCAAAAACTTGATGGTTAAAACGCCGGCTCTTATTTATTTGTGAAAGTGGAGGTTTTTATTTATAAAAAGAAGAGCGTTTTATTTTGTTAGAAACCGAGTTTTAACGAGAGGAGGCAAGTGCACCTATCGCGTGTAGTACAGGATATTCCCGTGGTGGAATATCGGGGTCGTATTGTTCTCGGGGCCGGCTTAGCTATATCTACTCTTTCCCTGAAAGCCTATTATTCTACCGATAATATCTTAGTTTGGTTTAAAAATATAAAAATGCATAATAATAATAAGCATCAAAAGAAAGCAGGAAAAATTGCAGTAAATAAGTGCGGAAGTCCGATGACCAACTCGGCGCAACGCTATCAAAAAGAGAATTGAACTAAAGTAAGCTTTTAATAAAAAGAGATCCTAATTTTCAATTTAATTAAGGCGGAGACTTGGCCGTGGAGGTTCCATAAGAATGAGCTCACTTATCTCTAGGACTATCGCTCACCTGAACGCTAAGACTATTTGACCGATCGCTAGACCGACGAAGGATTCCTCTTAACGCCCGCATTACGCTGAGAACCCCGCTATTGGGTGGGGAACCCAATCCGGTAGAGTCGCGCGCCTCCTCTCTCGAGGGTTAGCGCAGATCTCTCTTTACCCAAGGGCGATCGGTCCATACGTGCGGCCTCTCGGCGTTGCGTATGGATAACGGAAATAGGGCCCGCACATCGATATGCGATCCTACGCGTCGTTAACCCGGGGCAAACCTTAAGAAATTTAATTAAATAGAAAACAGGACCTTTAATTATTTAAAGTTGCTTTATCTGTCCCAATGCTCTTCGATATTGAGGGCTAAGGGCGGTTAGCCACTCATCGGAATGGGGACGCTTACACTAGAAAGCAATAAAGAAAGCTGTAAAGAAAGCAGTAAAGAAAACTGAAAATTGCAAGTCCTACTCGAACGAGTAGGACTGAAGAAAGCAGTAAATGCGAATCCCGGCTCGAGCGAGTGGGCGGGGGTAAATTTATACTCATACACACACACACTCTACTTGAAAATAAAACACACACACGCACTCTACAATAAATGAAAACACACGCACGCACTCTACAGAAAAGTAAACACACGCACGCACTCTAAGTTTTCCTACTCAAGTGAGTAGGAAGAAAATGAAAGCAGTAAAAAGACAAGTCCCACTCAAGCGAGTGGGCGAAAAATGAAAGCAGAGCGCCATTTAACTCTTAACGAGTAGGCGGAAATAAATGCATACGCACACACTCTACAGAAATTGAAATAAAGCTGTAAAATCTACTCATACACGCACGCACACTTGCAAAAATAAGAAAAACAAAGTGACTGAAAAATTAAAACAACTGCATTTCTACCGCTAGAATGCGGTAGAAATGCATAAAAAGAGAAAATAAAAATTAAACGGAGCGAAAAGTTTTGCAAATAAACGCAAAATGGAAGTGAGCGAAAAATTAAAACAACGACTCTTTCATTCTTAAGTTTTTATAAAAGCTCCTAAAAAGTGAAAATAAAACTAAAAAAACGAAAAGGTTTACAATCCTAAAGAGCCTAAATCAAAACATCTCTTTTTAGGTGTTTTTATAAAAGCCTTAAGAATGAAAATAGAAAAAAGAAAGAAAGATTAAACTAAAAAAGAGCGGAAAATGAAAATAGAACGGACATTACAACGGCTAGAAATGCCGTAAAATTCCTAACTAAACGAGATTATAAAAGCTAAAAAAAACAAAACATAAAAAGAACGAAAAAGGGAACGAAAAAATTACTTAAGTTAGGGCGCATTCAAATGGATTCCAAACAATATAAGGGAGAAAAAACTAACATTGTATTAATAAAAAGGATTACATGGAAAGCTAAAACAAACATCCTAAACTAAGC
This sequence comes from Platanthera zijinensis, assembly GCA_039513925.1. Taxonomy (NCBI): domain Eukaryota; kingdom Viridiplantae; phylum Streptophyta; class Magnoliopsida; order Asparagales; family Orchidaceae; genus Platanthera; species Platanthera zijinensis. Next base: position 98,089,702 of record CM077090.1, read on the forward strand.
TAAGAGAGAGAGAGGGGGATAAAATTCCCTTACATAGCATTTGGAATCCAAATGGGCAGCACCTCCCCTAAGGAACTTGGACCAAAAAGTGGACAAGAATTGCATAAAGCAGCTGCCTTTATATAGGCAAAAAATCGGGTCGGTCATGCCCTCGGTCACGGGCGTGACAGGGGGGCGTGACAGTACTATTCATGAGCTTGATTGGTGATTTGACTGGAGGCTTGACTTCGGCTGAAAACGTGGCGGTCACGCCCAGGTCACGGGCGTGACAGGGGGCGTGACAGGGAGCTGGAGCTGTGGAGTTGACGGGAGCCTTGACTTCGAGGCGATCCACGTGGCGGACACGGGCGTGACAAGCTTGTCACGGGCGTGACAGGGGGGCGTGACCCGGACAGCTGGCATTTCGATGTCGGCAGCGTTGACAGTTGACGGAGAGTTGCGTGCCGACATCGACACGGGCGTGACCAGTCTTGAACACGGGCGTGACTGGGGCGTGTCGGGCTCGGAACATTAAAATTAGTGAGTTTGGACTGGCTGGTTGAGTTGATAGCCTGACACGCCCGTGTCGGGGGGTGACACGGGCGTGACAAGGCCAGAAAATATTTTTTCTGCAACAATTAGAAAACAAAAAAAAGCTAAGTTAGAAAATAAAAAATTACAAAAAAGAAACAATTTATTAAATAAAACAAACTAAAAAATATAAAAATAAACAAAAATGACTTAAATAAAATACGAAAATATAGGTATATTTACAACTCATCAAATACCCCCATACTTAAGCTTTTGCTATTCCAGAGCAAAAGTTGGAGATGAACCTATAAGGAATTAAAAAGAATCCTAAATTTAACTAACGCTTAAGTTAGTTGTACGAAAGATCAAAATAAATTTCCGGGGTCTCGGAATTAAATCTTAACTTATAAAAATGTTAAAATAGAGGAACTGTTTCAAAAAAATACTTCTAAATGGAAAAAAGAAAGCGAAAATTATTTTTGTTAGTTTAACAAAAATGGATTGGAATTATCGAAAAAACTTTAGCTAAAAAGAAATTTATAGGAAATAATTTAATTTAAAAATTATGCTCTCAAAAAGTTTTAGATTAATTCTAGAATCATGAAAATTGAATAAGTGGATTGGCGGTTATGAAGAGGGCTTTGATTTTTGAGGCAAGGTAATTTTTTTCTCGAACCTCCACATTTTTTTCTTTTTGGATAATTAGGAAAATGAAATCTTATTTTCCTAACTTATAATTTTTCTTTCTTTCTTCACAAAAAATAATAAACCCAATGTATATGTATAGGGGTAATGAATTTTATCCTCTTACTCCGTAACATAAAATCTTTTTTTAAAATATTGGGTGCCTATGTTTACGGGATGAAATCTTATCCCCATTGACATAAGATCTTTTAAGGGTGAGTGGAGAATCATACCAAGTAAGGCATGAAAAAAGAGGTGGAAGAAATGAATTTCTAAAGGAAAACTAGAGTTTAATAAAAAATTTTGAGAGCAACTTTTTAATTTGAACGTTCCTACGTTTCTAAAAGCATAAGTAGAAATAATGTAAAATTCATGAATGTTATTTTCTAACATAAAAACATGCTTTATTTCAAAAAATAAGAAGTGATAGTGAGAAAAAATAAGTTCCCTATAATAAGAAAAAGCCATAAAAAATTCTTTAAAATCTTAACCCCAGAAATTTAAGTCTATCGAGCTACAATTAAAAACGAATAGTAAATAAAGAATTAATTAAAATTCGCTTATAAATAAACTCGAAACGATTATTTTTGGAGAGCAAAGAGGTTAAGAAATAAGGGATTCGAATTATTTTTTTACAAAATAAATTTTTTTTTTTGATTTTTATGAGTTTTTCTAATTTTTTTCATATTTTGGTGTTTTTAATCATTTTTTTTGGAAATTTTTAAAGGTTATGCAAATTTTTTTTTGAGTTTTTGAGTTTTTGAGTTATATAAATTTTTTTATAAATTTTTAATTTTCGGAAATATTTATAAGAGGAGAGAAATTTTTACAAGATAGAAAAGAGAAGGGGAAAGAGACGAGAATATTTACAAAAATATTTACAAAGCAAAAAGGATCGCCCGCGAATAGACTCTTATTTGTGGTTGGTTCGATGAGTCGAACGTCGCGGAGCGATGATTCATTTTTTGAAAATTTTTAATTTTTATAATTAATATTATTAAAGCATGAAAAAAATTTTTGAAGTTTTTTTTTTAATTTTGTAATTTTTTTTGGAGTTTTGTTAAGTGCGGGAAATAAAAAAGCACAAAAAATAAGAAACACCCCCATACTTAAATTCAACATTGTCCCCAATGTTGCACTAAGTAGGAGGAACAGGATATATAAATAAATATGTAAAAAAAAAGGTAAAAACAGGGGTTTAGAAATCTTCCCTAAACCGCGTTCGGGGAAGCCCGTTAAGAATAACCCTGCAAAAGTTAAAAGAAATAGCAAAAATATAATATAAAAAACGAAAAAGAAAAGATCGGCGAAAAAGGGTGCGGGTGATAGGGGGCAAGTGGGTGTGACTCGGAAGCTAACGTCTTAGCTAAGTGAGCGCGACCGATATGCGATCCCGTAGCGCTCACAATTGTGAAGCGCGCCGAAACGACAAAATAGATATATAATTAAATTCTTTTTTTTTTTTGGTTGTGTTTTATATATTTTTTTCTTAGTTTTTCTAATTTTTTTAGAATTATGAGATTATTTATTTTTTATTTTTTTTTGGGTTTTGATTTTTTTTAAAAAAAGAAATATAAAAAATAAAATGAAAATAAGTAAAAGGAAAAATAAAATAAAAATGAAAGATATGTTTTTTTTTGAATTTTGAATTTTTGGATGAAAAGAAAAAAAATTCATCAATTTTTTTTTTATTTTTAAGTTTTTTTTTTAAATTTTTAAGTTTTATAAGTTTTAAGTTTTAAAGTTTTTTAAGTTTTTGATTTTTTTAAGTTTTTAGTTTTCTGATTTTTTAAGTATTAAGTTTTATGATTTTTTTTTGTTTTAAAGTTTTTTTTTTTTTTAGATTTTTTTAGGAATTTATTATTATTAAGTAATATTGTTATTATTATTATTATTAATATAATTTTTTGGTGGCCATTTTGTTGTTTTGTTGATATAGAAATAAAGAGTAAAATTAATAGGGTTCAGGAATTCAAAATAGTAAGTCGAAATTTTCCCCGGCAACGGCGCCAAAAACTTGATGGTTAAAACGCCGGCTCTTATTTATTTGTGAAAGTGGAGGTTTTTATTTTTAAAAAGAAGAGCGTTTTATTTTGTTAGAAACCGAGTTTTAACGAGAGGAGGCAAGTGCACCTATCACGTGTAGTACAGGATATTCCCGTGGTGGAATATCGGGGTCGTATTGTTCTCGGGGCCGGCTTAGCTATATCTACTCTTTCCCTGAAAGCCTATTATTCTACCGATAATATCTTAGTTTGGTTTAAAAATATAAAAATGCATAATAATAATAAGCATCAAAAGAAAGCAGGAAAAATTGCAGTAAATAAGTGCGGAAGTCCGATGACCAACTCGGCGCAACGCTATCAAAAAGAGAATTGAACTAAAGTAAGCTTTTAATAAAAAGAGATCCTAATTTTCAATTTAATTAAGGCGGAGACTCGGTCGTGGAGGTTCCATAAGAATGAGCTCACTTATCTCTAGGACTATCGCTCACCTGAACGCTAAGACTATTCGACCGATCGCTAGACCGACGAAGGATTCCTCTTAACGCCCGCATTACGCTGAGAACCCCGCTATTGGGTGGGGAACCCAATCCGGTAGAGTCGCGCGCCTCCTCTCTCGAGGGTTAGCGCGGATCTCTCTTTACCCAAGGGCGATCGGTCCATACGTGCGGCCTCTCGGCGTTGCGTATGGATAACGGAAATAGGGCCCGCACATCGATATGCGATCCTACGCGTCGTTAACCCGGGGCAAACCTTAAGAAATTTAATTAAATAGAAAACAGGACCTTTAATTATTTAAAGCTGCTTTATCTGTCCCAATGCTCTTCGATATTGAGGGCTAAGGGCGGTTAGACACTCATCGGAATGGGGACGCTTACACTAGAAAGCAATAAAGAAAGCTGTAAAGAAAGCAGTAAAGAAAACTGAAAATTGCAAGTCCTACTCGAACGAGTAGGACTGAAGAAAGCAGTAAATGCGAATCCCGGCTCGAGCGAGTGGGCGGGGGTAAATTTATACTCATACACACACACACTCTACTTGAAAATAAAACACACACACGCACTCTACAATAAATGAAAACACACGCACGCACTCTACAGAAAAGTAAACACACGCACGCACTCTAAGTTTTCCTACTCAAGTGAGTAGGAAGAAAATGAAAGCAGTAAAAAGACAAGTCCCACTCAAACGAGTGGGCGGAAAATGAAAGCAGAGCGCCATTTAACTCTTAACGAGTAGGCGGAAATAAATGCATACGCACACACTCTACAGAAATTGAAATAAAGCTGTAAAATCTAACTCATACACGCACGCACACTTGCAAAAATAAGAAAAACAAAGTGACTTAAAAATTAAAACAACTGCATTTCTACCGCTAGAATGCGGTAGAAATGCATAAAAAGAGAAAATAAAAATTAAACGGAGCGAAAAGTTTTGCAAATAAACGCAAAATGGAAGTGAGCGAAAAATTAAAACAACGACTTTTTCATTCTTAAGTTTTTATAAAAGCTCCTAAAAAGTGAAAATAAAACTAAAAAGACGAAAAGGTTTACAATCCTAAAGAGCCTAAATCAAAACATCTCTTTTTAGGTGTTTTTATAAAAGCCTTAAGAATGAAAATAGAAAAAAGAAAGAAAGATTAAACTAAAAAAGAGCGAAAAATGAAAATAGAACGGACATTACAACGGCTAGAAATGCCGTAAAATTCCTAACTAAGGCTCAGTTTGGCTCAGCTGCAGCGACTGCAGAAGCAGTGGTGGGAAGCAGTGGTGGAATAATCAGCTGTTTAGTAGAGTGGTGGCAGAATCTGTGAAGCTGTTTGGATGAACAGCTTTTGCAGAGCTGTTTCAAACGCAGAAGCTGTTTAAGGTTCTGTTTGGCGGAGCTGTTTGGTAAAACAGCTGTGCGGTACATAATTTTTTTACAAGCAACACTAACACAAAACAAACATGGAGCAAATATTGAATTTCAAATAGAACTGCAATATGAGCAAATATTGAATTTCAAATAGAACTGCAATATGAGCATGAACATGTGATGGAGATGCAAGATCAAGCTCCATAAACAACACATCAATAACAGTCATAAGTTTGCATATAGATTTTTAGCACTAGAAATAGATCCAGCCACTAGAAATTGAGGGGAAGGGTACCTGCAGTGGAGGAGAAGCCGGAAGAAGGTGCAGGAAGAAGGGCCGGCTTCAAAGGTGCTCTGCAAACATGCAGGAAGAAGGCTCCGGCGGCATCGAAGGAGGAGAGAAGCTGTGTGAGGGAGAACTTCTCCGGCGGCGTCGAAGGAGGGGAGAAGATGTGCGAGGGAGGAGGGACGGCGGCGAAGGCACGAAGTTGAGGGACGGCAGCGAGAAGAGGGACGGCGGAGAAGAAGCGTCGGGGCGATTCGTCGGTCGGGGAAGAGAATCGCCGCGCGTTAGGGCTTCTGGAGGAGAAGCGCGATTCCGGAGTCGTGAAAAATTTTCACGACTCCGGATCGCTGATATTTCGCGGCAGGGCAGCTGGGGCGTCCGCAGAAGCAGGGGCGTCTATTCCTGTTTGGCGGGGATTATTGCCCAGTCACGGTGGACTGCTCTTCAAACGTGGAGCCAAACAAAGCCTAAACGAGATTATAAAAGCTAAAAAAAACAAAACATAAAAAGAACGAAAAAGGGAACGAAAAAATTACTTAAGTTAGGGCGCATTCAAATGGATTCCAAACAATATAAGAGAGAAAAAACTAACATTGTATTAATAAAAAGGATTACATGGAAAGCTAAAACAAACATCCTAAACTAAGCTAAGAGAGAGAGAGGGGGATAAAATTCCCTTACATAGCATTTGGAATCAAAATGGGCAGCACCTCCCCTAAGGAACTTGGACCAAAAAGTGGACAAGAATTGCATACAGCAGCTGCCTTTATATAGGCAAAAAATCGGGTCGGTCACGCCCTCGGTCACGGGCGTGACAGGGGGGCGTGACAGTACTATTCATGAGCTTGATTGGTGATTTGACTGGAGGCTTGACTTCGGCTGAAAACGTGGCGGTCACGCCCAGGTCACGGGCGTGACAGGGGGGCGTGACAGGGAGCTGGAGCTGTGGAGTTGACGGGAGCCTTGACTTCGAGGCGATCCACGTGGCGGACACGGGCGTGACAAGCTTGTCACGGGCGTGACAGGGGGCGTGACCCGGACAGCTGGCATTTCGATGTCGGCAGCGTTGACAGTTGACGGAGAGTTGCGTGCCGACATCGACACGGGCGTGACCAGTCTTGAACACGGGCGTGACTGGGGCGTGTCGGGCTCGGAACATTAAAATTGGTGAGTTTGGACTGGCTGGTTGAGTTGATAGCCTGACACGCCCGTGTCGGGGGGTGACACGGGCGTGACAAGGCCAGAAAATATTTTTTCTGCAACAATTAAAAAACAAAAAAAAGCTAAGTTAGAAAATAAAAAATTACAAAAAAGAAACAATTTATTAAATAAAACAAACTAAAAAATATAAAAATAAACAAAAATGACTTAAATAAAATACGAAAATATAGGTATATTTACAACTCATCAAAAATCTAAGAAAAAGATATTTCTGCTCCTAATGTCAGTTAATACCGTCTCCGAAGAGGCACATGATATTATCAAACACTTCTCCTTGCAGAACTTAACGTCTTATCCTTTATCACACAACTGGCTTACACTGATCAGGTTATGGTTTAACCCTTCAACATAGGCCACGTCTGTGATAGAGAATACACCGTTGGAAATCATACCATTACCCCTGGTGACTCCTCGATCAGATCCTCCAAAGATGACTTTTGGGTCCATTTTCGACTGGGGAGTAATCACGCAATAGGCTTCTTTTCCTGGTCATATGCCGGGAACATCCACTGTCCAAGTACCAAATTGGCGTTTTGGTGTCCTTTGGACATACCTGCAAAATAGAATTAGTTTCCCTTAGGAACCCAATCAAACTTGGGTCCTAGATTCCTTGTTAGCACACTCCCCCTCGGTTGGTTAACCCTACGAGTGGTCGGCCTCACATTGCTAACAAAAGGAGTGTCATTGTATCTTGGATTAAACCAGCAATCCACGGCAAGGTGACCAACTTTGCCACAACACCAACTGTCAAACCTGTTGTACCATTTCCTAGGCTCCTGCTTCACCCTTAGAACGGTGGGTCAAGCCAGGGCCTTGGAACTGGAGGTGGAGGAATCATGATGACAGCAGCCATACGATTTCTTCACTTCCTGTTCCTTCAGTATAACAGGCTTGGCCTTTGGTGCCTACTTCCTATTATGGCTACTAGTGAAGTTGCCATAATTCTCCACTTGGATTTCCTTATAAGGTGCCTTGAAGACACTCTCACTATAGTTGCGGGGGAAGGTCCAACCATCATACCGGCTCTTGGGCTTTTCAACCGAGGGCCGGAAGAAGTGGCCATAGGTTGACTCAAAGTTCTGCTCATTGCAAGGAAAGCCAGGCTTTCTGAATGAAACAGGACCGAGTGGGGCCTTTCCCTTTTCTACAGCAGAGGCCTTCTTAGCAGCCTTATTTTTCCTCTGATTTCTGTTTCTCCTGGATGATTTACCAGGTGCACCCACATGCCCTAAGCCAGCCCCCTTAGCCTGAGCAGAGAATTCATCAACCAGAGGAAGAACAGTCTTGGGCATAGAGAAGCTTTTTACAATCTTTCTCTCTGCCGCAAGCTGTTCTTCCAACTTGTTGATTTCTTCCTATTTTTGGTCAAGGAGCCTTAGAGAATCTGAGTGCTTAGAAGTAAGATCCAGGTGTTCCTGTCGGATAGAAATCAAGCTAGTGATCTCATCTCTTAGGGATACACCCTCAGCCTTCAGGGATTTGACTTCCTTTTTCTGAGCCCTCAACCTCTTGCGACATTCCTTAAAGGTATTGAGCAGAAGCTCATACTTTTCGAAGAGCTCAGCTTCACGGGCAGATGGGCTATCCTCGAGATCATCGTCAGGAGACTCAGAGTCAGAGTCAGAGAGGGGGGTATGATCTTTTACCTTCCCAGTAAATGGGGGGCAGTCTCCTTCTGAGTCGGAGCGACCCATTAGCCCGAAGTAGGCTTCCTCATCATCACTGGAGTCTAAAGAATCATATTCACTCAGTGTCTTTGGCTTTTTAGCAATGTAGCTCCTCTCCTTCTTCTTATCTCTAGAGGACCTATGCTCCTCTCCCTTCCCCTTATCTCTCTTATTTTGGTGGCAGTCAGCAACGATGTGGTCTGGCTTATTGCATCCAAAGCAAATAATGTCAGCAGAGTGATGTTTGTTCTGTTTGGATTCATACCTATCAGAAGAGTAATTCTTCTTATGATGTCTGGAGGAGGAGTCATCTCTTTTTCTTTGATTCCTCAACTTGAGGAACTTCTTGAACTCTCGAGTGATGAAGGAGAATTCTTCTTCAGATAGCTCTGAGCTGGAAGAGCATGGCTCGGAGTCTTCTTCCTCATCCTTTTTCCAAGAGCGGGACGAGGCTGCACCCTTGCCTTTCCTTGAGTGATTGGCTTTCAGGGCTACAGTCTTTTCTTTGGCAGCAGCTTTATCGGCTTCTTCTTCACCTTTTCTGGTGTTCAGCTGAAGCTCATAGGACATAAGCTTCCCAAATAGAATCTGGGGATCAGTTTCTGCCAGCTTGCCAAATTCTCTGATGGCACAGATCTTGGTGTCCCATTCCTTAGTAAGAGATCTAAGGAATTTGTCATTTAGTTCACTATCGGTGAACGCTCTGCCATAACCCTTCAGGGCATTGACGATCTTCAGGAAGTTCTCGAATGTCACTCCGATTTCTTCCTTGGGACCTTGCCTGAAGGCCTCATACTTCTGGTTCAGAAGGGATCTTCGATCATCCCTTACTTCATCTGTGCCTTCCATCAGAATGATCAGGCAGTGTCATATGTCCTTGACAGTCCTGTAGTTGTAGAAATTCTGCATCATGGAATCATCGACGGCGCTTACTAAGATGTTTTGAGCTTTCTTGTCTAGTCCGATAAGCACCATCTCATCCTTATCCATTTCAGAGAGCTTCTTGGGCACCATCTTGGTAGGATCAATGTTGGAGGCCTTAGTGGGGATATAAGGGCCCTCCTCCACTACCATGAAGAGTCGAGGGTCGACAGCTTCTATGTAGAACCTGATCCTTTCCTTCTAGATGTGAAAGTTCAGCTTGGTGCATACTGGGATCTTTCCTGAATACTTGAGTCTGTCCATTCCCGAGATGTTCTTTCCTTTTGACACTAGACACAGGATCTTACTCAAGGTGTTAACCTTATTGATGAGTAACCTCCCTCTGATACCACTTAAAAGTCTCTAGTGTCGACTAAATCCACCTATAGGGGGGAATAGGTGTTATGTAGTCTTTTGCGGAATTAAATGTACCTGCACAAATTAACAAACACAGCATAGAAAACTCACAAAGAGTTATAGTGGTTCCCCGATTTGGGTACGTTCACTTTCCCCCTTCGACCTATCTCCCACCAAGGGACGACTCAATCACTCCTCCAAACGGATTGAAATCCAATCCTCACACTACGAAAGGAACCCTTCCAACAAAGGAGTCACAACTCCACCACCACGGGTTGCACCAAACCCATACAACTAGGAATTAAAATTCCTTTACAACAAATCAAAATTGAGTGTAAAAGAAAATACAAACAAAGCTTTTGGAGATTCCGATGTCCTTCTTCGTTCGTTGAAGCTTTCTTGAAAGTTACGAAGAGTCCACAACCAGAGTTCTCTCTTGGAGGGGATCTTGTCAAGATCGGCGGCGACAAGTGAATGCGGCAGCGATACTTTGTATATCCAAACTTCTTGACGAAGCAAGTAAGGTCTACCAACGATCTCAGTCGGATCAATCGTCTCCACCGATTCAGAATGGAGAACTAGTCTCGTTAACCGAATCGAGAGACAAGAGATCTCAAGAGAGATGCGTGAGACGCTAGGCTTACCTTGGTACTGTCGTCGGAGGATCAAAGATGATCTGAGATTATCAGCGACGATGAACTGCGAGCGGCGACAAGCGATCGGCGATCAGCTAGGGCACGGCATCAGCTGCTTTTGATTTCACGTGAATGGATCCCTTTAGAAGTTCAAAATACGCGAGTATATATACCAGAGGTAATGACCGTTGTGGGTCCCACAAGGAGAAACCCTAGCCCCGGCCGAAACAGCGCACGACCTCTTGGTTCGGTCCAGCGAACGGAGGAAAATTGCCTAAGGCAAAATCGGCGGGAATCGTTGGTGATTCCCGTCGAAGTCGGAGGGAATCATTCACGATTCCCGTCGATTCTGCCTTAGAAGAATCCCTGTCTGGAAACAGATAGCCGAAAGAAATCGGCGGGAGAGGCTAGCTGATACTCGACGAATCGGCGGGAATCACTAACGATTCCCGTCGATTCTACCTTGGCAGAATTCCTGTTAGAAAACTGTCAGCCGGAAGAAGTCGGTGGGAATGCAGACTGATTCTCGTCGAATCGGCGGAAATCACTAACGATTCCCGTAAAAGTCGCCGAGAATCACTTAGTGATTCCTGTCGATTTTGACTTAGAAGAATTTTCTCTTCCTTCCTTTGAAGACTTGGTCTTTGACCCCTCTTTGCTCCTTCTTTTGCTCTTGATCTGCCTTAACCCTGTACTTGAAAATAAGTACAATCCAATAGAGAGAGCACACTTGAGTCAACACACTGATCTACTCAATGAGGGATTACGTTGTGCAGACCAGTGTATATTGACTCACTGCACCCTGACATTAGTGTGTACTTAGCATGGAATAGCTGCAAGCACAACTTGATAGAAGATCATCAAATACATTGTCAATTCAACTTAGCTTGTTCAGTGGCTTCTTCAAATTAGGTATATTGTGGATACAGTACCCAACAACCATGATGATGGCTCAAGTCCCACATCACCTTCATAGTGTGCGGGCTCAGGTTCTCTCCTCTAGTGTTACTCCATCCTTTTAGGATGTGTGCTCGATGCTTCTCAAGGTCTCCCCGCCTCTGGATTTCTCTGGCCCTCCTTCTCCGGCCCTGCTCTAGCAGGCCCTGGGCCTTTACTTCCTCTCCCTCCCTCGGCTCGTGGGGGTCGGTCTGATTCTTGGGGATGTTGTCGTGGTGTCCGGTCGTGGCTTAAGTGGTTCTTCTGCGGCAAAGACGGGCATCTTAAAGCCATGTGTTATCTCAAGCATGGTCATCCTTCTCGTCTGCAGGCCTCTGTTGCTACCACCAACTCCTCTTCCACTCATACTGACCTCGACGAGGTTCGCCTTCAGCTCCAGCATCTTCATGGCCTGCTCAGCCGCCCGCCGGCCTTGGTTGCCTCTGCCACCTCTATCTCCAATGAAGGATCAGCAGACGCGGACTATCATTGGTAGGGGCGACTGCAGAACGGGCTCTACCTTCTTGATTGTTGGTACCCTAGTTTTGATTTGAGTTCAGTCTTCTCTTTTAGTCTCTTGACCCAAGATTTATCTATGGTCAAAGGTTAGTTGTTTAGTTAGTTTGCTCTAGTTTAGGCTTGTCACTTTTCCAGATGAATATTTGGTTAAGTTATTTTTTGTTCGACTATGGTCGAACGTCGCTCGACTATCGTCGATCAGCCGATCGACGATCGTCTTCCTGATAGCTTGACTATCTGCTTGATAGGTCGACTATCTGTTGTCTTTGATAGTTCGACTATCTGTTGATAGGTTGACTATCTGTTTTCTTTGATAGTTCGACTACCTGTTGATAGGTCGACTATCTGTTCTCTTTGATAGTTCGACTCTCTGTTGATAGGTCGACTATCTGCTTCTCCTGATAGTTCAACTATCTGCTTGGATAGTTCTACTATCTAATAGTTCGACTATCTGTTGATAGGTCGACTATCTGTTCTCTTTGATAGTTCGACTATCTGTTGATAGGTCGACTATCTGTTCTCTTTGATAGTTCGACTATCTGTTGATAGGTCGACTATCTGTTTTCTTTGATAGGTCGACTATCTGTTTTCTTTGATAGTTCGACTATCTGTTGATAGGTCGACTATCTGTTTTCTTTGATAGTTCGACTATCTGTTCGGATAGTTCAACTATCTGATAGTTCGACTATCTGTTTGATAGGTCGACAATCTGTGTTGCTTGATAGTTTGACTATCTGTTTGATAGGTCGACTATCTGTTGTGTTTGATAGTTCGACTATCTGTTTGATAGGTCGACTATCTGCTTTCTTTGGTAGTTCGACTATCTGTCTTGATAGATCGACTATCTGATAGCTCGACTATCTGTTCTGATAGGTCAACTATCTGCTGAGGTAGTTCGACTATCTTCTTTGATAGTTCGACTATCTGTATCATTCGACTATCTGTCTGATAGGTCGACGATCATTGTTCTTCGGTCGACGATCTCCGAGGGTCGTTCGACGTTTTGCTGTTTGTCTTTAGTAATTTTGTCATCTTCTATGATGTGATTTATTTCATATTTATTTTGGCATATTTTATAAAAGATTATTTGAATAAATTCATGATATTATTTCCATGCAATATCTGCTCCATTCCTTATGCATGAGCCAATCTTTTTCTGACAAAGTTGTTTGTCTTATTAGTTGAATTATGTTTTCTGCTTTATCTGCCAGGTTGTCCTTTATAGTCGTTAGACTCAAAAAGTCTTTTTTGGCCGTAAAGAGTCTCTTCTGATGTGTCTTTCTCTAGTATTATTTTATCAGAGTTACTTGCAGCTTCTTAGAAAGCTTTATCCTCTTATAGGATATCTGTCTGCAGTTTCTTGTTCTTGCTTTATGCTATTTGCAGCCCAGCTTGCAGATTTCAGTAGAAGACAAGATTCAAACTCAAATGAGAGCCGTTGCTGCTGCTGCTATATAAAGAACTCTTTAGAGAAAGAAATCAACTAGTTCACATAGCCAAAAACTAGTTCATTCAGGAAAAAGAGTTAAAAAGCTAACAGCAACATTCAAGCTTACAACTTACAGTTTACAACTGCTCTCAGCTCGTTCACATCCAACTGAGAAGAAGTTTTAGCTCTTCACTCTTCTTCAACCTGAGTTCTCCTGCCTCCAGGAAGATCTTCACTCAGAGCTTTTTTGAAGAAGAAGAAGATAGCTTCCTGAAGATGAATTTTCATTTCATATTTATTATCTTCTTGTAGCTTTTTCCTTCAAATTTTCTGAAGTGTTTTCTGCACTTAAGCAAGACTTCACCTGGACATTCTTTTAGCCAGGGGGAGCCTTGACTCTTTAGAGCTTTCTAGCTCACTGCAAGTTCTTGAGCTTCTCTAATTCCATTTAAAATAGAGAAGACATTTTAACCTCCTTTCCCCCTCTTGTAAAGGGTTATTACTCCCTTCAAAAGTATACCTTGGTGGCAGGGCACCTGATCAAAAACCTATGTTGGTTTTTAGACACCTGATCAAAAGTCTAAAGGGTTTCTAGATCTACTTAAAGCAGATCTTGTTGGTGGCAGGGCACCTGATCAAAAACCTGAGTGGATTCCTACCTTGTTGGTAGAAGAGTGGACGTACCCAAGTTATTTGGGGAACCACTATAAATTCCCTTGCATCGTCTGGTTGTTTGATTTATTACTTGTGCTGTTGGCTGTGATTAGTTTTAACTAGGTTTGCTAGTTGCTGTTTAGGATCCCAAGCCTTAACTGTAATTACAGTTGGCTGCCTCTTGTGCACAACACTTGTATTAGGCTTTAGGGTTACTTCTCAAATATCTATAACCTTCATTCCGCAATTAACTCCAAGGGAGTTGAGTAGACAGTCAACTTTGCTTGTGCAATTTTTGATTACTCTATTCACCCCCCCTCTAGAGTAGTATCTATCCATTTTCTTTCATTGATGACTCTGCTACTCTCCTCGCATCTGTCTCTTCTTCATATTGGCATCGGCGTATTGGTCATGCTCCTCTCCCAGTCCTCCAGAAAGCTCTCCCGAATATATCTCTTCCTACTTTTCAGTGTGAAACATGTATTTTTAGCAAGCAGTCACGTTCATCTTTTCCTTCTCATTGTACTCGGAGCTCCGCTCCTTTTGTGTCAGTACACTCCGATATATGGGGTCCTTACAAGATTCCTAATATTTCTGGCTACCGTTACTTTCTTACATTTATTGATGATTATTCTCGCATGACATGGTTATATCTCCTTCGCAATCGTTCTAATCTTCCCCGCATCTTCCGGGCCTTCATTCTTGAGACTCATACTAAATTCTCTGCGCCCATTCAAACTATTTGTACTGATAATGCGCGCGAGTACACTGGTCATGACTTCGCGACCCTTTGCTCTGAGTTTGGAATTATTCACCAAACATCGTGTGCTTATACCCCACAACAGAATGGTGTCGACGAGCGCAAGAATCGTCACCTTCTTGATGTGGCTCGCTCCCTTATACTTCAAAAGCAGGTTCCCAAACCATACTGGAACTTTGCGCTCTCCACGGCCTGTTTTCTTATCAACCGTCTACCATCCTCTATCCTCCAGAATGCTACTCCATTCAGCCTCCTATTTCCCTCCATTCCAGCTTTTCCTATTCCACCCCGAATTTTTGGGTGTACTTGCTATATTCACCACCTCAGCCCCTCTACCGACAAGTTGGATCCCCGTACAGCCAAACATTTCTTTGTGGGCTACTCGCGCACTCAAAAGGGCTATATGTGTTATTCGCCTACTACCCACAAGGTGACTGTTTCTGCGGACGTCACTTTCTGGGAAGATCTTCCATTCTTTTTTGATCTTGATATCGCTCCTCTTCCAGAGCCCATCGTGCGTCGTGTCATCTCTGTCCCCCGTTCCCCACCGTCTCCTCTTCCTGCCAAGTCACCTGTCCATCCACAGCCACATATCATCCGGGTCTATTCTCGTTGCTCTCCTCATCACGTTGCCCCACTGTAGTCGGCTTCTACCTCTGATGCTCCGCGGCCTACTGCTCCGGCTCCAGCCTCCACCGCTCATCCAATGGTGAATTATGTCTCTCTACATCGCCTCTCACCGCCACTTCTTCATTTTGCCACATCATTATCCTCTGTTTCTGTTCTTAACTCTATGCAGGAGGCGCTTCAACATCCAGGCTGGCGGGCTGCCATGGACAAAGAAATGAAGGCCCTTTGGGCCAACCAGACATGGGTCCTTGTTTCTTTACCTCCCGGTCAACAACCTTTTGGGTGTAAATGGCTTTTCGTCATCAAACATGCTCCGGATGGCACTATTGACCGTCTGAAGGCACGCCTGGTGGCCTGTGGCTTCACTCAGCGGCAGGGCCTTGATTATGAGGAAACCTTCTCTCCTGTGGCTAAGCTCAACACTGTTCGTGTCCTACATTCCGTGGTTGTACATCGCTACTAGCCCCTTCATCAGCTGGATATCAAGAATGCGTTCTTGAATGGTGATCTTCAGGAAACCGTGTACATGCGCCAACCGCCCGAGTTTGAGACCACGGGGGAGTCTCGTGTGTGTCTGTCTTCTAAAGAAATCAATTTATGGTCTCAAACAATCCCCTCGGGCGTGGTTTGACAAATTTAGCAAGGTGGTTCAGGACATGGATTTCACTCGGAGTTCTACAGACTTCTCCTTATTCACCCGACACCAGGCAACTGGAACCGTCCTTCTGTTGGTTTATGTTGATGACATTCGACTTACTGGGGATGACTCAAAGGGGATTCAAGTGGTCAAACAACATCTGAGCACCGTGTTTCAGACCAAAGACCTGGGGCATCCTCGCTACTTCCTCGGTCTTGAGGTCGCACGACGGTCGGATGGTCTTGTCCTCTCCCAACAGAAGTATTATCTAGATCTTCTCAAAGATGCTTGCCAATCTGGTCGCAAGCCAGCTAATACCCCGATGAAGGCAAATCACAAACTATGTGCTCATGCCTCTGATGATGATTTGCTTCTCCAGAACCCGGAATACTATCGATTTCTTGTGGAAAAGCTGATTTACTTAACGGTCACGAGGCCTGATATATCGTTTGTTGTTGGGGTTGTCAGTCGGTTCATGCATGCTCCCCGGGTTTCTCATCTCCAGGCGGTTGAACGGATTCTCCGATACCTTAACGCAGCTCCGGGTCAAGGACTTGTTTACAAAACCTCTAACTGTGCTCCAGCATTGATTGCTTATTCTAATGTCGATTATGCTGGTTCCCTGGATGATCGGCGGTCAACCAGTGGGTTTTGTACTTATTTTGGTGGTCATCTCATTACATGGAAAAGTAAGAAACAGGACGTGGTCGCTCGATCCTCCGCGGAAGCTGAATACCGATCGATGGCATCGATTGTCTCCGAACTCACATGGCTTGAAAGTCTCCATATTGACCTGGGAGTAAAACTTCCTTCATCCGCTATTCTATTTTGTGATAGTCAAGCAGCCATACACATAGCAAAGAATCTGGTGTTTCACGAGCGCACGAAACATATCGAGGTCAACTGTCACTTTATTCGAGAGAAATTCCAAATGAAGAAACTTGAATTAAAGCACGTTCCGGGCACTGAGCAAGTTGCTGATATTCTCACGAATGCTTTAACTAGTACCTTGTTTTACCAGTGTTTGTCCAAGCTGGGTCCATATGACCTATACGCTCCAGCTTGCGGGGGAGTGTTAGAGAAGCCCATTTAATCTAGGCCCATTATGTATTTTTTATTGTTTTTCTCTCTCCTTTTTAGTCCCACATCATGTATAGGACCTTCCTCTCTCTTTCTCTCATCTATATATTTGTACTCATTCTTTATATTTGATACAAGTGGACATATATACAAGGTTCTATTTTCTCCTACATGGACATATGGTTACAAGGAGAGAGAGAGATTCTCTCCCACTTAAACTTAATTCTCATTGGGAAGTGAGCTTGGAAGGTGGTGAGCTAAGACAGAGCAGCATTAGCACAGCTGGAAGCATGACTTCAGAAGAGACAGCAACTATATCTGTTGATGAAGAATTAAGGCCTTCCATTGATTTGGAAGAGGAGAAACTTCCAGGAGTTTTTACCACACTGAAGGAGTCATTCTTGAAGGCCTTCAAGGTCATGGATAAAGAACTAAAATTGAGTCCAAAAATTGATTGCTTTTGCAGTGGGACAACGGCTGTCACCCCGGTGAAGCAGGTAAATTTATTCAATTATAAAGTTTCCTGCAATTAGTCTCCATACTTTGATTCTCAATATTTTGATTTATGTGCAAATATACCCTTTAGGGTCAAGATATCTTGATTGGAAATGTTGGAGATTCAAGGGCTGTGTTGGGTACTAGAGATCATAATGACTGCTTGGCTGCAGTTCCGTTGACTGAGGACCTAAAACCAAATCTTCCTAGTACGTTCTCAAAACTTCTTGGTCTGCACATACTTATTTCCTGTCCAATATTTCGTCCATTTAAGTGGCAGTTTTAGTGGCAATTGATGTTTGCCGATTACTTCTTTTGGTATGGCAATTGCAAGTTTCGCTTTCTTAATGTCCATCTGCTGAATTCATCTTCTTCGATCTCTAGTATAGTAATACTTGAATTTATATGCATTCTCTATTTTTCAGTGGTGTGTGATCAGTATGGTTCTTCTCTCTTTAATAAGCTAATTGTTTGGTGAGTAGAGCTGACGCAGGGTAGGTCATGTGATTTGGGTGTGCTGACACTAATGCGACCCTAAGTGTTTGAGATGCGAGATGAACTCAAATAAAAGTGAATGAAATGCAAATGAGTTTTGAAATTTTTAATCCGAAAATAAAATTTGTAATCCGAAAATAAAATTTGTAGTGTTATTTTTTTATAAATGAGGCAAATTAACACAGAGCAACATTATTTTTCTGATATACAAGTAAACCACACTGGATTATCCATGAAATGCTTTCTACCACAAACTCCATGAATTAGGTTTATAAGATGAAGAAATTAATGACACAATTATGCTAATGCATCGAAACAAACAAACAAATATGTAATGTTTTCCAATATTCAATATACGAAGAAATAAATACAATACAAGAATATTCACAAATATGCAAAATCCGGTGACCAGCAGTAGATAGCAGACTCTTACTGCGTGGAAACAAATTCAGTTGCAGAAATTGGTGACAAGCGGGCGTCGTTGAATGTTGATGGCTAGAGATTTCTCACTGGAGGTGGGATGGGCTAGGATGGAGGTGCAGGAAGGGTGAACATGGCTGCGGGAGGATATTGTTGGAGGTAAAGGGAAGATATAAGTTTATGTAGTTTTGCTAGTGGTTCCATGACAGAGCAAGGAGTTAAGAAGAGGGGAGCATTGCCTGCACGAAAATAAGCACCATCTTCAGACAATAGTGGATGGACGAGGAGAAGAACGTGAGAAAAAACTGGCAGTTTCCTAGAATCAGGAAAGGCTCCCGACTAAAATCATAGGAGGAGTTGTTGTTTTCCTTCAGAGATCGAGAGTGGAAGTGGATGATGATGAACATGGGCAGTTTCCTACGTGCGTGAGGAAGAAACATGTTGTACGATGCTGTGAAGGATGTTTGCATAGGCTATTTTGGTCAAACTGGAAGGCTATTGCTGGAATAGTGGTGGAGGCGAGGGGAAGCGCTGTTGGGGACGATGAAATAATCGAGTTTAGCAGAGCATATACGGCAGGAAGTTTTCAACCCATGGAAGAAAAAGGAAATGAACAAGGACGGCTGTTTTCTTCATCTGTCGAGGGAGATCGTGGAAGTAGGGGTAGTTAGAGATGCTGGAAGGAGGAACAAAGGTAGTTTTTTGCAATGTGAGGAGGAGAGGATGAACAGTGGCAGTTGTAACAGGCTTTCGTGGGATACAGGGAGGGGGAAGAAGTGTTTCTCAGGAGAAATAAGGAAAATAATTGAAATAACCGAGGTTTCGAACCCTGGGATCGCGACATCGTGAACTATTATTGTTGGTGGTACTCTAACTCACATAAAGGGGGGAGAGGTTAATACATGGTCTAGCATTATTGATGGTTTCTTTTCGGTTTCAGTAAATTTAAAGAAATAAGAAACACAGCCAAACAACCACAACACATAACACACACTATTTTATAGTGGTTTCCCAGAGTATGGGCACATCAACTGACCCTCTGCGCCTATCTAGCAATGTGCTAAACTCAACATTCTTCTTCAAATCTCAGCTCCAAGAGCTTACAACTCAGATTCCTCAGAATCTCTCAGGTCTACTCCAAGACCCTACCTTAGGCTCAACAACCATACCTCAGGCTCACCAACCCTACAACTCAGAGTTCTTCAACTCCTACAGCTTAGAGACCCTACTGGTCTCCTATCTCATATCCACACAGTGATCCTACCTCAGACACATAGCCCTACCTCACGCAAAAATCCTACAACTCAAGCAACAACCCTATAACTCAGACAATAACCCTACAACTCAGGCAACAACCCTGCAAATGAGAGTGTATAATGATTACAACTAAAGACTATAAATTTGACCTTTATATTTCAGATTCTTTAGTTGGTTTTGCTGTGGAAGCAAAATCTTGAAGCAGTACCTCAAAAGATGAAGTCTTCAGGTAGAATAGATTCAGGGTTCTTCTACTTGATCTTCTTTTACAACAGTAAGAAGATCTAACTAAATTCTTGAATATTGACTCCTCCTTGCTCTCTGATACTCTTCAGAGAAAACTTGCTTCACTTTTTCAGAAGGCACCGCTGCTTGAGATACACGATTCAGATTTTGCAATAGTAACGATGATACTTCTTGTTGTGCGATTGCCCTAAGTTGACCTTTTATATCTTCTCCAATCTTTAACGGTCGTATGACTAGAATATGTCTTGTCAAAGGATGGGCAAGAGTAGAATGATCTGACAGGACTTTCTATGCCACCGCCAATTTTGAAATACCGCCACTGCGCGTGCTGAAAAATAATAAAACCCTTATGGTACGATATCGTTATGTAAATTCTTCTTTCTCAATGATATCTTCCTTAGCGCTGAATTCTTCCTCTATCTGCGCATTCTTCACGATGTTGACTCGAAGCTTTCCTTGATCACACCGATATCATGGAGAACCATATACCGATCTCAACGGTATTCTCCTTAGTACTTGAAGTTGCTTCACCTGATGTTTCTTAGCGATATCAACATGAAGAATTCCACGTTATCATCGATATAGTTGAGAAATATATGTCGTCTACACATCATGACTCCAAATGTTTCTCCTCGTCTCTAAACCTGTTATCGAGACAGATATAAAACAATTATATCATCAAATACAGTATGCACTTATCACTACAAGTGATGCTTTAAATCCTGGAATATTGAGGGCATTATTCCCAACAATCTCCCCATATTTGAAGAAGACAAAACACTTAATCTATGGTAAGATGAATTAACAATAAAACTATATTATCATAGATATTAACAGTGAATGATAAACTGAATAAGAACAACATCTAGCATAAACATCACAGATATATAAATAAATATATATATATATATGTATATATATATATTTATATGTAAAAATGCAGCCAGAGGGTTTACTTGTTTGAAACATAGGTACATTTACAACTTATTACAAACACATCTCAAGAAATCAAGCAGTTGTTCACTTTCTTCATGGAATAGGATGCTTGTCAATTGAATAGCTGATCACATCATTAGAATCTAGACTTTTCCTCTTGAGTGCAAATGCTTGAGAACTTTCACCTTGTTCAGCTGCCCTTCTCTCAGCATTATTGGCCTTGTTCTTGTCTCTTGAAGTATAAGAAGGGTTTGGGTATATACTTGGATGACATATTTGGATTGTTTTTTCTGACCAAGTTCTCCTTAGAAATCCTTTCCCTTATAGAGTTCCTCTCCATAAGCTGTATCCATTACTTTGAAGGATATATACTGTCAATGTTCTTTAAGATATGTCCATGATTAATCCAGGCATTGATGATGATTGACTGAGAATCGTCACTCCAATATTCATAATCTGGATCTTTTTCCTGTTCAGCTCTCTTCATGGCCATGAACTCTTCTTGCAGCATGGTTTCTTCTCTCTTCCTTCTTTTTGCTAGTTGATCATCCTAAGCTATCCTCTCCTGAGATCCAAAATCAAAATCAGATGGCCTATTAGCATCTAGCAGAGGAAAGTGGAGAGCAATCCTGATTCCTTGTTGAACCCATAGAGCTTGTTTTGCATTGATATTTTCCCCCTTTCCAGATTCTTCAAAAATTTTGTTATCCAAATGAGAAGTGTTGGTTTCAAATCTGCTTGACCAAGTCTGAAATATGTTTTTCATTATCTTCCAGAATAACATCTCTAGATGTAACATCCATTTCCAACTAGACCCCTAGAAGTGGTTTTGTCATAACAGAACCCTAGGGAACCCAAGAATTGAAGTCTATCGACCAAGAGTTTGAGTCACGGGTTGGTCACGCCCGTGAATGACCCGTCACGCCCATGACCTTGGAATGGCGTTGAGTGAGCTGAACTCACTCAACACCGTAGTTTGGATAGCGTTGAGTGAGTAGAGGTCACCCAACGCCATAAGCTAGACGGCGTTGAGTGAGCAGAGCTCACTCAACGCCATAACCTAGACGACGTTGAGTGAGCAGAGCTCACTCAACGCCATAAACTAGATGGCGTTGAGTGCGCTCGACTTCACTCAACGCCACCTCGTGTAGGCTTGACGGCGTTGAGTGAGCAGAGCTCACTCAACACCATAAGCTAAACGATGTTGAGTGAGTGGAGCTCACTCAACACCATAAGCTTAACGGCGTTGAGTGCTCATCCTGCACTCAACGCCATCTTGGGTTGGCTGGACGGCGTTGAGTGAGCATAGCTCACTCAACGCCATAAGCTAGACGACATTGAGTGAGTGGAGCTCACTCAACGCCATAAGCTTGACGGCATTGAGTGCTCAGCATGAACTCAACGCCATCTTGGGTTGGCTGGACGGCGTTGAGTGAGCAGAGCTCACTCAACGCCATAAGCTAGACGACATTGAGTGCACAGACTGCACTCAACGCCATCATAAGTAGTCTGGGATGGCCATTATTGATGGCGTTGAGTGAGCAGAGCTCACTCAATGCCGTACCTGGAATGGCGTTGAGTGAGCAGAGCTCACTCAATGCCGTAGCAAGGATGGAGTTGAGTGAGCAGAGCTCACTCAAAGCCATTTTACTTAGTCTTTTTTCTGGCAGATTTGTTTTGGCTGGGTGCTGGTTCAGCTGAACCGGGCCGGTCTAGGGAGTGGGCCATTTTCTCCTATTAAGACCTAATAAGTCTTACTTAAATTAAGTTGACCGGTCAAGCTTGACACGTGGACCGTCGGTTTCGCAAAAGGGCGGTTACGGCCATGGCCGAGAGCTTGTTGTCAAGGCCATCAATGGCATTTGATGTCGTGGCCTTTCCCCCTTCCCATTTTTATGGCTGGATTCAACTCCTCTAGGGAATAGGAGGAGTTCCAGCCGTTAGCTTGGCTGGATTGAGCCGTTTCAGCCCCCCACCACCATGGCCGAAAAAGCTATAATGGGTCATTAATGGCCACCAGCGTTAGACCTTTCCCCTCCCTCCTTTTACTGGTTTAAAAAGGCTCCCTAGACTAAGAGATGAAGTTTCCACCCTTACCCGACGGATTTGGAGCTTGTACTGTGCTGTAGAAGAATTTCGGCGACGCCACCACCGCACAAATGGCATCCCGACGGTCTGCACGCCTCCAGCCCGCGAACAAGGTCCTCCCCTCCTCTCTTTCTACGGGTAGATCTTAGCTTCCTTAGGATTAAGATTCGGGCTAAATTGAGCCCGATCGGAAGAGCTTCTCTTTTCGATTTTTCCGCAAAAATGAAGTCTCGGGCTCGCCGGAAAAAGCCCCTCCGGCGGCCGTGCCGCCGCCCGGCGACAGCCACCACCTCAACGGAGGTGGTGGTGGCGGTGGCCGGCCAGGGAGGAGGCTAGACGGACGGCAGCTGCGCTTGAAAGTGGTTCCAGGTCGGGCAAATCATGGCCTTTGGCTGAAGGAAGAAGACAATTCCAGGGCCCTTAGATCTTGCTTCAAGATCTGTGCTGTTTAAATTAAGTTTTTCTTTTATGTGAATTTCTATACTAGAATATCAGCCACCTTAGATAAATTAGGAAAAATACTTAGGGGCTTTTTATGAAGAAATGACCAACATGAAATTTGTAGCCCTATGAGTCTACTTTATTTTAAAATTGATTTGGGTAAATGTGGTCAACTGGTTTGACCAGGGCCCCTCTTTTGGTGGGATCTATACCTAGAGCTAGGCAGAGACCAAAAGGTGTGCCCACCCTTCACCCCTTGACCACATGATCTGAAATTCGGGCAAGGAGTCCACCCTAGCTATAACTAAGGCCTGTCCAAAAATGGGAATTTTTGGAGAATGTTTTTCTAAAGTTTTTAGAAAAATTTAATAATCTTAGGAAAAATATATTAATTGGCTTAATGACTTCCAAACCCTCCCAAATCTTGGTGAGCGGTCCCTAGGTTCATCATGAGGCTCTGTATAATGTTTCATCTCATTTGGAGATGTTTTAGGTAGGAAATGGACAACCCTAAGCTATGCCCTATTAAGGGTTTTTTAGGTTAAAAGTTCACTTTATAATTTGAGTAGCCAGATCACCTCAACAGAGGCTGAGATTTTTACCACTGACTAGGAATGCCCTCCATCACCCCCTCATGGATTTTTAGGTGGATTGGGGTAGATTTGCCCTAGGATCCAAGGCCAAACCCTAAGGATGGCTCTTGGTGGATTGTGAAGGTCATGGGGTCAAATGA
This sequence comes from Platanthera zijinensis, assembly GCA_039513925.1. NCBI lineage: Eukaryota > Viridiplantae > Streptophyta > Magnoliopsida > Asparagales > Orchidaceae > Platanthera > Platanthera zijinensis. The sequence goes on from CM077090.1 coordinate 98,113,599, forward strand.
CCTTGGACTTACTTGAAATTTGGTGGAGAGGACCATAGGGCCATTATAGTTCTCTGAACAAAATCGTAGGGGATTTGGAGATAGTTAGGCCACCTAAAATCCTAACCCTGGTTTAGGGCACCATTCTTTATTTGAACTATTATACTGACAAATGAACTACAAATCAAATAAAATTTGGGCAGGGTGATTTTCTTGTCTAAATAACCATAATATAATTTTTTTGAGATTTTTGGGTTATTTTATACAGTACTTCATTCACAACTCTAGTTGTGCCCTAGATATTTATTTTGATGATTCTGGAATTTATGTTCACTGGAAAGTTATAAAATCTTGGTCTAAGGCATTGTATAGCATGTTATACCTTCTGTATTTTTATTGGGAGTTTTATCAAATTATTTTAGGTACTTGCTTCTTTAACTTACCATTTTGGATATGTAGTCAAAAATACAAATAATGCCCAATTATTATTTGTAAAATTATGAAATTTGGTCCGTAAGTGATTCAAACCATGATAGTCATCCTGTAATTTTCTATGGATTTTTAGATAATTAAAAATAGTACCTTCTTCACTTAGCTAGGAAAATTTGTATTTTACATTAAAATAAATTTAGAGCCCAAATTTTAGATAAAAATCATGGGACTTGGTTTCTGATAATTTTAGGTCACCATAAAGCTTTTGTAATTTTCTTGTGATTTTTGGGTACATATTTGCAGTACTTGCTTCATAATATAGTAGAAATGGCCTAAAATGGTAAATTAGGAAATATAGGCCTAAACACCTCTGAAATTTCTCAACATTTGGAATAACTGCTTAAATGCCTCATAGGATTTTTACTGATTTAATGATGATTTATTGTTGTCTCATTAGTGCACTTCAAGTTCATTCTAGGGCATTGGAAGGCTTGGAATAAATAAATTAAATGCCCGATAAGTAGGAAAAATTTTGAAATCTTGGACATAGTTATATTATGTCATGATAGACCTCCAGTAAATATTATAGGAGATTTGGAAGACAATTTGGAGTACCTCCCCTTATATACCTCATGTATCTTACGATGATCTGCACATAGTAAAACCACAGAAACTGAACTAGAGTGGGTAATGAACTTGGGGAGATGGAATTGTGGTAGTTTGCTGGTTTGGATAGGGCAAGTTAAGTTAAGTTCATTATTGGAATTCAGGATAAGTAGAGTGTGAGATTGGCTAGTGTTAAGTGGTGTTCGGGAACGACGAAAGATCGTCCACCCCGGGTAGGAGAGGTGTTGCGCGCTAGGGTTCGAAGAAAATAAACGCAACTGAACTAGCAACCCAATGAGGCAAGTATACCTATCGAATTGTAGCTAGGGGACACAAGTGTCGTATTGAAATCCGGGAACTGTTGAGTATGCTTACTCACACGAACGCTATTATCTTATTGACGGAAAAACTAGGGTTTTAGAGAATCTAATTGCAAGGAAAGAAATAAAGCTAAAGCTAGAAAGAGAGCTATTACAATTAATTAAAGAGCATAAGAAAATCGATTACTACGAAGGGTTGAAAATATGAAATGGAAATGCACTCGATCAAGAATCACCTCGGCTAAAGACGATTAAGAAAATGCGATAAAAATCTAAACTTAATAGGATAAAGGTCCTTGACCGTGGAGGTTCCTAAAGCTTGAACACGCTTCTCTCGAAGTCGTGCCCAACTGAGTTTAGGAAGGTCCGACCGACTCTCGTCTAAATCAGAGGCCTAAAACTCGCTTTACGCGGTGAACCCCACTATTGGATTTTACTCCAATCCGGGAGAGATTTGGACGTCTGCCTCTCTCGAGGGGTGCGTATAACTCCCTTTACTCTTGAATGCTCACTTCATTTTATCGGCCTCTCGGCTAGCCTAGAATGAAAGCAAAGGTGGAGAGTATATATCGATAATATACCTCCAACCCGTGATTAATCAAGAGTAATTCAAGGCCCTAACCTAAAAAGAAAAGATTAATTAAAACATCATAACTTAATCGCTCTAACCTCGGATCATCAAGATCGAGTACAAGGAGGATTAGTTAATCATAATGGAGTGGTGGAGGGGGATGAGTAGTAAAGCATAAAAACACAAATAAACAAGTAGAGAAAAAAACAACACTATTATATTAATGAAAAGGAGAGTTACACTAATTGAAATTGAAATTACAAGTGCATGAAATTTAGAACCTATTCTAGCCCTACATTAAGCAACTAAAACAAGACTAAAGATTACAAGGAAAGCTAAGGCAACATAAAATTTAAACCATGGTTAAGAAAAAATTACAAAGGAAGAGAGAGAGAGAGAGTGTGAGAGAGAGAGAGAGAAAAGCATAAAAAGATCAAGAACCAAAGGGGCAGCACCTCCCCCTCTCAACCAAAGCTTGCTGAAATGGAAGGGGGGGTCTCAATTTATAGAAAAAAATCTCGGGTTGGTCACGCCCTCCGACACGCCCTAGGGGGGGCATGTCCGGGGGCGTGACAGTACTATGTTGACCTCGGAATCTGGATTCTGGTGGGAAGGATCATTACCTTTGTACGTCGGTGGTCACGCCCTAGGTCACGCCCGTGTAGGGGGGGGGGGGGCGTGACAGGCACGTCATGTCCAAATCATTGGTCGGAAATCCGTCAGTCACCGAAAAGGTTGATGTCACGCCCCCGGTCACGCCCGTGACGGGGGGCGTGACAGTACTGTTGCGTGCTGTGGCGGAACGGCATTTAATGCGGCGGCCGGCTTTGCGGTAGAGGGCGACACGTCCTTGGTCACGCCTGGTGACACGCCCAGGGAGGGCGTGTCAGGGGGGCATGATAGCGGTTTTGTTAGTTTTTTTGTCCCTTCCAGCAGGAGTCCTCGAGATCGGGTGACACGCCCTAGGTCACGCTCAGGGAGGGCGTGACAGGGGGGGCGTGTCAGGTCATTTTTGGCCAATTTTCTGGAAACTTGCAAAAAGACAAGAAAAAGTTAGTGGTAGTAATATTTACATAAAAATGATAAAAAAATAAACTATTAATAGACATGATTTGTACAATATAAAATAGAAAATACGATAATAGTTTAGGCTACAAAACGTATTATCAAATTCCCCCAAGCTTAAGCTTTGCTTGTCCCCTAGCAAGAATATAAAAACTTGATATTTATAAAAAGGACTAATCAAAAAGTTTTAATTATGCCTACACAAGTACTATGCGAAATTCTGAGTAGGGAAAAGGTGAAATGTAAGTCTAAAACAATTATTTAGGTATGGTAAAACTTTTATAAACTTTACTCAATAAAAACAAATCATCCAAAATTTTAACGAGATTTTTTAAATAGACTTAAGCAAAGCAACGAAAATGAAAAACACGCATTGAGTTGTTACTAGATCCAAGCAACGCATTATAATTATATCAATTTAATTAACAAAAATCTAGGTTTAAATCCAAAACTAAAACTGATTTACTTTTTTTCTTTTCTTAGTTGTTAAATAAAAATCAAAAAACGTGAATCAAAAGGACTTAAATAGGACAGAAACGTTTGGTTTAGGAATATGATTAGGAGTGGAATTCAAATATAAACGTGAAGGTTTAAAATCACACTAAACCAAAGCAAAGAGTTTCAAAAATTTTCATAAAAATATATATACTTTTTTTTTCTTTTTCTTTTTTTTTTCCATTTTTTTTCTTTTTTCAAAACAAAGGCCATAAATATTTTATTTTCCTTTTGAATTGGCCAAACAAAAATAAACATCACTTTTGAACATACTTTTTTCAAAAAAAACTTTTCTCCCACAAAAAAATAACAAAATATCCTATCAAAATCGTCAAAATAATTTTTGAAACTCAAAAAGGCTAGTGTGATTCGATAGGTTGGAAATTTTGGCTTTGGTGAAACTGAAATGAAGGGAGGAGCTATCAAATGAAATCGGAAAAAGGCTCAAAAATGGCTAACTAGTGGTAAAAGTTTTTAGGTTGGCAGGAAAGCTCAAACGAAAACAAAAACAGCCTAAATCATTTTCACGCTTTTGAATTTATTTAAAACAAAGGTTTGAAAAATTTCAAAAAGTGAGTCCTAGATAATAAAAGAAGATTGATGAAATTAACTTGAAAATAGAAATAATAGGTGACTTGGATCGTTCACATCTACTACGCTATTCAAAAGTTGACTTTACAAAAATTATTCAAAAACGAAAAAGAAAATAGTGGATGATGAATTTTTGAGAAAGTAAAGGAAATAAAAAACAAAAAACCATAATAAAAATGCGAGTTTTAGAAAAATATTTCAGCTTAACATGCTACCGTGAATTAGAAACACAGCATGACCAATATTTTACTTGTGAGACATAATTAAAAAGGACGATTAGAAATATTATAATTAACTACGTTGTTTATAGAAAATTTTGAGTAAAACAAAAACAAAAACTAGGGGTACTATTGAAATACCAAAATGTCTAAACTATTCAAAAACACATATATATATATTTTTTAATTTTGTGAAATATTCTGTTTTTTTTTTAATTTTGGAAATTTTTTCTCTTTTTTTTGGAATTTTAAGATATTTAATTTTTTTTTTTGAAATATTTAAATATATACAAAGAGAAAAATTTGTACACTAAGCAAAAATGAAGGAGGAAGTCCTCCCCCAAGCTTAAAATAGACATTGTCCTCAATGGCTAAAGAAGGGGATTGGAGAAGGAGAGAAAAATAAAGTACAAAATTGAAAGACAGAATTGAAAGATAGGATTGAAAGACAGGTACTTCCCCGGATTTATTTGCTGCGAAAGCTGAGTGATGCCGCTCCTCCGAATGTCTTCTTTGGACTTCGTGATGGATTCAGTAATGTTGGAGCAGGCGATCGCAGAAGCTTCAGCTTGTCGGAGCCGTTCGAGGCAAAAATTGTAAAATAAAGAAAACAGAAAAAGATAACTTGGGTTGCCTCCCAAGAGCACCCTTTATTTAAAGCGTCGTTGAGCTCGACGCATCAAAAAAATAATTTTGTCCAAAAAAATTGTTGTCCAGAAATAAAATTGTTTTTAGCAAAAAATTAAGAGTTCAAAGTTAAAGTTCGTGAAGCAAAAACTTAATAATGTTTGGACTGACATCATCATCACCAGAGAAATACAGTTTAAGACGCTGACCATTCACTTTGAAATTACCCTTATCAGGGTGAGAAATTAAAACAGTTCCATAAGGAAATACTTCTAAAACAGAAAACGGGCCAGACCAGCGAGATTTTAATTTGCCCAAAAATAAAGGTAAATGAGAATTACATAAAAGGACTTGGTCGCCCGGCTTAAAGTTTTTAGGGTGCCTTAAGTGTTTATCGTGTAAACGCTTCGTCCGCTCTTTATAAAGTTTATTATTTTCATAAGCATAAGAGCGCCACTCATCGAGTTCATTTAGTTGAAATTTTCAAAGATCACTGACTGAGTGGGGATCGAAGTTTAAAAATTTTAAGGCCCAAAAGGCGCGGTGTTCTAACTCTACGGGCAGATGGCACGATTTTCCCTAGACCAGCCGATACGACGTACATCCGAGGGCGATTTTGTACGCTGTTCGGTAGGCCCATAGAGCATCGTCAAGTTTGGCTGACCAGTCTTTCCTAGAAGTTGAAACAGTCTTTTCTAATATTCTTTTTATTTCTATATTAACTACTTCGACTTGTCCGTTAATTTGGGGGTGGTAGGCAGTGGAAAGCTTATGTGTAACGCCGTATTTGGTAAGGATTTTTGAAAATTGTGCGTTACAGAAATGGGAACCCCTATCGCTAACGATCGCGCGTGGCGTACCGAATCTAGAAAATAATCTTTTTAGAAATGTGACTACAACTCGGGAGTCGTTCGTAGGAAGAGCTTGGTCCTCAGCCCATCGTGAAACATAATCAACAGCAACTAAAATATATTTGTTTCCGAAGCTAGAAGGAAGGGGGCCAACAAAATCAATTCCCCAGAGGTCGAAAATTTCGCACTCTAAGAAATAATTTTGCAGCATTTCATTTTTATTAGAAATGTTACCCGACCGTTGGCAACTATCACACCTGCTCACAAAGGCTTGCGCGTCTTTAAACAGGCTATGCCAGTAAAAACCCGCGCAAAGCACCTTATGAGCGGTGCGAGCAGCTTGATAGTGCCCACCTGTCGGACCTTCATGCAAATGTTTTAGAATATCAATTCCTTCATCATAAGAAACACATCTCCTTATCACTTGATCCGCACAGATTCTGAAAAAATGCGGGTCTTCCCAAAAGTAGTTCTTCAGCTCAGAAAAGAATTTCTTCTTTTGCTGAGAGGAGAACTCTTTTGGGAGCACCCGGGCCACTAGATAGTTGGCAATGTGCGCGAACCAAGGATAAGTAGATGTGTTAATTAAAAGCAGCTTCTCATCAGGAAAATAATCATTAAAAGATTTTTCATTTAATTTTTCTATAAAGGGGTTATCTAATCTGGATAGATGGTCGGCGGCCAAGTTCTCGGCTCCTCGCTTATCACGGATCTCTAAGTCAAACTCCTAGAGGAGTAAGGCCCAGTGAATCAAGCGAGGCTTGGCATCCGTTTTGGCAAGAAGGTACTTGAGGGCCGAGTGGTCCGTAAAAATAATGATTTTTAAAAGTGTAATGTAAGGGCGGAATTTATCAAAGACGAATACTACAGCTAAGAGCTCCTTCTCGGTTGTGGTGTAATTTTCTTGTGCAGATGTGAGGGTTTTACTAGCGTAATAGATGGGGTGAAAGTTTTTAGATATGCATTGACCTAATACGGCTCCCACCACAAAACTACTCGCATCGCACATAATCTCGAAAGGAAGGTCCCACACCGGAGCTATCATAATCGGTGCGTTAATTAACTTTTCTTTAATTAATTCGAAGGCAGAAATACAAGAGTCATCAAAAATGAATGGATCGTCTTTTTCTAAGAGATGGGTGAGGGGCTTAGTGATCTTGGAGAAGTCCTTTATAAAACGACGGTAAAAGCCAGCGTGGCCTAGGAAACTTCTTATAGCTTTTATGTTTGTAGGCGGCGGCAACTTCTCAATAACTTCTATCTTGGCAACGTCTACCTCAATACCTTTAGCAGAAATTTTATGACCCAAAACTAACCCTTCCCTCACCATAAAATGGCATTTTTCCCAATTTAGGGCAAGGTTAGTTTCTTCGCATCGTTCTAAGACTTTTTCGAGGTTTTCTAAACATCTATCGAAGGAATCGCCGAACACGGAGAAATCGTCCATGAATACCTCCATAATGCTTTCTACGTACTTGTCAAATATTGCGAGCATACATCGTTGGAATGTAGCTGGCGCATTGCACAATCCAAACGACATTCTTCGATAAGCGAAGGTGCCGAAGGGATAAGTAAACGTAGTTTTCTCTTGGTCCTCGGGAGAGATGGGTATTTGAAAGTATCCCGAGAGGCCATCGAGAAAGCAATAAAAGCTATGGCCGGAGAGACGTTCTAAAATCTGGTCGATAAACGGCAAAGGAAAGTGGTCCTTGCGGGTGGCGTCATTTAACTTACGGTAATCTATACACATACGCCAACCCGTCACCGTCCATGTCGGGATTAATTCATTATTCTCATTACTAACTACGGTTATCCCTCCCTTATTTGGAACTACCTGAATGGGGCTAACCCACTTACTGTCTGATATAGGGTAGATAATTCTTGTGTCTAATAATTTAATAACCTCTCCCTTAACTACTTCTTTCATATTCGGGTTTATACGGCGCTGAGGTTGAATAGAGTTACGCGAATTATCTTCCATTAAAATTTTATGGGTACAGAAAGATGGGCTTATGCCCTTGATATCAGAAATTTGCCAAGCAATAGCCCGGCGATGCTTACGTAGAACTAGAAGAAGTTTATCGTTTTGCGTATCCGTGAGGTAGGCCGAAACGATAACTGGTAACTCTGAATCTTTTTCTAAGAAAGCATACTTAAGGTGTTCAGGAAGTTCTTTAAGTTCTAGGGTAGGGGGTTCTTCATAAGAGGATTTAGAGATTCTTTCTTTTTCAAAAATAATATCTTCATAAACTTTTTTATAAGGAACGTAATAAGGGTTGGGGCTAGCAGCCAAGACGGCTTCTTGTAGCGATTCAGTTGGAAGAAAAGAGGAAGAACAAAAATCAGAAAATTCTTTTTCAAACTCAGAAAGACAATCAGAAGATTCATCACTTCCCTGCAGCGATTCAGCGGGAAGAGAAGAAGAAAAACAAAAATCAGAAAGTTCTTTTTCAAAGTCGGAGAGGTAGTAGGAAGATTCATCACTCACGGCGTCTACGAAAAAACATGAGTCATCATTTGCTAGGGTGTTCTTCATCGAAGGTGTGATAGAAAAAGTGACTTCGTCGTCGCCTACTCGAAGGAAGAGCTTACCATTGCTTACATCAATGATGACTCTGGAGGTGGCAAGGAAGGGTCGGCCAAGGATCAGGGGAACCTCGACATCTTCTTCGATGTCCAAAATGACAAAGTCCACCGGGAAGATGAACTTGTCGACTTTCACTAGAACGTCCTCCACTATTCCTAACGGGTACTTGACGGATCTATCGGCTAGCTGGATACTCATACGCGTGGGGTTAAGGCTACCAATCCCTAACTTTTTAAACAACGAAAAGGGCATCAGGTTTATACTTGCGCCTAAGTCGGCTAACGCGTGTTTAACAAAAAGATCACTGAAGACACACGGGATAGAGAAACTACCCGGGTCACTGATTTTTTTCGGCAAACCGTTTGTTAAAACAGTAGAGCACTCGACGTTTAGCATGACGTGCAAAAGATTCTCTAACTTCTTCTTGTTGGTGAGGAGGTACTTAAGATACTTGGCGTATTTCGGCATCTGCGAAATAGCCTCGTGGAAGGGAAGATTAATATGGATTTACTTGAAGATCTCTAAGAAGCGGGAGTACTGATCATCTTGACGTTGTCTATTAAGTTCAGAGGGGTATGGAGGAGTTGAATTATTTTTGAAGATGGGTGGTGGAGTGAGATTATTTTCTAAAATAGGGGTGATAACTTCTTCAGTAAAGGGTGGAAGCGGAGCGGAGCGGAGCTTTGATTTTTAAAGGTGGGAGCGGAGCTTGCCTCGGGCTCTTCACTTACCATACCGGAGACTTTCTTCCCACTCCGAAGAGTTATAGCTTTCGCTTTCTCTCTCGAGTTGGGTTCGGTATTGGAAGGAAGAGACCCTGCGGGTCGCTCAGAAATTATTTTTGCGAGCTGTCCTACCTGATTTTCTAGACTTTTTACGCTTCCGGTTAAAGTTCTTATAGTAGCGTCATTTGTGGGGATATATTTAGAAAGTAATTCCTCCAAGCTTGGAGGTTTTGTGTAATTTTGAAGAGGTGGTGGTGGTGGTGGTGCAGAAAAATGATTTTGCGGTGGTGGGCGCATCACATTCGATGGATTACTCCATGAAAAGTTCGGGTGATTTCTTAAAGCAGGGTTATAACTATTCAGAAAATTAAAACCAGGAGGATGAAAATTCGCAGCAAAAAAATTATTAAAAGCAATTCTAGGCATATTATTAACATAATCTAAATGTTCTGGAGTAGGGGATGCAGATTCCCATACCTGAGGGGCGGAGGCAGCAGTCATCTCCGTGATTTTTTTGCTTAGGATTTCTACTTGCAGAGCGAGCTGGGAGACGTTGTCCACTTCATAGATACCTGCAGGCTTGTTCGGGCGGGACCTAGGCACATTCCACTGATAAGTGTTCATGGGCGCCATGTCCTCAAAAAGCTCAAGAGCTGCTTCTGGGGGTCTTATGATTTAAAGTACCGCCAGAAGCTGCGTCTATCATTTGCTTCGTGCTTTGATTTAGCCCGTTATAGAACGTCTGCACTTGTAACCATACAGGCAGCGCGTGATGTGGGCATCGTCTTAATAATTCTTTAAATCTTTCCCAGGTTTCATATAGGGTTTCAGAGTCTATTTTTTCGAAGGCAGAGATATCGTTCCTAAGTTTTGCAGTTTTAGCTGGCGGAAAATACTTCGCCAAAAATTTTTCAGTTAATTCATTCCAAGTGGTTATGCTATTCTTAGGCAGTGTGTTCAGCCACTGCTTAGCCTTAGTTCTTAAAGAGAAGGGGAAGATTCTTAGCCTGATTGCATCATTTGTGACACCATTTATCTTGAAGGTGTTGCAAATTTCAAGAAAGCTAGCTATATGTGCATTCGGATCTTCATCTTGAAGTCCGTCAAATTGCACATATTGCTGCACCATTTGAATTATGCTAGGCTTTAATTCGAAGTTATTGTTTGCTATAGCAGGGCGGACTATACTTGATTATGTTCCCTCGAAGTTCGGTCGTGCATAATAGGACATAGTCCTTTGCACGGCCTCATCTACGTTGGGTTCTTCCATTCTTAAAGTAGAAAATGACTCGGAGTCCTCAACCGGCACTTGGATAGTAGGGCCTTGAAATCGCGATCTTCTCCGAAGAGTACGCTCAATTTCGTGGTCCAAGCCCAAAATAACCAACGGACTCTCGCGGGTCTTGCACTAAAAGAACAGAAAAGAAGAAGAGAAAGAGAAAAAGGATAAACTAGAAAGAAAAAAAAAGAAACTAGATTAGAATTTTTTTTTGAAATAGATTTTTTTTATAGATTAACTACCGAACTTCCCAAGGACTACCCCGTGAAGGGTTCGTAAGGTACTAGACAAGATAGTGGCGCTTAAAGCCCTTTGCCCTTTTCGAGAGAATTAGGTGGCGTAGAAAAATTGTGAAGTTGGTTACTACTAAGAGCGGTGATAAAATTTTTTTTTTTGATTTTTTAAAGAAAGAGGATGAGAAAGAGAAGAGATAAAATTAATAGGTTCGTGTTTTCAATATATCAACGGAAGTTGGTCCCCGGCAACGGCGCCAAAAACTTGTTGTGCGCTAGGGTTCGAAGAAAATAAACGCAACCGAACTAGCAACCCAATGAGGCAAGTATACCTATCGAATTATAGCTAGGGGACACAAGTGTCGTATTGAAATCCGGGAACTGTTGAGTATGCTTGCTCACACGAACGCTATTATCTTATCGACGGAAAAACTAGGGTTTTAGAGAATCTAATTGCAAGGAAAGAAGTAAAGCTAAAGCTAGAAAGAGAGTTATTACAATTAATTAAAGAGCATAAGAAAATCGATTACTACGAAGGGTTGAAAATATGAAATGGAAATGCACTCGATCAAGAGTCACCTCGGTTAAAGACGATTAAGAAACTGCGATAAAAATCTAAACTTAATAGGATAAAAGTCCTTGACCGTGGAGGTTCCTAAAGCTTGAACACGCTTCTCTCGATGTCGTGCCCAACTGAGTTTAGGAAGGTCCGACCGACTCTCGTCTAAATCGGAGGCCTAAACCTCCCTTTACGCGGTGAACCCCACTATTGGATTTTACTCCAATCCGGGAGATTTGGACGTCTGCCTCTCTCGAGGGGTGCGTACAACTCCCTTTTCTCTTGAATGCTCACTTCATTCTATCGGCCTCTCGGCTAGCCCAGAATGAAAGCAAAGGTGGAGAGTATATATCGATAATATACCTCCAACCCGTGATTAATCAAGAGTAATTCAAGGCCCTAACCTAAAAAGAAAAGATTAATTAAAACATCATAACTTAATCGCTCTAACCTCGGATCATCAAGATCGAGTACAAGGAGGATTAGTTAATCATAATGGAGTGGAGGAGGGGGGATGAGTAGTAAAGCATAAAAACACAAATAAACAAGTAGAGAAAAAAAAACAACACTATTATATTAATGAAAAGGAGAGTTACACTAATTGAAATTGAAATTACAAGTGCATGAAATTTAGAACCTATTCTAGCCCTACATTAAGCAACTAAAACAAGACTAAAGATTACAAGGAAAGCTAAGGCAACTAAATATTAAACCATGGTTAAGCAAAAATTACAAAGGAAGAGAGAGAGAGAGAGAGAGAGAGAGAGAGAGAGAGAGAGAGAGAGAAAAGCATAAAAAGATCAAGAACCAAAGGGGCAACACCTCCCCCTCTCAACCAAAGCTTGCTGAAATGGAAGGGTGGGTCTCAATTTATAGAAAAAAAATCTCGGGTTGGTCACGCCCTCCGAGACGCCCTAGGGGGCATGTTAGGGGGCGTGACAGTACTATGTTGACCTCAGGCTCTAGACTCTGGCGGGAAGGATCATTGCCTTTGTACGTCGGTGGTCACGCCCTAAGTCTCGCCCATATAGGGGGGCGTGACAGGCACGTCATGTCCAAATCATTGGTCGGAAATCCGTCAGTCACCGAAAAAGTTGATGTCACGCCCCCGGTCACGCCCGTGACGGGGGGCGTGACAGTACTGTAGCGTGCTGTGGCGGAACGGCATTTAATGCGGCGGCAGGCTTTGCCGCAGAGAACAACACGCCCTTGGTCACGCCTGGTGACACGCATAGGGAGGGCATGTCAGGGGGGCGTGACAGCGGTTTTGTTAGTTTTTCTGTCCCTTCCAGCAGGAGTCCTCGGGATCGGGTGACACGCCCTAGGTCACGCCCAGGGAGGGCGTGACAGGGGGGCGTGTTAGGTCATTTTTGGCCAATTTTCTGAAACCTGCAAAAAGACAAGAAAAAGTTAGTGGCAGTAATATTTACATAAAAATGATAAAAAATAAACTATTAATAGACATGATTTATACAATATAAAATAGAAAATATGATAATAGTTTAGGCTACAAAACGTATTATTAAGAGGAAGAGTCTTAATTCTCTAGAGCTAGGTCTAAAGTAATTTAAAAGAGATCGGGTAACGGGTATCAACCAATAACAATAAGTGCCTTGCGAAAGGGAACGGTGGGCTTCAGCTACCATCATAGTTCCTAGTGCCCTTTTAGAGCCCTTCACGGGGAATACCGGAGGCAGTCCTGAGCTGATCTTATGTAGTACTTTCTATTTTTATATACTGATGGACTGGATGTGATCTCTTTTTATTTATGTGTTTTTGTGGACATGTTTACATTTATGTATACTCACTTCTCTCTACTTGCGATCGAAAAAGGCCGGCAGAATTGGCGTTTTGTAGTGGCGGCCTTCCCGTGAGTCGGTGCCACCGCAAAGCGACAGTTCTGGGCTAAGACCCCGGTATCGAAAAAGAAAAAAAAGGGGGGGGGGTCTTATAAGTAGTATCAGAGCAGACCTCGATCGGAAGAGAAGTAGTCCACAAATCTTGGGCCTCCCCCGTGCGAGCTTAGTTTGCGGACAAACTAGTAGCGGAAGCAGTGGTGTGCCCATAAGGGAAATCACATGTGAAAGTCCATCCTACCCCTTCTTAAATTCCATTCCTTCACTCTCTAACAAATGGAATTCTTCCTTATAGCCAGCGACGAACCCTACATCACATCAGGGGACACCTCAGGTTCCGAATGTGGTCCCACCTCCGCCGGCTCCAGCTCCGTTCCAGCAGACGGAGATGGGGAAAACACTAACGGCCATTATGGAGGCATTCAGAGCTCAGCAAGCCCTAGCTCCACAGCCAAACCCTGAGGCCAACTGGATGAGCGTCTTCCGGGGACTTTCCCCTCCATCCTACCTGGGGACGGAATCGGCAGTACGCACTGAGGAGTGGTTAGATACCATTTACGAGATGCTTGCGGGGATCCGATGACCCACTGAGGAGGAAGTTGCTTTAGCAGTCTCCTGCCTGGAGTCACACGGAAAGAGGTGGTGGAAGTCATCGTTGGACACCACCTTTGTGGGTATGGATTGCGCAGACATTACTTGGGAGGAGTTCATAGCAGCGCTCTTGGGATATTTCGTACCTCAGTCGGCGAAGGACGAGCTGGAGGATAGGTTCCTGCGGTTGAGGCAGGGGAACAGGACTTGATGCGGCAAAAGTATCCGGAGCTTTTTCAGTCAGGTATACTTCACAACCCCTCTGGACAATCAATTTGCTTTCTTGTTTTAAACCAATAGGACTAAAATTTCAAGAATAGGGGCTAATCTTTTGTTTATTGGGGGTATATACCTAGCCAATTAGACGAATTGGTCTTAGATTTTAAACCGCACATAGCAAACATAACGTAGAAATGTAAATCTTTCAACTCTCAGGGGATGTTACAAGCCTTTTTCTCCCGATAGGAGCCCCCGTAGGCTTAACCTTGATTTCGGGGACGAAATCTTTGTTTTGTTTATTAGGATTTGTAACATCCCATTTCCAATTAGACCCCTAGAAGTGGTTTTGTTATAACAGAACCCTAGGGAACCCAAGAATTGAAGTCTATCGACCAAGAGTTCGATTCACGGGTTGGTCACGCTCGTGACCGACCCGTCACGCCCGTGACCTTAGAATGGCGTAGAGTGAGCTGAACTCACTCAACGTCGTAGTTTGGATGGCATTGAGTGAGCAGAGCTCACCCAAAGCCATAAGCTAGATGGCGTTGAGTGAGCAGAGCTCACTCAACGCCATAACCTAGACGACGTTGAGTGAGCAGAGCTCACTCAACACCATAAACTAGACAGCGTTGAGTGCGCTCGACTGCACTCAACGCCACCTCGTGTAGGCTTGACGGCATTGAGTGAGCAGAGCTCACTCAACTCCATAAGCTATACGGCGTTGAGTGAGTGGAGCTCACTCAACGCCATAAGCTAAACGACATTGAGTGCTCAGCCTGCACTCAACACCATCTTGGGTTGGTTGGATGGCGTTTAGTGAGCAGAGCTCACTCAACGCCATAAGCTAGACGGCGTTGAGTGAGTGGAGCACACTCAACACCATAAGCTTGACGGCGTTGAGTGCTCAACCTGCACTCAACGCCATCTTGGGTTGGCTGGACGGCGTTGAGTGAGCAGGGCTCACTCAATGCCATAAACTAGACGGCGTTGAGTGCACAGACAGCACTCAACGCCATCATAAGTAGTCTGGGAAGGCTATTTTGGATGGCGTTGAGTGAGCATAGCTCACTAAATGCCGTATCCGGAATGGCGTTGAGTGAGCAGAGCTCACTCAACGTCGTAGCAGGGATAGCGTTGAGTGAGCAGAGATCACTCAACAACATTTTACTTAGTCTTTTTTCTGGCAGATTTGTTTTGGTTGGGTCTTGTTCAGCTAAACCGGGCCGGTCTAGGGAGTGGGCCGTTTTCTCGTATTACGACCTAATAAGTCTTACTTAAATTAAGTTGACCGGTCAAGCTTGGCACGTGGACTGTCGGTTTCGCAAAAGGGCGGTTACGGCCATGGCCGAGAGCTTGCTGTCAAGGCCATCAATGGCATTTAATGTCGTGGCCTTTCCCCCTCCCCTTTTTACGACTGGATTCAACTCCTCTAGGGAAGAGGAGGAGTTCCAGCCGTTAGCTTGGCTGGATTGAGCCGTTTTATCCCCCCACCACCATGGCCGAAAAAGCTATAATGGGTCATTAATGGCCACTAGCGTTAGACCTTTTCCCTCCCTCCTTTTACTGGTTTAAAAAGGCTCCCTAGACTCAGAGATGAAGTTCTCACCCTTACCCGACGGATTTGGAGCTTGTACTGTGTTGTAGAAGAATTCTGGGGACGCCACCACCGCACCAATGGTATCCCGACGGTCTTCAAGCCTCCAGCCCGCGAACAAGGTCCTCCCCTCCTCTCTTTCTACGGGTAGATCTTAGCTTCCTTAGGATTAAGATTCGGGCTCAATTGAGCCCGATCAGAAGAGCTTCTCTTTCCAATTTTTCCACAAAAATGAAGTATCGGGCTCGTCGGAAAAAGCCCCTCCGGCGGCCGTGCCGCCGCCCGGCGACAGCCACCACCTCAACGGAGGTGGTGGTGGCGGTGGCCGGCCAGGGAGGAGGCTGGACGGCCGGCAGCTGCACTTGGAAATGGTTCCTGGTCGGGCAAATCGTGGCCTTTGGCTGAAGGAAGAAGACAATGTTAGGGCCCTTAGATCTTGCTTCAAGATCTGTGCTGTTTAAATTAAGTTTTTCTTTTATGTGAATTTCTATACTAGAATATCAACCACCTTAGATAAATTAGGAAAAATACTTAGGGGCTTCATATGAAGAAATGACCAACATGAAATTTGTAGCCCTATGGGTCTACTTTATTTTAAAAAAATTTTGGGTCAATGTGGTCAACTGGTTTGACCAGGGCACCTCTTTTGGTGAGATCTATACCTAGAGCTAGGCATAGACCAAAAGGTGTGCCCACCCTTCACCCCTTGACCAAATAATCTGAAATTTGGGAAGGGAATCCAGCCTAGCTATACCTAAGGTCTGTCACAAAAAGGGAATTTTTAGAGAATGTTTTTCTAAAGTTTTTAGAAAATTTTAATAACCTTAGGAAAAATTAATTAATTAGCTTAATGACTTCCAAACCCTCCCAAATCTTGGTGAGTTGTACCTGTGTTCATCATGAGGCTCTGTATAATTTTTGATCTCATTTGGAGATTTTTTAGGTAGGAAATGGACAACCCTAAGTTATGCCCTATTAAGGGGTTTTTAGGTTAAAAGTGCACTTTGAGATTTGAGTAGCTAGATCAGCTCAACAGAGGCTGAGATTTTTACCACTGACTATGAATGCCCTCTAGCACCCCCTCATGGATTTTGAGGTGGATTGGGGTAGATTTTCCCTAGGATCCAAGGCCAAACCCTAAGGATGGCTCTTGGTGGGTTGTGAAGGTCATTGGGTCAAATGACCTTGGACTAACTTGAAATTTAGTGGAGAGGACCATAGGGTTTTTATAGTTCTTTGGACAAAATCGTAGGGGATTTAGAGACAGTTAGGCCACCTAAAATCCTAACCCTAATTTAGTACACAAATCTTAATTTTAACTATTATGCTCACAAATGAACTACAAATCAAATAAAATTTGGGCAGGGCAATTTTCTGGTCTAAATGGCCATAATATAATTTTTTTTGAGATTTTTGGGTTATTTTATACAGTACTTCATTCACAACTCTAGTTGTGCCCTAGATATTTATTTTGATGATTCTGGAATTTATGTTCACTGTAAAGTTATGAAATCTTGTATTATGTCATCTTATAGCATGTTTTACTTTTTGTATTTTTCTTGGGAGTTTTATCTGATTATTTTGGGTACTTGCTTTTTTAACTTACCATTTGGGATATGTAGTCAAAAATACAAATAATGCCCAATTATTATTTGGAAAATTATGAACTTTGGTCAGTGGGTGTTTCCAACCATTATGGTCACCCTGTAATTTTCTCCGGATTTATAGATAATTAAAAATAGTTCCTCCTTCACTAAGCTAGGAAAATTAATATTTTATATTAAAATAAATTCAGAGCCGAAATATTAGATACAAATCATGTGACTTATTTTATGATAGTTTAAGTCACCATAAAGCTTCTGTAATTTTCTTGTGATTTTTAGGTACATATTTACAGTACTTGCTTCATAATATAGTAGAAGTGACCTAAAATGGTAAATTAGGAAATATAAGCATAAACACCTCTGGAATTTCTCAAAATTTGGAATTACTGCTTAAATACCTCATAGGATTTTTACTGATTTTATGATGATTTATTGTTGGCTAATTAGTGCACTTCATGTTCATACTAGGGCATTGGGAGACTTGGAATAAATAAATTAAATGCCCGATAAATAGGAAAAATTTGAAAATCTTGGACTTAGTTATATTATGTCATGATAGACCTCCAGTAAATATTATAGGAGATTTGGATAACAATTTGGAGTACCTCCCCTTATATACCTCATGTATCTTATGATAGTCTGCATATAGTAAAACAACAGAAACTGAACTAGAGTGGGTAATGAACTTGGGGAGATGGAATTTTGGTAGTTTGCTGGTTTGGATAGGGCAAGTTAAGTTAAGTTCATTATTGGAAGTCAGGATAAGTAGAGTGTGAGATTGGCTAGTGTTATGTGGTGTTCGGGAACGACGAAAGATCGTCCATCCCGGGTAGGAGAGGAAGAGTCTTAACTCTCTAGAGCTAGGTCTAAAGTAATTTAAAAGGGATCGGGTAACGGGTATCAACCAATAACAATAAGTGCCTTGCGAAAGAGAACGGTGGGCTTCAACTACCATCATAGTTCCTAGTGCCTTTGTAGAGCCCTTCATGGGGAATATCAGGGGCAGTCCTGAGCTGATCTTATGTAGTACTTTCTATTTTTATATACTGATGGACTGGATGTGTTCTCTTTTTATTTGTGTTTTTGTGGACATGTTTACATTTAAGTATACTCACTTCTCTCTACTTGCGATCGAAAAAGGCCGACAGAATTGGCATTTTGTAGTGGCGGCCTTCCCGTGAGTCGGTGCCACCGCAAAGCGGCAGTTCTGGGCTAAGACCCCGGTGTCGAAAAAAAGGGGGGGTCTTACACTAGATTCTTCTGCTAGATGTATACCCTGAACTTAAGTTAAATACACATATCCCTCAATATGATCCACAACTTGCCTGATAACCTCATCAGTTTGGCTAACGTACTGCCTCACACTAGTAATATCATGTGTAGTCAGTGTTGGGTCCATTGCCAACAATATCCTGGATTTGAGTGAAGTCAATCTTATCAATGATATACACATGTTTGTAGATGACTATGATAGGTCAGGTAGCCTAAGTGGCTAAGTCAGGTTAACACTTATCTAAGGTGTGGGATGACAGAATTCTGTCTAAGTTCACAGGCGTTGAGTGAAGGAACATCACTGAACGCCAGATGACTTATAGCGCTGAGTGTAGCCTATACTATCATAGCCTAAGTTAGAATGAGATAAAATGTGGCTAAGTTCACAGGTGTTGAGTGAAGTCAACTCACTCAACGCCATGCTACTAAAGATAAAGTTGCCTAAGTGTTTTGGCATTGAGTGATGAATACACACTCAACGTCATACAACAAAAAGAGTTCAGAGCTTGAGATTCTGAGTTCGTCGAGCTCAGTTTAGAGTTCATCGAACTGAGTTTAGAGTTCATCGAACTTAGCTCACCTTTCGTCGAGCTAAGTTCAGAGCTTGAGATTCTGAGTTCATCGAGCTCAGTTGAGAGTTCATCGAACTAAGTTCAAAGTTCTTCGAACTCATAATTCACCATTCGTCGAACTCAGAAAGACAGTTTATTCCCAGTGCTTTTTAAATACAGAAAATTGGCTAAGGCAGAAAGCGTTGAGTAAGACGTGTTCACTCAATGCTCTCAACGCTTAAGTTGCTGAAGAAACATAAATTTAGTTAAGGCAAAATGCGTTGAGTTGAGGTTACTGACTCAACGCTGTCAATGCCTAGTGAAGACAGAATTTTGTCTAAGGGGTTTGGCGTTGAGTGGTGCTTACTCACTCAATGCCAAGCAGCTGAAGGCTAATAAAGCAAGTTGGCGTTGAGTGGAGCTGAATCACTCAACTCCTGGAATAAGACTTCATATTCTAAGTAGTTTGGCATTGAGTGAAGGTTACTCACTCAACGCCAAGAGACAGTAAATCTGTCTAAGTGTTTTGGCGTTGAGTGATGCTTACTCACTCAACGCCTATTCTCTTATGCTCGATTTTGGCTAAGTCCACAGGTGCTGACGTCAGCAAAATCGACAAAGTTAACTAAGGTCAAATCAGACACGGAGAAGCTACACTACACGACAAAACTTGCCATGAACCTACTGTACGTCTTCTTCCGTTAAAGCAAGGCACAGATGGAAGCTGCAGGTGGGACCCACCAATCTCTAAGAGTCGTTGATCGGCAAACTACATAAGGAAGAGATAGGGCCAAGACAAAGATAACTTTGAGGACATACATTATTCAAAAAGGAGAGACGCCATCTTCATCTTCTTTGTCATTGCTGCATGTGAAAAGCTTGAAGCTCTCCAGCAAGAAAAGTTCAGTTGTTGTGCAAGTCTCCATCTGTAACATCCCATTTCCAACTAGACCCCTAAAAGTGGTTTTGTCATAATAGAATCCTAGGAAACCCAGGGATTGAAGTTTATCGACAAAGATTTCGAGTCAAGGGTTGGTCACGCCCGTGACCGACCCGTCACGCCCGTGACCTAGGGCGTGACCCCTTCGACGATCGTCGACCTCAGAAAGACGATCGGCGAGCTCAGAAATTTCAACATGGGCCGGGCACGCCCATGACCGATCCGTCACGCCCGTGACCTTCAAATGGCGTTGAGTGAGCTGAGCTCACTCAACGTCGTAGTTTGAATGGCGTTGAGTGAGCTTAGTTCACTCAACGCCATAAGCTAGACGGCGTTGAGTGCACAGACTGCACTCAACGCCATCTGGTGTTGTCTGGATGGCGTTGAGTGAGCTGAGCTCACTCAACACCGTAGACTGGATGGCATTGAGTGGGCTTAGCTCACTCAATGCCATAAACTAGACATCGTTGAGTGCACGGACTGCACTCAACGCCGTCTGCTGAGGCCTGGAATGGCGTTGAGTGAGCTGAGCTCACTCAACGCCATAGTTTGGATGGCGTTGAGTGAGCTTACCTCACTCAATGCCATAAGCTAGATGGCGTTGAGTGCATAGACTGCACTCAACGCCACCTTGAGTAGGCTGGATGGCGTTGAGTGAGCAGAGCTCACTCAACGCTATAATCTGGAAGGCGTTGAGTGAGCTGAGCTCACTCAACGCCATTGTTTGGTTGAGTGAGCAGAGCTCACTCAATGCCGCAGCATAGATGGCGTTGAGTGAGCAGAGCTCACTCAACGCCGTACCTTGGATGGCGTTGAGTGAGCTGAGCTCACTCAACGCCATTGTACTTAGAATTTTCTGCCAGGATTTTTGGCTGTGTGCTGGTTCAGCTGAACCGGGCCGGTCTAAATGGTGGGCCCAAATGCATTATTAGGCCGTTTCTTTTAATAAGACCCAATTAAGTCTTATTTTAAAAAGTGTTGACCGGTCATGCCACGTGGCTGTCGGTTTTGAAAGCAAGGAGGAGCCATGACCATGGCCGAGAACCTGCTCTCATGGCCATCAATGGCACTTGATGTCGTGGCCCCTTCCCCTCCTCTTTAAACGGCTGGATTCAAGTCCTCATAGGGAGAGGAGGAGTTTCCAGCCCTCCTCTAGCCTTTATAGAGCCGTTTCTAGCCCCCACCACCATGGCCGAGCCAAGCTTTATGGACCATTAATGGCCATTGAAGTTTTGGCCTTTCCCCTCCTCAACCGAGCTCTTAAACACCATCAGAGGCCCAAGAGGAAGTTTTCCCAGCCTTTACCTTAAGCTTTCGAGCCCTCCCACTATGCTGTAGAAGAATTTTGGCGACACCACCACCGCGCCAATGGCATTCCGATGATCTACACGCCTCCAGCCCGCGAACAAGGTCCTCCCCTTCTCTCTCTCTACGGGTAGATCTTAGCCTTCTTTAGGATTAATAATCGGGCTAAACGGAGCCCGATCGGAAGAGCTCCTCTTTCCATTTTTCCCGCAAAAGAATAAGCTAGTCACGGGTTCGCCGGATTCCGCCCCTCCGGCGGTTGCACCGCCGCTCGACGATGGCCACCACCTCAATGGAGGTGGTGGTGGCGGTGGCCGGCCAGGGAGGAGGCTGGATGGCCGGCGGCAGCGGCTGGAATGTACTCAAGGTCAGGCTAATCTTAGCCCTTGGCTGGAGGAAGAAGATGACCCAGTACTGTTGGATCTGCTTCAAGATCTGTGCTGTTTATTTAATCCTTTGCTTTTATGTGAATTTTCTGCATTAAAATAACAGCCACTTAGGAAAATTTATAAAAAAATACTTAGAGGCTTTATATGAAGAAATTGTCAACATAAACTTTGTAGCCCTATGGGTCTACTTTATTTTAAAATTGATTTGGGTTAATTTGGTCAACTGGTTTGACCAGGGCACCTCTTTTGGTGGGATCTGTACCTAGAGCTAGGCAAAGACTAAAAGGTGTGCCCACCCTTCATCTCTTGACCAAATGATCTGAAATTTGGACAAGAAGTCTAACCTAGCTATACCTAAGGCCTATCAAAAAATGGGAATTGTTGGAGAATGTTTTTCTATAATTTTTAGGAAAATTTTATAATCTTAGGGTAAATAAATTAGATGGCCTAATGACTTCCAAACCCTCCAAAATTTTGGTGAGTGGTCCCTGGGTTCATCAGGAGGCTTTGAATAATTGTTCATCTCATTTGGAGATATTTTAGATTGGAAATGGACAAACCTAAGCTTTACCCTATTAAAGGGTTTTTAGGTCAAAAGTGCACTTTGAGATTTGAGTGGTCAAATTAGCTCAACAGAGGCTGATATTTTTATCATTGACTAGGAATGCTCTCTAGCACCCCCTCATGGAGTTTGAAGAGGATTGGGGTAAATTTTCCCCAGGACCCAAGGCCAAACCCTAAGGATGGTCCTTGGTGGGTTGTGAAGGGAAAGTGGTCAAATGACATGGCTGTGATCTGAAACTTGGTAGATAGAATTCTAGGGTATCTAGAATCCTCTTGTAGAAATATGATTTAATTTTAAAGTAAATAAGTTCCTCAAAACCCTAACCCTAGTTTAGGGCACAAAACTTGTAGAGATAGGAAATTTCACTAAAACTCACTGAATAATGATGAGATTTGGGTAGAGTAGTTTTTAAGTTTAGTACAAGCTCTGGAGATTTTATTGTGAATTTAGGATCATTACTTTGGATACTTCATTAACAATTTAGCAGTTTGTATTATTTGCTTAGAAATTTACTATAGAGAAAATACTTTCTGAAAATTGATGAACTTTTGGAAGAGGACTTTTTATTATGTTTTAAAGCTTTATGAATTTTTATGGGATTTTTAGAAGTTTAATTTTAAGGCTTGCTTCATTAAGTATTATTTCCCATGAAAACTTAATTAAATCTATTTTGGTATCTAGAAAACCTGTAAAATTATGATCTCTGTACAATGACTTTTTCTGTACCATATTAATATTCAGTAATTTTTCTATAATTTTATGGTAAGTAATTTCAGTACTTCCTTCTTTACATATGATTAATGGGATTATAATGGATAAATTAGTAAGAGGCTAAATAACTTCTATAAAATAATGAAAATTAGTATTTAATGATATCTTGCTGTTATTTAGTGATCATAATTTTTTGGTGGTCATTACTTGAGAGAATCATGTAGTTCATGTTTAAAATTACCCATGGCCAATCATTTGGGAAAATTAAATAAATATCAGATTAATTAGGAAAATTATAAATTTCTGGATTTAGGCTAATTATGTCTTGATAGACCTCCAGTAAATTTTATAGGAGATTTGGAAGATAATTTGGAGTACCTCCCCTTGTATACCTCATATAGCTTATGATGGTCTGCGTTCAGTAAAACAGTTGAAATCAAGGCTACAGGATGAACTTAGAGGATCTGGGTATTGAGATTGTGGTTTGGAAATGTGTATGAATGCATCCTCAGTAACCAAGATGAGATTAGGTTGCTAGGTTGTCGAGTCGTAAGAGGTGCTCGGGACCGACGAAAGATCGTCCTTCCCGGTGGGAGAGGAAGATTCTTAACACACTAAGGTTAGATCCAAAGTAATTTGAATGGGATCGGGTGATGGGTAATAACCAATAAAAGTAAGTGTCTTGCGAAAGGGAACGATGGGCTTCAGCTACCATCATAGTTCCTAGTGCCCTTTGAGAGCCCTTTATAGGGAATTCAAAGCGGCAATCCTGGTCTAAGACCCCGATGTTCGAAAAAGAAAAAAGGGGGGTCTTACAAGTGGTATCAGAGGAGACCTCGATCAGAAGAGAAGTAGTCCACAAAAACCTTGGGCCACCCCCGTGCGAGCTTAGTTTGCGGACAAACTAGCAGCGGAAGCAGTGGTGTGCCCATAAGGGAAATCACATGTGAAAGTCCATCCTACCCCTTTCTTATATTCTTTTCATACGTTCTCTAACAAATGGAATTTTTCCTTGTAGCCTGCGACGAACCCTACACCACAGTAGTGGACACCTCAGGCTCCGAATGTTGTCCCGCCTCCGCCGGCTCCAGCTCCGTTCCAGCAGACGGAGATGGGGAAAACACTGACGGCCATTCTGGAGGCCTTTAGAGCTCAGCAAGCCCCGGCTCCACAACCAAACCCCGGGGCCAACTAGATGAGCATCTTCCGGGGACTTTCCCCTCCATCCTACCTGGGGACGGAATCAGCAGTACGCACTGAGGAGTGGTTAAATACCATTTATGAGATGCTTGCGGGGATCCGATGCCCCACTGAGGAGGCAGTTGCTTTGACTGTCTCCTGTCGGGAGTCACATGGAAAGAGGTGGTGGAAGTCACAGCTAGACACCACCTTTGCGGGTATGGATTGCGCAGATATTACTTGGGAGGAGTTCAGAGCAGCGCTCCTGGGACATTTCGTACCTCAGTCGGCGAGGGACGAGCTGGAGGATAGGTTCCTGTGGTTGAGACAGGGGAACAGGACGGTGCTGGAGTACTATCAGGAGTTTACTCACCTGGCCCACTATGTGGACGCTTATCAGTTGGACGACGCTGGATATGCAAGGAGGTTTTATAAGGGACTGCAAGATGACATGAGACAGGCCCTCCTCTTCATCTCAGAGGGGAGTTTGGCCAGGATTCTGTAGATGGCTAAGAAGAGAGAAGCGGATCAGCTTACAGTTAAGAAATGGAAGAGACCGGCTGATAATACAGGGATTGGAGGTCGTAGAGACCGTCCTCGAGGCCAGGTTATTGGGGAGAGAAGGAATGGGGATCAACCTCGTCAGGAGATTGGGCAGGAGAAGAGGAGTCAGGAGGTATTTGCTCCCCAGCCTTTACAGATGCTGAAGATGCCAAGGACAGCAGAGCAGGCACCGGTATGCTTTCAGTGCAATCAGCCGGGGCATATCAAGAGGAACTGCCCTATGAGGCGAGCACCCCCACCAGCATATCAGGGCGCTCCACCTCCCCGATAGTTTGGTGGCCTAGGATATGATCGAGGACGAGGATTTCAGGACTGAGGCCACAGGCCAGAGAGGGAACAAGTGTATGCTCTAGACCTGACACAGCCCCGGAACCCGGAGTAGGTTACCGCAGGTATGCAAGTACTTTTAAAGTTGTCTTCCTAGGAACTAGTTTTCTAGACATAACCTAGTTAGAAATTAAGAGAAGACAACTATAACAAGAATACTAAGACATTTAATTACCTCAGGCATAGTCTTTATTAGCGGCAAGCCCGCTCACACGCTCTTTGACACTGGTGCTTCACACTCATTTGTGTCGGAAGATTTCGTGAAAGGATTGGCAGGCATGGAGCCGTTCACCGGAAAGATGATGAGGGTGCGCCTACCCAATGGATCAGAGCTAATGACCTCTGTTCATTGCAATATGGAAGCGGAGATCGGCGGGAAGGCGTTTGAGTCACCAACGACGATTCTGAAGATGCCAGATTACGATCTAATCCTGGGCATGACTTGGATGTGCTAGAACTATGCCCAGATCGACTGCGTGGCGAAGAGGATCACCATGAGGCACGGGGACTCCTTTATTGTTATCGAAGGTATTATACCAGCACCCCGCACCTTATTATCATTTGTGCAGGCTATTAAGGCCCATCTTTAGGGGGAAGAGGTTTATCAGGTCCTTTTTGAGGCGGTCGTGGCCAAGGACTCCATTTCAGATATTCCAGTAGTGCGAGATTTTGCCGATGTATTCCCAGAGAAGCTACCAGGGCTACCCCCGCACCAAGAGAAGGACTTCCAGATTCATCTTATACCAGGGGCTAAGCCGATATCCAGAGCTCCCTATCGAATGGCCCCAAAGGAACTGGTGGAATTTCGAAGCCAACTTCAGGAGTTAGTGGAGGCCGGGTTCGTTCGTCCTATCTCTACACCATGGGGAGCTCTGGTGTTATTCGTCAAGAAGAAGGACGGAACCCTTCGGCTATGTATAGATTACCGGGCCCTGAACAGGTTGACGGTCCGGAATACTTATCCCTTGCGAAGGATAGATGAGCTATTTGACCAGCTTGAGGGAGCCCATTGGTTCTCAAAGCTGGATCTGAGGTCGGGGTACTACCAGCTTTGCATTTGGGAGGAGGACATCCCGAAGATGGCCTTCAGCAGCAGATATGGTTTGTACGAGTTTACTGTGATGCCTTTTGGGCTCACGAATGCACCCTCCGCATTCATGACCTTGATGAACCGAGTGTTCGAAGAGTATCTGGATGTCTTCGTTATCGTATTCATCGACGACATCCTTATCTATTAAAGTATGGAGGAGGAGCACGCGAGACATCTGGCCTTGACCTTGGAGAAGCTGCGGGAGCATAAGATTTATGCCAAATACAACAAGTGCCAGTTTTGGCTAAAGGAGGTGGCCTTTTTGGGCCATGTCATCAGTGGAGCAGGTCTGGCAGTGGATCCGGCGAAGGTCCAGGCAGTACGGGATTGTCCACCACTAAAGTCGGCCTCGGATGTTCGAAGTTTCTTAGGACTTGTCGGTTATTACCGGAAGTTCGTAAAGGGGTTCTCTCAGATTGCCCTCCCTCTTACGTCTCTGACGAAGAAGGAGTCCCCTTTTATTTGGACACCACGATGCGAATCTGCTTTTTAGGAGCTAAAGGATCGTCTTACCTCGGCTCCCATCCTTGCTCTTCTGTCAGGGAAGGAAGGATTCCAGGTGTACACAGATGCTTCTTACCAGGGGATGGGTGCCATTCTAATGCAAAACGTGCACGTAATAGCCTATGCCTCCCGTCAGTTGAAGCAGCATGAGCAGAACTACCCCGTGCATGATTTGGAGATGGGGGCAGTTGTTTTTGCTCTTAAGATCTGGCGACACTATCTCTACGGAGTACATTCCGATATCTTCTCAGACCACAAGAACTTGAAGTACGTAGACACCCAGAAGGAGTTAAACATCAAACAGAGACGCTGGGTGGAGTTTCTGTCGGACTACCAGTATACCATGCACTACCATCCAGGGAAGGAAAACGTGGTCGCAGACGCTTTGAGTCGGAGAGGGAGTACATCAGGAGTAGGCCCGCAGTTGATGGCCTTGAGTTGGTTAAATCATTCGAGGAGATGCAGATATCACTAGTGTCCGAGGATGACCCGGAGTTATACATGGAGTACCTGGGGTCGATGGTTACTACTGATGATATTCGGGACCGCATCAAAGATGGGCAGAAGCTGGATGTGAGAGATGAGCCGATATTCCGAGCCTTGGAGGAAGGCACGATAGGAGATTACTCTTTGAGGGATGGTCTCCTGTGTTTCAGAGGCAGGGTCTACATACCGGCAGGAGCCAAGATCCGGTAGGACATTATGACGGAAGCTCACTGCAGCCGATACTCGGTACACCCGGGGATCACCAAGATGGTAAAATATCTGAAGAGGATGATGTACTGGCCGGGTATGAAGAAGGATATTACATACTTTGTGACACATTGCGAGGCCTTCCAACTCGTGAAGGCAGAGTGTAGGAACCCGGCAGGCTTGCTGCAGCCACTTCCGGTGCCGGAGTGGAAATTTGAGGATATAGCCATGGACTTCATACATGGGCTACCTCGATCCCGTGCGGGAAATGACTCGATCTGGGTGATAGTGGACAGGCTAACAAAGGTGGCCAGATTCATTCCAGTGGCGAAAGACAGCCCGGTTGGTGTATTAGTACGGAGGTTCATTGAGCAGTATGTGCATTATCTTGGGGTTCCCAAGACCATCGTTTCGGATCGGGATGGGCAATTTACATCCAGGGAGTAGAGGTCAGTCCAGCCCCATCTGGGCTCTTAGTTGACATTCAGCACAGCTTTTCACCCTCAGAACGACGGGCAGACAGAGCGCACCAACCATACACTAGAAGATCTTTAGTGTCTATGTATTTTGGACCGCGACGAGCCTTGGGAGAGATTGCTGCCATTGGTCGAGTTTTCGTACAACAACGCCCATCAGTCCAGCATAGGCATGGCTCCATACGAGGAGTTGTTTGGAAGGAGATGCAGGACCCCACTATCATGGGTTCAGGATGAGGATCCCCAGGCACTAGGCTCGGAGTTTGTGGGAGATATAGATGCTCAGATTAGATTGATCCGGGACAGGATGTTGGAAGCCCAGTGCAGGCAGGCCAAATATTACGATGCGAGGCATCGTCAGGTGGAGTTCCAGGTGGGAGACCGAGTTTTCTTAAAGATACGGCCGATGCACGGAGTCTCGCAGGTTCGCAGGCGGAGGATGCTCAGTCCGAGATATATGGGGCCTTACAGGATCCTGGAGCGGATCGGCCCCTTGGCTTATAGACTGGAGCTACTGCCGGAGTTAGCGGGATTGCATGATGTCTTCCACGTCTCCTCACTTTAGAGGGCTCTGCTATGGCCACAGCAGCTGATTTCCATAGCAGACGGCCCGGTGGCCTTAGATCGGTCAGTCAACTTGGAGCCAATCAGGATCGATGACACGACAGTGTAGGTCTTGCGATGTAAGAAGGTTCCGTTAGTCAAGGTCCTATGGAACAATCATGGGAAGGAGGAGCATACATGGGAGCCACAAGACTTGATGCGACAAAAGTATCCGGAGCTTTTCAGTCAGGTATACCTCACAACCCCTTTGGACATTCAATTTGCTTTCCTGTTTTAAACCAATAGGACTGAAATTTCAAGAATAGGGGCTAATCTTTTGTTTATTGGGGTCTAGACTTTGCAAATGGGGCGAATCGATCTTAGATTTGACAATCGCCTTTAAACCACACATAACAAATGTGGCGTAGAGATGTAAATCTTTCAGCTCTCATGTGATGTTACAAGCTTTTTTTCTCCCGATAGGAGCCCCGTAGGCTTAACCTTTATTTCGGGGATGAAATCTTTGTTTTGTTTATTGGGATTTATAACATCCCATTTCCAACTAGACCCCTGGAAGTGGTTTTGTCATAACAGAACCCTAGAAAACCCAGGAATTGAAGTTTATCGACCAAGATTTCGAGTCAAGGGGTGGTCACACCCGTGACCGACCCGTCACGCCCGTGACCTAGGGCGTGACCCCTTCGACGATCATCGACCTCAGAAAGACGATCGACGAGCTCAGAAATTTCAACATGGGCCTGGCACGCCCGTGACCGATCCGTCACGCCCGTGACCTTCGAATGGCGTTAAGTGATCTAAGCTCACTCAACGCCGTAGAATGGATGCCATTGAGTGAGCTTAGGGTTGAGTGCACAGACTGCACTCAACGCCATCTGGTGTTGTCTGGATGGCGTTGAGTGAGCTGAGCTCACTCAACGCCATAGACTGGATGGCATTGAGTGAGCTTAGCTCACTCAATGCCATAAACTAGACAGTGTTGAGTGCACGGACGACACTCAACACCATCTGCTGAGGCCTGAAATGGCGTTGAGTGAGCTGAGCTCACTCAACGCCGTAGTTTGGATGGAGTTTAGTGAGCTTACCTCACTCAATGCCATAAGCTAGACAACGTTGAGTGCATAGACTGCACTCAACGCCACCTTGAGTAGGCTGGATGGCGTTGAGTGAGCAGAGCTCACTCAACGCCATAATCTGGAAGGCGTTGAGTGAGTTGAGCTCACTCAATGCCATAGTCTGGGAGGGCCATTCTGGATGGCGTTGAGGTAGCAGAGCTCACTCAATGCCGTATCCGGGATGGCGTTGAGTGAGCAGAGCTCACTCAACGCCACAACATGGATGGCGTTGAGTGAGCAGAGCTCACTCAACGCCGTAGCTTGGATGGCGTTGAGTAAGCTGAGCTCACTAACCACCATTGTACTTAGAATATTTCTGCCAGGATTTTTGGCTGTGTGCTGGTTCAGTTGAACCGGGCCGGTCTAGATGGTGGGCCCAAATGCATTATTTGGTCGTTTCTTTTAATAAGACCCAATTAAGTCTTATTTTAAAAAGTGTTGACCGGTCATGCCACATGGCTGTTGGTTTTGAAAGCAAGTAGGATCCACGGCCATGGCCGAGAACCTGCTCTCATGGCCATCAATGGCACTTGATGCCTTGGCCCCTTCCCCTCCTCTTTAAACGGCTTGATTTAAGTCCTCATAGGGAGTGTAGGAGTTTCCAGCCCTCCTCCAACTGTTACAGAACCATTTCTAGCCCCCACCACCATGGCCGAGCCAAGTTTTATTGGACCATTAATGGCCATTGAAGTTTTGGCCTTTCCCCTCCTTAACTGAGCTCTTAAACACCATCAGAGGCCCAAGAGGAAGTTTTCCTAGCCTTTACCTGAAGCTTTTGAACCCTCCCACTTGCTGTAGAAGAATTCCGACGACGCCACCACCGTGCCAATGGCATTCCGACGATCTGCACGCCTCCAGCCTGCGAACAAGGTCCTCCCCTCCTCTCTCTCTACGGGTAGATCTTAGCCTTCTTTAGGATTAAGAATCGGGCTCAACAGAGCCTGATCGGAAGAGCTCCTCTTTCCATTTTTCCTACAAAAGAATAAGCTAGTCACGAGTTCGCCGGATTCCGCCCCTCCGGCGGCTGCGCCACCGCCCAACGATGGCCACCACCTCAACGGAGGTGGTGGTGGTGGCCAGCCAGGGAGGAGGCTGGATGGCCAGCGACAGCGGCTGGAATATACTCCAGGTCAGGCTAATCTCAGCCCTTGGCTGGTGGAAGAAGATGACCTAGCACTGTTGGATCTGCTTCAAGATCTGTATTGTTTATTTAATCCTTTGCTTTTATGTGAATTTTTTGCATTAAAATAACAGCCACTTAGGAAAATTTATGAAAAAAATACTTAGAGGCTTTATATGAAGAAATGGTCAACATAAACATTGTAGCCCCATGAGTCTACTTTATTTTAAAATTTATTTGGTTTAATTTGGTCAACTGGTTTGACCAGGGCACCTCTTTTGGTGGGATCTATACCTAGAGCTAGGCAGAGACTAATAGGTGTGCCCACCCTTCATCCCTTGGCCAAATGATCTAAAATTTGGGCAAGGAGTCTAACCTAGCTATACCTAGGGACTGTCCCAAAATGGGAATTTTTGGAGAATGTTTTTCTAAAGTTTTTAGGAAAATTTAATAATCTTAGGGTAAATTAATTAGATGGCTTAATGACTTCCAAACCCTCCCAAATTTTGGTGAGTGGTCTATGGGTTCATCAGGAGGCTCTGAATAATATTTCATCTCATTTGGAGATGTTTTACATTGGAAATGGACAAACCTAAGCTTTGCCCTATTAAGGGGTTTTTAGGTCAAAAGAGCACTTTGAGATTTGAGTGGTAAAATCACCTCAACAGAGGCTGAGATTTTTACCACTGATTAGGAATGCTCTCTAGAACCCCCTCATGGAGTTTGAGGTGGATTGGGGTAAATTTGCCCAAGGACCCAAGGCCAAACCCTGAGGATGGTCCTTGGTGGGTTGTGAAGGGCAAGTGGTCAAAGTACCTGGCTGTGATCTGAAACTTGGTAGATAGAATTCTAGGGTAGCTAGAATCCTCTTGCAGAAATATGATTGGATTTTAAAGTAAATAAGTTCCTCAAAACCCTAACCCTAGTTTAGGGCACAAAACTTGTAGAGATAAGAAATGTCATTAAAACTCACTGAATAGTGATGAGATTTGGGTAGAGTAGTTTTTAAGTTTAGTACAAGCTCTGGAGATTTTATTGTGAATTTAGGATCATTACTTTGGATATTTCATTAACAATTTAGCAGTTTGTATTATTTGCTTAGAAATTTACTATGGAGAAAATACTTTCTGAAAATTGATGAACTTTAGGCATAGGACTTTTTATTATGTTTTAAAGTTCTATTAATTTTTATGGGATTTTTAGAAGTTTAATTCTAAGGCTTGCTTCATTAAGTGTTGTTCCCCATGAAAACTTAATTAAATCTATTTTTGTGTCTAGCGAGCCTGTAAAATTATGATCTCTGCACAATGACTTTTTATGTACCATATTAATATTTAGTAATTTTTCTATAATTTTATGGAGAGTAATTTCAGTACTTCCTTCTTTACATAGGATTAATGGGATTATAATGGATAAATTAGTTAGAGGCTAAATACCTTTTGTAAAATCATGAAAATTAGTATTTGATGATATCTTGCTGTTATTTAGTGATCTTAATTTTTGGGTGGCCATTACTTGAGAAAATCATGTAGTTTATGTTTAAAATTACCCATGGCCAATCATTTGGGAAAATTAAATAAATATCAGATTAATTAGGAAAATTATAAATTTCTGGATTTAGGCTAATTATATCTTGATAGACCTCCAGTAAATTTTATAGGAGACTTGGAAGACAATTTGGAGTACCTCCTCTTGTATACCTCATATAGCTTAGGATGGTCTGCATTCAGTAAAACAGCTGAAATCATATTAGGCTACAGGATGAACTTAGAGGATCTGGGTATTGGGATTGTGGTTTGTAAATGTGTATGAATGCATCCTCAGTAACCAAGATGAGGTTAGGTTGGTAGGTTGTCGAGTCGTAAGAGGTGCTCGGGACCGACGAAAGATCGTCCTTCCCGATGGGAGAGGAAGAGTCTTAACACACTAGGGTTAGATCCAAAGTAATTTGAATGGGATCGGGTGATGGGTAATAACCAATAAAAGTAAGTGTCTTGCGAAAGGGAACGATGGACTTCAGTTACCATCATTGTTCCTAGTGCCCTTTGAGAGCCCTTCACAGGGAATACAAAGCGATAATTATGGGCTAAGACCTCGGTTTTCGAAAAAGGGGGGGGGGTCTTACACCATCTGTCACAACAGATTCATAATCTGTTCTAAATAAAGAAGAACCTTCATCCTTTGTAAGGTTCAGTGAGCTGTTTGAAGACTCAAGATCAAAATATATTTAGCCTTCAGCAACAAGTTCAGAAGTTATCTTCTAAGTTCCTTCAGTAAATCTTTTCCCTGTTGTGAGGAGAGTTTGAGCAGAAAGTTTTCTGCTCAAGTGGTTGACACAGAGAAATTTCTCTGTGTCAAAGTTAATTAAATTATTTCTTTTTATAGCATCCTTCTAGATCTGAGCTGTAGGACCTTTGGATCTGAGGTAGGACAAATTTTCCTGAGCTGTAGGAGAGTGCTGCTCTCTGAGGTAGGTGAGTTTTAATCATAGAGAAGTAGGGCAGTTTTGCCTGAACTGTAAGAGAGTGTATCTCTCTGATTTGTAGGAGCAAGATTGCTCTGAGATAGGGCTATCCTCCATAGCCTGAGTGGTAGGGCTTAAGTGACTAATGTAGGTGATACTTGTATCACTAAGTGTAGGCCTTTGTGCCTGAGGTGTAAGTCTTGGAGAAGACTGAGAGATCTTGAGGGATCTGAGGTGTAAGCTCCTTGGAGCATTGGTTTGGAGAAGTATCTTGACTAACAGGAAGTTAGCAAGGTGGGAGGAGAGTGGATGTACCCATAATTTTGGGAAACCACTATAAAATACTTGTATGCTTTTCTGTGTTTGCTTTTATTTTTTTAATTGCAGGTGCTAAGGACAAGCTCTAGATCACTCTAAGCTGAAAGCTAAAAGAAACAATCAAGTGATTTAAAAAGACTATCAAAAGACCTAAGCAGACCTATTCACCCCCCTCTAGGTTGCTAGCTACGTTGAAAATAAGATATTTCAGCCAGGCTCGGGCTTTCATCCATTGAAGTTAGGATCTAAACATTCTGGTGTACTGTGTTAGTTGCTTTATCAAACCACTTTGTGATTTGTGTATTTATGTGTGTAGTATCACCTTTCAAAAAATTTAGATCATCCAAGATTTCTGCTTTGACCTTTTGGACTTCTGACAAAATTTCAGCTTTCATACTCTTAACAGACTCATCTATGTATGACTTCAAAGATGTTGCTTGCTCATCCAGTAGAGCTTTCATGGAGTGGAGGATGGAACTGTCAGTAATACTTGTGGATGGTTGAGTTTGTGTTACTTGAGGTGACACTTTAGCGGTAACTTGTTCCAAACTTATCCTCAGGTCCTTTTGATCAGCCAACTCAATATGAGTTTCTATCTCAGCCTTTAGGGACATTGGGAAGCTTTTTCCCAGAGTAGGGACTTCTGATTGAGGCTCTCCCTCACTATAATCATCATTTCCACTTAGGATATCTCTTAAAGAATCAATCTTCTCTTATCCAGCAAACTCTCCCTCAGCTGGGGCACTAGACTTCTCTAGAATAGCTGACTCCCTCTCAATAACAGCAACCATTTTCAAAGGCAAACTTGTATCAGCTACATCAAGATTCACTTGAATGCTTATGTCTTGAAGATTTTCTTCATCTCCACTGGAAGTTGACAGATTGAGGTCATGAATAGGTTCACTATTCTCTTGGTCACCATCATCTTTGCTCCCTGAATCAGATTCAGAATCATTTTCCATAACCACTTTTTTCCCTTTAACTTTGCCCTTTCCTTCCTTCTCACCCTGACCCTTGGACTGTACCCTTGTATATCTCTGCAATGTCTTTATATCCATTCTTTTCATGTAATGAATTTTCACTCCTTGTTTCTTGTTGAAGTGCTCAGGAAGCATTGATGAGGTATAAGAAAAGAATTCTACCCAGGGTAAATACTTAAAGACTGCTCAGAAGTTTCTGAAATATCACCAAGACCCAATTGGTTTTCTTCTGTAGAATGACTCTTGTAACCAATTCGAACATGGGCATGGAGATTCTATCATGGGATCCAGTCTTGCAGAGAATGACCTTCCTAATGACATCTGTCAGCAGTTTGCCTCTTTGGTGGCAATGCTTCCTTTCTAGAGATCCATATCTCTCACCACAAAACTCACACCAGTCCAAGGCAACTACTATCTCTTGTGGTGAAATCTCCTGGTCCTCTTCTATGTTAGTAAATGGAAGGTGCAATGTCTGTGCAATCCTTTGATGACTAATCTTAACCTTTAATGGACTTTCCAGATGATGATACCTTGATATGAGAGTAGAATTTTAACACCTCTTCCTTCAGAATCGGGCTTGGTTTAGATAGAAGAAATTCTAATCTGTCGGCGTCCAGCATTCTTATCACTTTTTTTATCTCTTTTGGAGCATCCTTGAATCCAAATCTCATTATTTCTTATCCTTTATATAAGATTTTCATAGATTTGGGCGCCATTGGACTGAAGACTTAGTCGTAAAGAACGTAGAGAGAGACGGAGCGATGTCGACGGTCTTCTAGGGTTAGAGGTTTTATGTCCTCATCTAAACCCTTGGCTTATGCATAAATATTTTCATATATCTCTGGTTCAAATAAAAATGAAGCGCCGCACACCTTGGGTGATCATGTATAAATGATCTAACGGCTTAAAATGATTTGAGATTAAAAATTAAGCTCGTCACGACGATATCGTTGACACAAAGAGGTATTGTTGAGCATTTTCTCAACGTTATAGCTGAGACTGACTCGGCTCAACTCCTCTATCCTTCTAGGCCCATCTGTCGATCAAGATGACAGAATAACTCTTGAAATTGAGTCAATTGACTCATACTCAAATGTCCCTGCATCCATGGTGAGCATCCTAACATACTATTAAAATATACTATCTAGCAATAATATGATAATAGAGTCAGTAATAATATGCAGATAATACATTAAAAGATTGGGTACCACTACATAAATGGAATAATGTGCAGATAAAATTAATATAAATTAAGCATACCCAATTCAATCTTAAAAGAATTAAACTTAGCCTCATTCAGTGGCTTGATAAATATATCAACCACTTATGATGATGATGATCAGCTCCTAATAGTTTAAAAAGTCTAATGATTGGACCCCTAAAAAATTGAAGAATACTAATGATAATGATAAAGATAATCATAGCTTGTATTCCATACAATGGCTCTGTTGACTTATTTTGTTGACAATCAAATTTAGTAAGTTGATTGTTGTACGGCGAATTAACCTCAATTTTAGTTTATTGTAAGATTACTCTCTAATTTTCTCCATCATCCTAGTGAGGGAGATATGGTAAAAGGTAATCGCAAAGCTAATGTTTACTGTCTTTCCATGCAGTCTCACCGTTACATTTTTTGCCGGTAATGATTATAATGAGCTTAATTACCGTGATCACAATTATGATCTTAATTTTAATTGATAATATATTAATAATTATAAATGTTGAAGACTGAAATATATCTAAGCATGATATGTTTTAATATCTTAGATTTAATATAAAGAAGAACTAGGTTATGATTTAACTTCTAGAGTTAATGTTGAATGGTAAAAATGGAGGAATTCCTTATGAGTATTATGCGAGAAGAGGATATAGTGAAATACTTGGAATGTATTAAACCACCATTAGATCGTTGATGTTGAATGGATCTAAATGTTGAATAGTAAAAAGTTATTGATACCTAAGATGCGCTTTGACAAAATTGAGAAAATGGACGTGTGGTGATTAGTTAAACAAAAAATTTAATGAATGTTCATATTAGAGGAATTGATGATGTGGCATCTATTGTAAATAAGGTAATTTAAAATAGACTAATATGGTTTGGACATGTTGAGTAAAGGGTAATGTCACAAATTAGAATCCAATAATTGTTCTAATATGGTTTGGACATATTAAGTAAAGGGTAATGTCTCAAATTAGAATCCAATAATTGTTCAATACAATTACTCCTCAATATATGATAGAAAGTGTTAGAGAATATGGGGGAAAACAATATAAAAGCCCATGTATAAGGCCCACCCATAAGCCCGCTTCTTCTTTTAGTCTTACATATCTTGTATAGGATTCTTTCTCCCTCTCTTCTCCTATATATTTGTACTTACTCTTGTTTTTTGATCATGAAGAAGTATATACAAGGTTTGGCTCTACTTTTCTACATGGTATCAGAGCCAGTTACGATTTCGGGCGGCTACCTGCTTTGTAACCGTGGCTATCCGCGTGGCTTCATCTCTTCTTTCCGCCGCTGTTTCGCAGGCTCTACTTTTCTGACCGCCTCTACTCTCTCTGTGGCTTCCACCTCTCTTCCTCTCCCTCCCTCTATTTTTATAATCCTCTTCGCTCGAACCGGTGTCCCCCCTGCCCGATGTTCGTTCTTCTACCCACTGCGGATTTCCTAGCCGCTGTGGGTTGTCTTACCGCTAAGAGTTGTCTATCCTCTACTCCTTGTCGCTGCTTCTAGTCGCTGCTTCTTTCCACTGCTTCTAGTCGCTGCCTTTGTCCGCTACTCCTGGCCACTACGTCTGTCCCTATGGCCTCTCTTTCCTTAACTTTCTCGCCACAGTCTCATCATAACTGCTGGCCCTTGGCTCGCTACGATATCTGCTAGTCGCTGCCTTTGTCTGCTGAGATCTCTGCTAATTGTCACTGTTACCGTCTCGTCTTTCTGTCTGTGTGGTATCTTCTTAACCGTTGGAACTTGGCTCGCTGCGATCTCTTCTTGTTGCTGCTTCTGTTCGCAGCGATCTCCACTTATCACCGCTACTATTTGTGCGATCTCATCTTAACTAATGGTACTTGTCCGCAGCGGCCTGGTGTTTGGCTAGCCGCGCGTTCTCTTAGCCGCGCTCTCTTCGTCGCTCTCTTATCGCTGCACTCTCTGGACCTTGACGCTTCTTGCTCCTCTTTAACCGCTCAGACATTTTTTTCTAGTCGCCGGGCTTGGCGTTATCCGCATGGCTTCCAAGTCGCCTACTGCTTCCGATTCAACTACTCTTCCCAGACATCCTCGTGTTGCTCCTCTTGAGCTTCGTGATGAATTACGAATTACCAACATTTATCTCCGTGGAAAACCAATTTTTGTTAAATGGGTTCACTCAGTTCGACGTATGATGCAGACGAAGGGTCTCCTTCATCACCTGACAAGGACTCCTCCCAATGAACCTACTGAAGAGTGGATCTGAGACTATGGGCGTGTCCAATCTTCGCTTCATAATTCTCTAGACACTGAGCCGTATCGGATGGCCATGTACCACGAGACGGCTCATGCTATGTGGACGGTCCTGTGTAATATGGCTCATGCTATGTTGCTTGGGCTAAAACTCTTGTGGAGGCCTGGATCCAGCATCAGCCCTCCACCACGGACTTGGTTACTCAACGAATGTAGAAAGAAGCGGTTGGGATTACTATGATGATGGCCCGTATTCCTCCACATTTTCATAGTGTCCGCGCTCATAT
This sequence comes from Platanthera zijinensis, assembly GCA_039513925.1. Taxonomy (NCBI): domain Eukaryota; kingdom Viridiplantae; phylum Streptophyta; class Magnoliopsida; order Asparagales; family Orchidaceae; genus Platanthera; species Platanthera zijinensis. The sequence continues at coordinate 98,151,454 of CM077090.1, forward strand.
CCTATCTTCCGCTATTACTCTGTCCCTCTCAAACATTTGCTCAATGCTTCTAAAAGTTACCCCTCCTCTGGATGCTCCGCCTCTCTCTCCATCTCTCATTCTGTAACCCGTGGCTACTCTCTCACCTTCTACTCGTGGTCACCCGACTCGTGGAGGTCGCCAGTCTCGGGGATGGGGTCGTGGTGGCTATACTCCCTTCAAGTTCTCTCACTACGACATGGATGGTCATCTTGAGGTCACCTGCTACCACAAGCATGGTATTCCCCCTCACCTTACTGCTTCGGCTACTACCACACCTCCCTCCGCCACTAGCGAGGATATTGCTGCTCTACGTGCTCAACTCCATCAGCTTCAAGGGGTAGTTAGTCGCTCCTCTTGTTCAGTGGCCTCAATCTCCAATGAAGGTATATCTTTCCTCTCACACAACTCTTCCTGGATTATGGATTCGGGTGCTATGCATCATCTCTCTCCGCAAAAGCCGCCTCAATACTTAGATTCTTCTTATTCCAAGTTCATTACTATGGCTAATTGTGATACGGTCCCGGTTGCTGGCATAACTCATCTGCCTCTTACTTCTTCCCTCTCCTTATCCTCGGTTCTTCATGTTCCAGGATCCCCTTTAAATCTACTTTATGTTAGCCGTCTTACACAGGACCTTGATTATTGTGTAACCTTCTCACGCTCTTCTTTTATTGTGTAGGATCGATTAACGCAGAATATACTTGGTAGGGGGAGATTGTCTAACGGGATGTATCTCCTCGATGTTCCTTCTGCTGCTCTCACCACTATCTCCTCCACTGATTGGCATCATCGTCTTGGGCATGCTCCTCTTCTGATTCTCAAGAATGGTGATGGCGAGGATGCCCCACCAATTGCTCGTGCCGACATGGATCTCCATTTTAATCGCCGTCGCTTCATGTTCAAGGATTTGATGGTCGTTGCCTCCACCGTCGTCGTCGCCGCCGCCGCCACCGTCGACGGCATTTCGTCTCTTCTTTATGAATATAATGTTATTTCATCTTTGAAATAATATTTTACTCATAATCTTTTAATTATCATTTTTATTAAGCTTATAATTTATAGGTCCTAATTATAAGTTTATTATTATGTGTTTTTCTTTAATTTTGTTAAAAACAGTTTTAGGTGGCTAGGATTTTAGTTTGATGAGATGAACGGTGATGGAGAGGTGTACCAAATTATATATATACATGTATGTGGAGTGGGAGAGATCAATTGAAGAAGAAGAAAAAAATAAACCCCTAAACCTATCGGTTGTTGTAGCCGCCCCCCTTCCTCGTTTTCTCTCGGCCTGGCCGAACCCGACCAGCATTCCGACGCCCAGGAAATGCCGATCTGCTGCTGCTGCCGCCCCTTTGGGCTGCTCCTTGCTGCTCCGGCGACCTCCAACCTCCTCGTCGGAGGTTGTCAATTTCTCAACATGACAACGATCCGCTCGAGCCGAGCTACCCCCACTTGCACTTAGGTTGGCAACTTATGAAGAATTTGTTAACGGATGAGTATTATCCCTCATACTGCCGTTCTCAGTCTTCTGGTTATCCGAGTGTAGCGCCGCCTAAGATTTTGCCTATACCGAACAAGCACGTTCCCCCATACTCCCATATGAGGACGTCTCATGATTTTATTTCTCCCCACCGGGACACTAGACCGCTTTTTGATTATAGGAGTGATGATAGGCCTCGCGTTAGATCCGTTCCCCAAAAGGATCCTATCATTTCGAGTACACCTACACCTGCCGTGCGGGAACCAGAGCATCTTAGGTCCCCTGTTCCGTCTTCTATTGTTATCACGACTAGGGATGTTATCCAGTCGAAGGTTAGGCATAGGAAGCCAGTTAAGGTTGCCAAGGAGAAGGCTTTATGTTATGCATGTGGTGTGACTGGCCACTACGCCGTGACATGCCCCACCAAGCCTAGGGCTTCAGCTATGTTAGTCTCCACTTCGGAGCCACCCAGACTACTTTTGAGATTGCTTTTGATCCTGATCTGGATGTTGGTGTGGTATCTCCTGATTTTGTTGAGGATGTCCAGTTAGATGAGAGTATCCTGGCATGTTTGATTGTGCCCGATGATTCTGCCGATTTTTCTGACGATGAGGAGACTGGATATCCTAGCGACTTGGATGATGATTTTTGGGATGTTGATGAGGCTTTGACTTGTGAGAGTACCCCTTTAGCCACTACATGTCTTGTTAGTGATATTTCAGTTCACCCTACTATTGAGTACCCTCTCGAGTCTATGATCCCTATGTCGAGTGAGCCTTGATCTGATTTTTCTGAAATTAAATCTGAGCTATCTATGGAGCCAGAGATTGAGGATTTCCTAATTATTATTTTGGATGACTTTCCTCCTGAGGGTAGGGTATCCTTGGACGATTATTCTGATGTTTGCCCGGACGTGAGTTTCCCGGATGAGTGTCCCTTGATTGAGTCACCGTTGTGTGAGATTCATTTGGATTTGGATTTAGTCCCGGGCTCGATTTTGCCGACCCTCCCTCCTACTTGTGTGCCTACATTTGATATCATTTTAGGACGTGGATCCGTTAGTCATAGTCTACGATTTTATGATATACCTACTTGGATACCCCCTACACTAGCGTTGGCCCCTCGTTTAGATGCTCATGAGCTGATCCTAATAATCGTTGAGGAACCGAGCAAAGACCCAGAGCTAGCTGACGTACCTACTGAGTTGGAAGATTTACTTTGCGTGGGAGCCGTACGTTTGGATCGATTAGCGGACTTGTTAGGACACAAATTGATTTTACCTAGTCTGATCCACTTAGTTAAACCGTCGTTATTAGCACCTCCGCTTGAGATGTCTAGTGAGCTATGTATTAGTGAGTATCTACCGGCAGGCATGTTTTTTGTTGCGACTGCGTATGATTTCACGGCGACTGTGCCTATTGATTTGGTGCCCTCACGACATTGCTACCCACCAAATCAATTTGCACATATTTTACGTCCATCCTGGTACGAACTGCATGTAAACATATCACTGCCTTATGCCAGTATCTATGAGTTGCATCACTTTCACGCTCGTTCTCCTTCGAGAGCTTCTGACTGCAGAATTGATGATTCTAATTTAGTCTGGTTAGCCCCCGAGTGGATTCCTTCGGGTTCCGAAACAAAATTTTTACATTGGAGCGCCGATCCTTTCATGATTTTAAAGAATTTTGGATTTAATGCAATTTCTTTGGATTTTTACGATGCAATCGGTTTTTCACCGCAATTCAATTTTTCGGATTTAATTTTGCAAATCTGGTCTCCATATGAGCGGCTTTCTCCGACGTTTCTCTCTTCCACTTCAAATTCTCGTGGGTTGAGAGGTGAGATTTTTTTTCGTGTCACTCTTCCATTTGGGTTTCCTGGTTCTCGCATTGGATGGTAAGAACTGCGCTGCTTTTCTTTATGTTGACACATCTATGAGGTTTTCTGCTGTACTTGATCATGACAGGTTCTGTTCTATTGCGGATGTCCGCAATGCTTGTCCTTTCCCGTGGATGTCCGCTCTTGCTATGCTACTTGTGGATGTTGCTGCCTCCAGCTATTCTCTCCCTGACCACTCATTGGAGATGAGTGATTTTGACCGGGGGAGGATTGATGGCGAGGATGCCCCGCCAATTGCTCGTGCCGACATGGATCTCCATTTTGATCGCCGCCGCTTCATGTTCAAGGACTTTGATGGTCGTTGCCTCCACCGTCGTCATCGCTGCCACCGCCACCGCCGATGGCATTTTGTCTCTTCTTTATGAATATAATGTTATTTCATCATTGAAATAATATTTTACTCATAATCTTTTAATTATCATTTTTATTAAGCTTGTAATTTATAGGTCCTAATTATAAGTTTATTATTATGTGTTTTTCTTTAATTTTGTTAAAAACAGTTTTAGGTGGCTAGGATTTTAGTTTGATGAGATGAAGGGTGATGGATAGGTGTACCAAATTATATATATACATGTATGTGGAGTGGGAGAGATCAATTGAAGAAGAAGAAAAAAATAAACCCCTAAACCTATCGGTTGTTGTAGCCCCCCCTTCCTCATTTTCTCTCGGCCTGGCCGAACCCGACCAGCATTCCGACGCCCAGGAAACGCCGATCTGCTGCTGCCGCCGCCCCTTTGGGCTACTCCTTGCTGCTTCGGCGACCTCCAACCTCCTCCGGTGTGACTCCGAAGAAGGCGGCTCGGTTCTTCCTCATCCGGTGCGATTCTGGTGACCTTTTTGGAAGTGCGACTCTTCCTTTGTTCTCCTGCTCTTCCTCCTCTCCTCCCCTCTAATTTCAGATTTGGGTAACGATTTCCTATCCCCTAAATATTGTGTGATATTCATCTTGTAATTGTGAGGATAGTGGAGATTTTGGTTTCAAAGTTTTTATCCTAACTATTGATTCAGTTGCATGTATGAAAATCTGAATTTGATTGCTTTTATTATCCGATTTTCGCAAAGATTTCCGTAAGGGTAGGTCCCCTTGGACGTTTGCAAGCCGGGGTATGTTTAGCCTTTGGTTTCAAACGGATCAAGAGGATTTGGTATATCCTCGCATGGTTTTGTTTTGAGGGATATATTCGGACTATTTTCCGAATTGCAATCTTTAGTCCGGAAGCCCTCTTTGTGAATGGAAAAGTTGATGATGTGATGCTAGATGTTTGGTTAGGATATGATAAATGTATTTGTGTATGTTTGTGCAGGTTCGGGTGAGACTTTCCCCGTTGTGAAATCGCACAATTACAAACGAAACTCTGCCGAAATTTCCAACATTGCACGCGCACCACGTGTTCGTAGAAATGCCTATTAGGACGCTTTCAAAGCACTTTAAGTGTTCGGGTAGATGTCCCTTAGGCTTTTCTTTTGTTATTTTCAATGCTAGCATCGCGTAGGGGTGTCCTGCATCAAATGCTCTTTCAACTATTCCTCTTCAGGAGTTTTTTTGTGAATCCTGTATTTTTGGCAAACCACACCATATATCTTTTACTTCTCCTTATACTCGAAGCGATGCTCCTTTATCATTAGTGCATTCTGATATATGGAGACCATATAAGATCCCTAGTATTTTTGGTTATCGCTATTTTGTAACATTTATTGATTATTGCTCGTGGGTTACTTGGTTGTACTTACTTTGTGATCGCACTGAACTCACCTCCATGTTCCGTACGTTTCTTACAGAAACTCGCACTCAGTTTTCAACGTGCGTACAAATTATCCGTATTAATAATGCTCGTGAGTATACTAGTCGCACTCTCTCCAATCTGTGCGCCGAGTTTTGTATTATTCACCAGACTTCGTGTCCCTATACCCCTCAACAAAATGACGTAGCATAACAGAAAAATCGTCACCTCCTCTATGTTGTCAAATCTATCATGATCCAAATGCACGCTCCTCCCCTCTATTGGAACTTTGCGGTTTCCACTACTTGCCACCTTATCAATCACATGCCCTCGTCTATCCTTCACTTTGTGGCTCCCGTCACTCTCCTTTACCCATCCAAGGATCTTTTCTCTCTCACACCTCGTGTGTTTGGATGTACATGTTATGTCCATCACCTTGGTCCTTCAAACGAAAAGTTAGCCCCTTGTGCTACCAAAACTATGTTTGTTGGGTACTCTTGCATTCAGAAGTGGTATGTCTGTTATTACCCTACCACTAGTAAAATGATTGTTTCTGCTGATGTCTCCTTTCATGAAGACCAAACATATCACACCAGTCCTACTAATCCTCTTCTTCCTCCTCTGCTACCTCGGCCCACAATTCTAGTTACGTCCTCGCTTCCACCTTTTCTACCTACTCCTCCTCTGCCTCCCACATCGAACCCTCCGCCAGTTCCCTCCAAACCACCTATCGTTCAGTTCTACACTCGTCCTCCATGTCCAGATGCCCTATATCAACTTCCCTCTACCGGTGTGTGCTCACTGTCACGACCTGTCTCAACAAAAGTTAGAGTGCACTTCGGGCAGGCCGTGATGTCACAGGCATGGGCGGAAAGAAAACCATGTCTGCTAAGGCAGATGTAGAGATACTGGTGATATATTTAAAATAATTACTTTTAAGTAAACACAATTTGATTTTTATGCGGAAATTTTTAGAGTTTAAAACAGCGAGAGTTTTAGATGCACATGTATTTTGTAAAATTAATATTTTTCAGGGAACTGCTACTGATTTCATGCAATTATGATTCAAAAGAGGATAAACATGCAAATGATGCAAAGTTCTAGTACATATAATATTTATCTTAACAGTTATGTATGATTTACTGATCATATTTATTACATAAAAGAAACGTCTGACAGTAAAAGAAATGAAACATAAACATAGAACCTGACACGGTGGGAAGATCAATCTCTAAAACAGAAGTTTGATGCAAAACGGGCTCAGGAACTTGGCGGCGCAGCACAAACGTTAATGCAATTCCAAAACCAAAAGGAAAAGGTTCAGAACATTGAAATAATCAGGTGAGTAAAGTAAAGAACAGTAGAAACAAAAATATACAAGTACCAGTTTTCATGAAGCGATGCTACAAAAACAGTCAAGTAAATGAGTCAACCAAAATAACTAAAATCAAGAGACTACTCCGGGAATAATATATATTTGATCATATAATATCATAAGTTGTAATCAATGAGGTGTGTAGGTAATTTTAGTGGGTGTGCATGGATCACACTCAGTCCAAATACAAGTCTATTATAAAAACTTCCTACTTGTCGTGAACATTATCACGGCCTAGGCCCAGCTCAAGGAGTCTTAATGGGACCCGACTAGTACAACCGTGAGGGCTGCAACCCAAGTGACACCAACATATTTCAATATTTGTTTATGATATTATGAGTTACATGATTCATACTTTAGAGATTTTAGCAGAAATGAATTCACTTAAAGTGAAAGATCAGATGAAGAACTAACTTTACTCAAGACTTACAACAAGATAGACATAAGGAATAAGATTCGATGCCATAAGAAAACTAGATAGTGAACTTTATGTTTTGTGGATTTAAGCATTCACAAGTGATACGATTACAATACGCTATTTTCCTGGACACCAAAAATTCATTTAGATTGACTCATTCCAAGACATGATTATCTCCCAAGTAAATATGCGTTTGATCTGAACATTTAATATAAAATCACAAATCATCAATTTGATTGCTAACCAGAAATCGTTACATTTATTATCGTGACACTTATCTCTCATTCCCAATAATCTATTATTCCTCAAATTATATATCAGATGAGAAGATTAATCATCTAAGTGACTTCCAAATAAGGTCTTTCACGATCACAAACACAAGTCATTGCAAATATTTTTAATAATATTATAACCTCAAACTATTAACTTGTCATATAGGCATTCAAGTTCTAGATTTCTTTGGCAAAACAACATATTCACGAATGAAGTCATGTAATTATAAGAGCAGATAAATTAAATTAAACTCAATGATTGCAAGAGAGAGGGATCTCTACTTGCCTTAAGGAAGCTGAAATTGGCGGCGACGGCTAAGCATCGCAAGCAACAACAGAAACCCTATTTTGAACTTGTTCAAGGGCAAGCAAGAATGATACTGACATAAAGGAATCCAAATGCTAGCACATATAATTTATTATTGCAAGACTCAAACAAGAGAGCGGTTAAGAAATTTACCTCTCTCAAGAGTGAGGGGAGAAGAGACACCACGCAGAGACGAAGACTTGGTGACGCTTAGGCTTGGAGAAACCCTAATTCGGAGAGGGTTTCTGAGAGATTCCATCACAAGAGTTGATGAGAGACACTATAAATCATGAATACCCCGAGATTAGATGAATATAAAAGGGGCAAAGATTATAAATCCCAAAAAGGGGCACAAAGATCCCAAAAATATTACAAGAAAAATTTGAATAGCAGGGGAAAAGAGGAGATTCTTACACAAGGATGCCAAATCCTAGCCTAAGGAGGAGAAGGAAGAAAACTTTAGGCGGCCCTCTCGAAAAACCAGACCAAGACAAAGAAGAAGAGCAAAAATTAGGGTTGCTAGAGTGAGAAGAGGCGGCTGCTGGAGGAGGAGAGGGGAGCTACCGCTAATGCAGCCTCCAGAAACGGAGAAGAATGCGGAGAAGGGGATGCTAGCTTCTTGGAGAAGAGCATAACCCGCCGGCCAACATAGGAGAAGGAAGCGCCGCCCCTAGAGGAGAGAACTGGAGGAGGCATCGCCGGCCAAGGGAGGAAGAGGCGCAGGGAGCAAGAGCGGAAGACAGGCTTCCTGCGGCTTGAATCGAGAGTGGCTGGAGACAGGATCGGGAAGAGCGGGATGCAGGAGGATGCCGAAAACCCTAGGCCGATTGGTATTAATCGGGGGAGAAGGGGGGCTCGCTCGGTTTTGTAATTTAAGAGGGGGGTATTTACCAAATTGCCATTCTATGAATATATTGATTTGCTCTTTTTTTTAATACGGGTTGTTACACTCGCGACTTGTTTATTCGGCATCACCCTCTATAGCTCATCCCTTGACCAACTATGTCTCTTTACATCGGCTCACTCCACCTCTTCTTATTCGTGCTCTCTCTCTCTCTCTCTTCTATCCCTATACCTAACTCTATGTAGGAATCTCTTCAACATCCGAGGTGGCGTTCAGCCATAGATGAAGAAATTACTACTCTATGGGGTAATCAGACTTGTGATCTTGTCTCTTTTCCTTCTAGTCATAGTTGTGTTACCTGCAAATGGATTTTTGCAATCAAACATGCGGCAGATGAGACAGTTGATCATTTGAAAGATCGGCTTGTGGCACAAGATTTTACTCAACAATACGACCTTGATTATTATGAAACCTTCTCCCCTGTCGCAAAATTAAATTTCATTCAGATTCTGCTCTCCTTAACTGTTCATCGCCAGTGGCCCCTCCATTAGCTGGATGTCAAAAATGTCTTTTTGAATGGTGATCTTCTTGAAACTATTTATATGCATCAACCCCCGGGTTTGAGACCATGAGGGAGTCTCGTGTATGTTTGCTTCGAAATTCTATCTATGGTCTCAAATAGTCTCCTCGGGTGTGGTTTAAGAAATTCAGCAAGTCTGTTCGTGAGGTTGGTTTCAAACAAAGCTCGGCAGATTTCTCTCTCTTTACTCGCCACAAATCAACCGGGACTGTAATACTTCTGGTTTATATGGACGACATTTTGATCACTGGTGATGACTACGTTGGGATACAATATGTTAAGCAATATTTGAATTCTGTCTTTCGGATCAAAGATCTGGAAAACCTTCGGTATTTTCTTGGACTAAAGGTAGAACGACGACCTGATGGCCTTGTCTTATCCCAGCGCAAGTATTACATTGACCTTATGTAGGATGTTGGCCTCTCAGGGAGCAAACCTGCGGAGACCCCGTTGGAAGTTAACCAAAAAAGTTGTGTGCTCAGGGATCTGAGTCTGACTCTCTACTTCCAAATCCGGAATACTATCTGTGTCTTGTGGGAAAACTAATATACCTAATAGTTACAAGACTAGATATCTCATTTGCGGTTGGAGTGGTCAGCCGCATTATGTATACTCCATAGGTTTCTCATCTTCAGGCAGTGAAACGCATTCTCAGATATCTGAAGACTGCTCCTGAAAAAGGACTTGTGTATAAACCATCTTCCTCCCTTTCTCTTATTGTTTACTCTGATGCGGATTATACGGGCTCACTGGACGATCGACGATCGACGATCTACTACTAATTTTTGCACTTACTTTGGAGGAACTCTTATCACATGACGAAGTAAGAAGCAGTCGGTGGTTGCTCGCTCATCGGCTGAGGCTGAGTATCATGTGATGACGGTTATTATATCAGAACTCACCTGGCTAAAAAGTCTCCTTATGGATTTGGGAGTTAAATTATCCTCACCGTCAACTTTGTTTTGTGACAGTCAGGTTGCAATCCATATTACAAAGAATACTGTATTCTATGAGTGGACCAAATATATTGAAGTTGACTGCCACTTCATTCGAGAAAAGGTCCAATCAAAGATGCTAAAGCTGAGCATGTTCCTACTTCTGGGCAAGTTGCTGACGTTCTTACCAAGGCATTACCTTGGAAATTATATCATCAATTCCTGTCCAAGCTTGGTGCCTACGACTTGAATGCTCCAGCTTGTGGTGGAGTGTTAGAGAATATGGGGGAAAGAAATGTAAAAGCCCATGTATAAGGCTCATCAATATGCTCGCTTCTTCTTTCTTCTATTAGTCTCACATCTCTTGTATAGGATTCTTTCTCCCTCTCTTCTCCTATATATTTATACTTACACTTGTTATTTGATCATGAAGAAGTATATACAAGATTCGATCACGTAATGTCACTAGCATTAATCAGTGAAAGGTGTAAGTGTTTTTATTTAATGCACGTGATTTTAATATAAGTATAAATGCAAGACTTATCAAAGTAATTGTGTTTGTTATGATCATTTGTTGGTTTCCGTTGTCAGTCAAGCGGAAACTCGAGTCAAAGCATCACATCAATTTAACACTATCCTTCATTGATTGCTTATAACATTAAGGACTTTAAGGATTCATGATTTAGTGATCCATTGCAGGAACAGATTCACTTAAAGGAAAGAATTAGATCGAAAACAAATCTACTCAGGTCTTGCAATTAGACAGACATAAGAAATCAGATTCGATGACACAAAAGAAACTAAATATAGATTTTTAAACCTTGTGGGTTCAAGAGGTTAAGGTCATAATAATAAGAATATTTTTCAAGCAAATCGCAGAGGTAAGTTTGATATGAATCGATTCTAAGACATCAAGTACTCGTCTAGATTAATTCATTCTAAAATATGATTATCTCCCAAGTAAAATATGTACGTTACGAGCATGATATAAAAACACCGATAATATATTTGCTAACCAGAATTCGTTATAATTATTATCATGACACTTGCTGCTCATGCTCAACGATCTACCATTCTTTGAATTATACCACAAATAAAAGATTCATTCATCGAAGTGAAAACTCATATATATATATATATATATATATATATATCATTCATGATCACCAACTCATGCCACTCCAAACATTATAAAACTCAAACTATTTGTATATCATGTTAGACATTCAAGTTCTAAATTCACTTGATGAATCATATATTCAATAGCGGAGTCGTAAAATCATAAGAATAGACATTCATTTAAGTTCAATGTTTGCAAGAGAGAAGGATCTCTACTTGCCTTAAAGCTAAAGAAGAATCTGACGGAGGCGGCCAAGTGACGCAAGAAAAAAAGCAAAAATTCTATTTCGCACCTGATCAAGTACAAAAATAATTGATATTGGCATGACGGAAATTCTACAATAGCACATGGTACTATTTACAAAATCTAAAGCACGAGAGAGTAGAGAAATTACCTCCCTCAAAAGTGAGGGTAGAAGAGACACCACGCGGATACGGAGACTTGACGGCGCTTGGGATTGGGGAAACCATAATTCGGAGAAGGATTTGGAGAAATTCCATCACCTGAGTCGAGGAGTTGTGCCGGAAATCAAAAACACAACAGGGGTTAGACAATTAGAAGGGGCAAAAAATGTAAAACACAAGATAAATACAAATTTGGTGACAAATAATTGTAAATGGTGCAATAAAAATCTTAATATGGATGAATGAAGGAAGATTCATACCAAAAAGAGACCAATTTGGAGCCCAAATTCTGAGTAAAGGGGGAATCAAGCGAAAACCTTAGGAAAAATTGAGCCCAAGGAGGAGAGGGTGGCTGTCGGGACTTAGAGATGCGGGAGGAAGGGACTGTCGTCCCTCTAGAAGGAAGAAGACCTGGATGCAGCGGTTTGGGGAAGGAGTGCTCTTGTCGGCCTGAGGGAGAGTGTTGTTCTTGCCGATTAGAGCAAGGGAGAGGCATTGTCGGGGCTTGGAGAGGAGGGAAGAAACCATCTGCCACGAAAGGTAGAGGAGAAGCAGGCTCCAGCAGAAATGGGAGCAGGAGGAGGCGGGATGCGCGCTTGCAATGGAATCGGGAGTCGAGCGGATCGTGAATGCGGAATACCTAAACGCCAAAAATTATAATTGGGGGAGAGGGGCAAGTTTAGGTATTAAAAGGGTTAGGGTTTATTTTTTTTGGGGGGGGGGCGGGCAATTTACCAACAGGCGAGTAGAAATATTTAATCAATTAAAATCCCCCTTTATTTTATCAATTTTTTTAAAAAAATACAAGTTGTTACATAGATCGACGATTATTAACAAACCTTAGGTCAACCCAGAGTTGGCACAAGATACAAAGTGAATAATGGATGATAAGTTCCTAATTTGGAGAGGGTTGTAGGTCTTTATGATTGCGCTGAACTATTTGTTGGTGTGAAATCCAAGGAATATGCATGAATTGACTCACTACGCTCACAACAAATGATATTTCGGAACTTGCGAGGCTTTATAGACCAAATTCCCTACCAATTTATGATAATAATCTAGTTGGGTGAGAGATGATCTTTGGAAGAAGTAACCTAGTAGAGTTTTAAGTTGGCTTCAATGGGTGTATCAGCCGGTCTATAATCCAAGTATTCCTCATCGCGAAAAAAGTCGCTGAAATACTTTCCTTGAGAGAGGATAGGAACATCATGATACACATTGAGATGTATTGGATCATATGACTTTTTTTCCTTTAGGGGACCCTCCATCTTTATAAGGAGCTCCTTAGGTGAGTTATCTTTTATCTTTTGAATGAGTCTTTTTGTCTCTCCTTGGAGAGAGGAGTGCTTTGGAGGACCTAACCTCTGAGTACTTGGCAAGAGTTTGTCTTTCGATTGTATCCTTTTATTTCATGCAATACATGTTCTCATTATTCGTTTTTGTCAAACAGAACAGGAAATAGAATTCTTATTATTAGAAAAGAGAAACCCCCATATATATATATATATATATATATATATATATATATATATATATATATATATATATATATAGGGTAATACAAATATTAGCTAACACTCCCTCAAGTTGGGCATGTAATGTTCTTCATGCTTAACTTGCCAATAATCGATGAAAATGTTTTTTCACTTAATTCCTTAGGGAGAAAATCATCAAGTTGTCTCTCCGAGTGAAAGAAAGGGGTACATATAATCCCTTTTACATTATTTTCTTTAATGAAGTGTCAGTCAACTTCAACGTGTTTGGTGTGGTCATACTGGAAAGGGTTCTGAGCAATGCTGATTGCAGACTTATTATCATAATTTAGATGTCAGACTTAAGGGGAATGCATGTATTGACTTACCACTCCTACTATATATGAGATGTCAGGATGGGTATGAGATAGGTAGATCAGTTTACCAACTAACTTATGATAACCAGAAATATCTACCACTAACTCCCCATCATCACGTCCAAGTTTGGGGTTCACTTCAATAGGAGTATTAACAGGCTTGCAACCACTCATTCTTGTCTATTTTAACAAATCAAGGACATGCTTCCGATGAGAAATATGACTACCATATTTTGATCTTGCAACCTCAATCCCTAGAAAATATCTCAACTTACCCAAGTTTTTGACTTCAAATTCACTAGCAAGTTTGAATTTCAAGGCACAGATCTCATCCATGTCATCACCAGTAATAACCATATCATTAACATATACAATCAGGATAGCCACCTTCATCTATTTTCGTTTGATTAATAAAGTGTGTTCAGCGTGGCTTTGTGTATGCCTCAATGAGATCATGACTTTGTGAAGTCTCCCAAATCAAGCTCTATGAGATTATTTTAACCCATATATAGTGTTCATCAATTTACACACTTTCCCTTCAAAGCCAATAGGGACAAGATCTGGAGGCATCGACATATAGACTTCCTCTTCCAATTCGCCGTGAAGGAAAACATTTTTTACATCTAGCTGTTTAAGGTCCCACCCTTTACACGCGATACAGGATAATAAGACATGTATTGTATTCATTTTTTCCACGGGAATAAAAGTCTCTTGGTAGTCAATACCATGAGTTTTGGTGTAGCCCCTTGTCCTAATCGTGCCTTGACTCTCTCCACAATACCTTCAGAGTTTTGCTTTACTGTAAAAATCCATCGGCAACCAACTGTCCTCTTGCCAGGAGGGAGATCAACCAGTTCCCATGTGTGGTTCTTTTCTAGAGACTGTATTTCCTCCATCATTGCCTTTGTCCATTTTGGGCAACCAAGTGCTTCTTGCCATGTACCGAGAGCAAACACAGAAGAAAGAGAAACGACGAAGGCTTTATGAGAAGAGGATAAAAAGGCATATGACACATAGTTAGATAACGGATGTTGAGTGGATGAGCGTATACCTTTTCGGAGGGCAATAGGTAACTCCAGGGATGTTGTAGAAAAATTCGGTGGCGGCTTTGGTATTATAGGATGTGATTGAGTGTTTGATCTTTTGCTTCTCCGAGTGTGCACCTAAAACTCTTTTTCTATGGGAATATCCTCACTCTCCCCCTAAGTAATAATGTTTGGAGGAGGAATAGGAAGAAAAAGAGTAGGAGCACTCACTTCCTAGTATGAAGACTCCCCCTGAAGTGAGGACTCATAATAGGAGGTACTTTCATGAAACGTAACATCCATGGAGACAAAAGTTTTCTTGCTTGGAAGATGATAACATTTGCATTCTTTCTGTGTAGGAGAATAACCAATGAACACACAACAAAGGGCACGAGGATTAAGTTTTGTTCGAGTAGTGTTATGAATATGAACAAAACATAAACACCCAAACACACGGGGTACAAGGATAGTAGGAGGTATGCCAAGGGTATGAAAATTAGTACGCTTATCCAGATAATGAGACGACATATGATTGATGAGGCAAGTCATAGTGAGAAGGGCGTCACCCCAATAGTATTTTGGAAGAGATATCGTAAATAACAAGCATCGTGTCACTTCAAAAAGATGACGATTTTTTCGTTCATCAACACCATTTTGTGCAAGAGAATGTACACATGTGGTTTGATGAACGATGCCATAAGAACTCAAATAGTTTTCAAATTTGATATCCATATATTCACGCTCATTATCACTGCGAAGAATTTTAATAGTGGCACCAAATTGAGTCAAAATCATTTTATGAAATATTTGGAAAAGAGAGAACAGTTCATTTTTAATATTCATCAAATAAACTCATGAGGTACGAGAAAAACAATCAATGAAAGTAACAAACCAATGATAACCAGAGATCAAAGCAGTAGAACTAGGGCCCTATACATCACTTTGAATAGTATGAAATGGTACAACATAAGGCTTAGACACTTTATTTAAAGAGACGCGCTTATGCTTAGCAAGTTCACAAGCATCACATATAAAAGTTTTAAAAATAGAAGATAAAAAACTAAGAAATAATGTCTGCATAGTAGAAATAGTGGGGTGGCCCAAGCAACGATGCCAGGTAGCCAGCTGAGGAAGTTGATGAGCATGAAAGGGCTGAGGAACAACAACATCAAATACGTACAATCCATCAAACATTCTACCAGAGCCAATCACCTTCTTCGTCTGTAGGTCCTGAAAGACACAATAAGAAGGAAAGAAAGTGACAGAGCAGTTCATGGAATTTGTAACATGACTAACAGATAAAGGTTGCGAGCAAAAGAAGGGACGTGAACGGCAGAAGCCAAGGTAAGAGAAGAGCAAGTGATAGAGTCTTTTCCTGCAATAGAGGAAAGAGTTCCATCGGCAATGCTTACCTTGTCTCCAGCATATGATTTCTGGCTCCAAAATTAATAATTAAATGAGTGGCAGACGGTACAGCTGCAGAGTGAGCACTTGGATTACCTAAATGAGCAAAGGACAAGGATAGACCAGAAGTGGGCTCTAAGGATAACCCCTGCATCTTGCGACAGAGTCATCATCTCATCAGTAAAAAAGGACCCAAGTAGAGACAGAGGCTCTGAGATTTAGGCACTGGAAATACTCTCATCAATGAACTTCAATTAGGTGAGCAGAGCGGGGAGAGCTAATATTTGAGTGACCATGACTGTTGGGTACATTGGAAAATGTGTACCAGATTTGGAGAAGCCTCACCTAACTCAATGGTATACATCAAGGTGTATTTGATGGAATGTTTAGTTTGAATATGCAGGTTAAAGAAATGCAGGAAAATATTCTAAGTACAAGTGTCGACACTGGTGAAGGACTTGTGTCAACACCAGAAGCAAGATTGTGTCGACACACAGGACTTGTGTCGACACTAGAAGAAAGATTGTGTCGACACACAGGACTTGTGTTGACACATAGAAATTCTGTCAGCAGCAGTTTTGTCGACACACACTCAACACCAGCTATATTGAAGACTAGAAATGGTTGTGTCGACAAACAGAACTTGTGTCGACACGCACTCAAAGAATCTATTGACACCAGTTATGTCGAGACAAGAAGCAGTTGTGTCGACACACAGGACTTGTGTCGACACACACTCAAAGAATCTGTTAACACCAGCTATGTTGAGACCAGAAGCGATTGTGTCGACACACAGGACTTGTGTCGACACATCCACTGTGTGTCAATACATCCAACATAAGTTGTGTCAAGAAGTTAAAGTATGACTGTGTCGACAATGTGGGAGCTGTGTCGACACCTTCAATACTTGTGTCGATACATGGTCTATTTGTGTCGATACATTTGGAGTTGTCTCAACACCCTTTTTTGCTGAGATAGAAGTTCAAGGAGGAGTCAGTTGTCAAGACTGAAGACCCGATAGCTATCATAAGTAACAAAGCTGACACATCTGTAAGAGCTGTCAGAAGGCCGTTAAACCGAATCAGCCGGTAACCTTGGATATATTCTATATATAGACCTATTCCATCACAATCAACACATAGTACAGTAATAAAAAATCAAGAGAGAGGGAACAAATCCGGAAGAAGGCAGATCCTGAAGAGCCTGCTAGAAAAATTCAGATCTGATTCTGAATTCAAGAAGGAAGCTGGATTGAAGATCAACTCCAACTCCAACTCCAATTGAAGATCAACCTTACTTGGTACAAATTCAAGAAGCTTTGGAGAAGCTAAGATAGGTTGGATCTAAAGTAATCAGTTCTATCAAGAACAGATCAAGAAGCATTCACCCTATTCTCTTTCTATCAGGGTGAATATTTTATTATTTTAAATAATTAATTTCCTTGTAAGATCTTATATAGATCTGAGTTGTAAGCTTAAATTTATAAAGGCTGAGGTAGGGCTATTGCCTGAGGTAGGATTCTTGGGTAGAATCTGAGGTGTAGGATCTTGTTGATCTGAATTGTAGGCCTGGGGGTTAAGGCTGAGGTAGGGCTGTTGCCTGAGGTAGGAGTCTTGAGAAGATTCTGAGTTGTAGGACTTGAAAAAGTCTGAGCTGTAGGAACCAGTTGGGTTCTGAGTTATAAGATCTGTGGATATGAGATAGTGGAAGGAATTTTGGCCGAATCTAGTACTCTGCTGGATAGGTGAAGGGGGGGAGTGGATGTACCCATAAATTGGGGAACCACTATAAATCATTGTGTACTGTGATGTGAACTTGCTGTGATTGTTTGTGCTATGTTTATTTTACTGTGCTTTAACATTGTTAACTACCTAAGTTGATTAAAAGGAATTGAACCTATTCACCCCCCCCCCCCCTCTAGGTGTTTAGTGTATATCAACCTAATCTTTTAAGTGGTATCAGAGGGAGGTTAATCAAATATGGACCTAACAGTCTGAGTACATCTCCAAGGAAATTAACTTTTAGACAGAATGGGTTCAAGTGAGAATTAGAAGGAACTTGGATCCATGAAACTACCTATCTGCAGGAAAGAGAATTTTGGTATATGGAAAGAAAGGGTCAGATTGTTCATAGAAGCATCTGATCCAAGAATTTGCATCACAGTTTTGGAAGGTCCTTTCATTCCTATGAACATATCAGTTCTTGATGCAAATCTAAAAACACCAAAGAGCTATTCTGAAATGACTACAGAAGAGATCATCCTGGCCACCTTAGATAAGAGAGCACAAAACATAATTGTGAGTGTCATAGATGATTCTACATTTTAGAATCTGGTTCATTGCAAAACCTCCAAGGAGATGTGGGACACCTTGATTGTCTATATTGAGGGAATTGAAAAAGTTAGAGAGGATAGAAATTCCATACTGAATCAAGAATATGAGAGCTCGGACAAGCCAAGTCAGATAGCATAGCAGAATGTTACAAGAAGTTCTTTAGAATTGTAAATGATTTAATGACCAATTGAAGAGTCTTTAAGACATATGAACTGAATGACAAGTTTCTCAGATCACTGACCAAGGATTGGGATACAAAAATATGTGCCATTAGAGAGGTGGTCAGGCTTGCTGATACACCTCCACCAACCTTGTTTTGAAAACTGTTATCTTATGAGATGCAGCTCACTGCCAGAAAGGAGGAGAAAAGCAATAGGTCTGATTATAAAGAAAAGTCAGTAGCCTTCAAGGTTGAAGCTACAAGAAAGGACAGGAGAAAGACATCTTCTCCTCCCAGGAAAATTGCTGAAGTTGAACCAGAAGATACTGACATCAACACTTCTGACAGCCACAATTCTGATAATGACTTTGCTGCCTTTACAAGATAGTTTCAAAGGTTCATGAAGAATAAGAAATGGAGAACCAAACCATCTTCATCTTCCTCCAAGGATGACTATTACAAGAAGAAGAAGACTTCTAAGGATGACAGGTATGACTCTAATCCTAGTAAACAAACTTCTTCTAAAATTATTTATTATTATTACAACAGGCAAGGACATGTCATAGCTAAATGTCCTGATAAAAGAAAGGAGCCTAAGGACAAGCAGAAGCATCAGAATAAGGGCAAGAAGGAGAGATCCCTTGTTGCCCATAAGCAGAAGAGTTGGACTGACTCTTCATCATAAGAATCTGGAGAAGGGGATGAAGCAGAAGCCTATATTGGATTGTTCTCTACAGAAGAGGATCCTGTAGAATCTGAATTCTTGTAAATGTTGGATTCTATCAATGGATGTGAAGAATATTATTGTAGAGGGCTGATGGCTCTATCTGAGGAAAATCAGTGTCAGGATCAGCCTGGTCTCAATAAGGTATACAATCCATCCTTAGCTTCTGAGTATTATACTGGATCAGAATCAGAAGCATTTGCATCAGGAGATATGGATAGTTCTGAATCTGAAGGGGATGTTCATCAATTAATTGATGAGTATGGTGGTCTGTTGCAGGCTTTTAAAAGAAGCAAATTCCTTGTCAAGAAGCAGGTTGAGGAAATTGAATCTGTCAAACTGGCTGCATCAGATTCAGCAAAGATGTTGGATTTGAAATTGAGTGAGGTTTCCAAACTGAAAACATAACTATTATTCAGATGGGTACAATCACTTTCAAAAATAATCACATCAAGAATCTGGAAGTAAAATTTCAGAAAGAAAAGGATCTAGTGGCTAAATTCTCTAAGCTAAAGTCGGTCTTACCCTTAATTGATAATTTCATCTCCCAAAAGGGTAAGATAGGATTAAGCTTTAAGGGAAGAACAAGGGCAGTCAATTCTCAAAGAAAAGGCAAAGCCCTAGTTCAACCACAAGCCTTCAAACCCCCTATTTCTTTTAGAAAAGTGATGCAGTCTACTAACATGTGTGATCATGACATCACTCATGGTCACTGTAAGTATGGTGATCTAAAGGGCAAGGGTGCAAATGCTAATAGGGCACCCCATGAGCAAACCCATCAGGTTCTTAAGGAATCCTTAGTATTTGCTGCTTCAGCACCCTCACTTCAAAGGACTACTGACGACAATATTGTTAAGCCTGTACTTAAGAAAAGGTACAACAGATTTGAGTGCTGGTGTTGTGGCAAGGTGGGACACTTTGCCATTGACAGTTGGTTCAATACTACTATTCAGGATAAGAGTAGCTTACCTGTCAGAAAGGCTGCAGGTAAGTATGTCAAAAATCAAACTAACCTGAACCTAGGACCCAATAACTATTGGGGTTCTAAGGATAGGTAATTTTATTTGATGCAGGTGAGTCTAAGTGGTCATACCCCTATATGGTACTTGGACAATGGATGTTCAAGGCACATGACTAGAACAAGAAGGATGTTGAAGGACTACTTCCCTATAGAAGATGGACCCAAAGTGATCTTTGGTGGATCTAAAAAGGGAGTCATCAAAGAGTTTAATAACATTTCCAATAACTCCATTACCATCACCCAAGTGGCTTATGTGAAAGGTATAAAGCATAACCTAATTAGAATAAGCCAACTAAGTGATCTTGGTTATGACACATCTTTCCACAAGGGTGTGTGCCAAATAAGAAGGTCAAATGATCAAGAGATCAACTTCACAGGCACTAGGAAAGGAAATGTCTACTTTCTTAACTTTGATTGTGAGAATAAGTTCTCACCTATCTGTCTAGTTGCAGATGAGAAAGCATCTCATTATGTCCAATGACACAAAATGCTGGCTCACCTGAACTATAAGTCAATAGGCAAACTCTTTGGTATGGAGTTAGTAAGGAATGGTCCTCAGGTCAAGTGCATTAAGAGGGTGTATGTTCAGCTCGCCAAAAGGGCAAACAGACCAGGACCTCTTTTCATGGACATGATACCATAGATTCTATAAGATGTCTATACCTCTTGCATATTGATCTATTTGGTCCTATGCCAGTTCATAGTCTTGGTAGGAAAGTCTACACATTTGTGGTTGTGGATGACTATTCCAGATTTACATGGGTTTTCTTCTTGAGGCAGAAATCTGAAACCCCAACTATTTTCCAGAATTTTGTTAGACAATTTCATAATGAACTTAACAATTCAGTGGTCAAAATCAGAAGTGACCATGGGACTGAATTTCAGTCTGAATGTATGACAAAGTTCTGTGAAAAATTTGGGATTCATCAGGAGTTCTCCTCACCTAGAACTCCCCAGCAAAATGGGGTTGCTGAAAGAAAGAATGGGACTCTTATTGAGGCAAGTAGAACTCTACTAAGTGACACTTCTCTCCCTGAATACTTCTGGGCTGAGGCAGTAAACACTGCATGTCATGTTCTCAATAGAGCTTCCATCAACAAGAGACACAAAAAGACTTCCTATGAGATTATGAAAGGCAGAAAACCAAATATATCATACTTTAGGATCTTTGGTAGCAAATGCTATGTTCTAAATAATGACAAGCATTATCTAACTAAGTTTGCTGCCAAATCCCTAGAAGGGATATTTGTTGGGTACAATAATAACAGTACAGCATACAGAATCTACAACTTGACTACCTAAGTTGTAGAAGAATCTGGCCATGTAGTTTTTGATGAGTCTATGCTTATTAACTGTGAGCTATCTAGTACTTCTGTTGGCCCTATAGGTTTGAAGAAAAAGATGGACATGCTTACAATTAGTGAAGACCAACCTGCAAGTCAGGATAAAGAAAATGATGGATGTTGTCCAGGGGGAGTACAAGACTCTCTGAATGAAGATGAATACAATGGAGTTCATCTAGGTGAGGAAAATGGAGAAGACCAAGAGGTGGACAGACTTCCTACAGCAAGAAGACATTTGAAGGATCATCCAACACACCAAATCATTGGTAATGCAAGTCATGGAGTTCTGACCAGAAGTAAAAGCATGAACATAGTTCTCTATTCAAGCTTCTTGTCCCAGATGGAACCTAAGAAGTTTGATGAGGTCATACAAGACACAAATTGGATTGATGCCATGCAGGAAGAACTGAATCAGTTCAGAAGATGTAAAGTCTGCGAGTTGGTTCCTAAACCAAAGAATCACAATATAATAGGAACCAAGTGGATATATAAAAATAAGTTAGATAAAAATAGCACCATAATCAAGAACAAAGCCAGACTGGCAGCAAAGGGATACAGATAGGAAGAAGGGATAGAATTTGATCAGACATTTGCCATAGTGGCAAGGTTGGAAGCAATAAGACTATTCCTAGCTTATGCAGCTTTTCAAGGGTTCAAAGTATTCCAAATTGATGTCAAGTCAGCTTTTCTGAATGGAGTCTTGAAGGAAAAAGTATATGTACAACAACCATCAGGTTTTGTTGATTCTCATTATCCCAACTATGTATATAGGCTTAAGAAAGCTCTATATGGATTGAAACAAGCCCCTAGGGCTTGGTATGAAACTTTGTCTGTCTTCCTTATTGAGAATAAATTCTCAAGAGGGAAAATAGACAAGACTCTATTCTTTAGGGAATCAAAAGGTAAGATCATCCTAGTCCAGATTTATGTTGATGACATTATCTTTTGTTCTACTGAAAACAACCTTTATAGTAAGTTTGTCAAACTTATGCAAGGGAAGTTTGAGATGAGCAGCATGGGTGAGCTTAAATTCTTCTTGGGACTCCAAGTTATACAGACTGATGATGGATTGTTCATATCTCAGTCTAAGTTCACCAAAGAGTTAATCAAGAAATATGGCATGGAGTTAGCCTCCAGCATGAAAACTCCAATGGGGACAAGTATGCCTATAGGCAAAGATGAAGCAGGAAAACTGTTGATGAGTCTTTGTATAGAGGGATAATTGGCTCCCTACTTTAGTTGACTGCTAGTAGACCTGATATCATGTATGCTACATGTGTCTGTGCTAGGTACTAAGTCTGCCCTAAGGAATCTCATTATTCTGCTATCAAGAGAATTCTGAGATATCTTAAGGGCACACCTAATCTTCGTCTTTGGTACCCTAAGAATAGAGATTTCTTACTAACAGGTTTTTCAGATGTAGACTTTGTAGGCTGCAAAGAAGGCAGGAAAAGCACCACAGAAACATGTTAGTTCCTAGGTGGTAAGTTGGTGTCACGGAGCAGCAAAAATTAAACAAGTGTTGTTATTTCCACTACTAAATCAGAGTATATAGCTGCAGGCAGTTGTTGTGCTCAGTTGTTTTGGATACAACATCAACTTGAAGACTATGACATCAAGGTAAGTAGAATTTCTTTATATTGTGATTCTACTAGTATTATTTCTATAGCTAGAAATCCTTTTTCACATATCAGAACTAAGCATATAGAAATCAAGTTTCACTTTATCAGAGAACATGTTGAAAAAGAAGACATAAGTTTAGAATTTGTCAAAACTAATAATCAAGTTGTTGATATATTTACAAAACCTCTGGATGAAAGTGAATTCAATCATTTTAAAATTGAATTAGGTATGTTGAACTTAGAATGAGATATTTAGTCAGCATAAAACTTCCTCAATAAATTTAGCTAAGTTAGAAAGTTTGTGTCGACATAAGCTAACTTTGTTGACACTATCAACAGGCTGTGTCGACAAAGAAGCAGACTGTGTCGACACAGAAATAAAATCTGTGTCGACACAACTCTGTCGAGACCATGTATCAGACGATTTTTGTGTCGACACACAAAAATCTATGTTGACACATAGACATGTCGACTTCAACAAAGTTTTATCAAGACCTAAGTCATCCATGTCGACTTCAATAAAGTTTTGTCGACTAGTTTAAGCGCGTCATTTGACCTATCCTTTACAACAACACTATAAATAGGAGAAGACAAAATCTGGCCTACTATGCTTTCAGAACTCTCGACTCTAGACTCTGTGTCGACAAGAAAATCTCCCGTCGACTCTCTTCTCTCTTGTTCACCAATGGCGCCTCAATAGGAAGAAAAGATTAATGAAGGATATGAACTAGTTCGCAAGGCGTTCGAGACTACCTCGCCAGACATCAAGGGGATGATAACCCTAATTGTAGAAAATGGATTGGAATACTTGGTCTCTGAACCGATAAGGATATGGAAGAAAGAGGTTCTTGAATTTTACTCTTCTGCAAAAATAGATTCTCAAGGAAAGAAGTTGAAGTCCACTGTAAACGGTTCTACAATAAAACTCTCCCAGAAGAATATTAGGAAGGCACTTCAGCTTCCAAAGATTAAGGAAAAGGAAGATATCGCATCCTCTACGACAAGGGATGTGCTCCAATGGTGTGGGCTAGATCCTGATATCAAGATTGGACATTCACTAACCAGGAAGGGAATGAATTCACAGGGTAAGTTTCTCTCCGAAATAATGGGCAAAGTCATTCTCTACAAAACAGGAGGACATGATAGGATCTCTGCCTTCATGTTCAAACTCATGACCAGTGTTATCTTCAAAGTGAAAACAGACTGGTCCGCTGTAATTTTTGACAAGATCAAAGAGAGTGCCAAAAAGCCTAATCTGGGTAAAATATTGAGCTTGTATCTGACTTCCACCATCCCAGAAGTGATGAATCAAACTTCAAGAACCAAGATAAATCACATGAGAAGGATGAATTTGAGAATACTATCCAGATGGGATAGATTTTTGACCAAAGATGTTTCTACTCCACAGAAACCAGTGAAGAAAGACAAGAAAAAGAAACCTACTACCCAGGAAGTAGAATCTTCCAGTGATTCTGAAAAACAGGTTATCTTCAGCTCAGATGAAGACCAGCCAAGAAAATCACCCACATCACAACCAGCTAAAGAGGCTCAAGCCCAAGAGGAGGGCATCAAAACTAATGACACTCAGGTGGTATCATCTCCAGGGGGAGAAAATAAAGAAACTTTAGTTGTTCAAGACCCTGAACAATCATAACTGCCTGCCCAAGGGGAAGTTATTGCTGAAGTTTCTCTGGAGAGTGAGTATGCAACTGATACTGTTATGGATATAGTATCAGAAATCAACAATGCAGCAACAGTTTTTACTGAGAATGTAGCACAAGATGTGCATATGCCAGATCCAGATCAAGATGAGCACCTCCACTCCTCCAGCTTAGAGAAAACCCTAGACAAGGATATTGATGTCCAAGGAGAAACAGTTATTGGATAAGAGAAAATTATACCTCATGTTCAAATGCATTAGGAGGTAAGTTTGGAAGAATTATTTCCTGACCTCCAAGATGCAAGGATTGAGGGGGAGCTGCCAAGGACTGAGGGGGAGAAGCAACTACATGCCTCCAGCCCTAAGGATACTGTGAATATAGAAAGTTCCTCAAATTCTTCTGATGTTGAAGAAGCTTCCATGACTAAGAAAAGGAAGCTTGTGACTCTCAAGAAAAGGAGCACAGGCTATAAGAAAGCCTTACAAACTCTCCCTCCAATATCTGCTCCAGGAATAGACTTCAGTTCACTATTGGTGCAACTACAAGTGAAATTGATGAGCAAAGACTTGCTTTGGAAAAGTATGTGGATGAGTCCCATAAAGAAGTGCAGTTCCAGCTAGCTCAAGATATTAAATCTATCAGATTTGAGGTCAATTTGAATAAGACAGAGATGATAGATTGCTTCCATAAGAGAGGTAATATTGTAGTATATCTGGCCACCCAACAACAAGAAATGAAGACTGCAATAGTTGACATAGCAGAAAAACATGGATATATTCTAGAAAATCAATTAAGATCAAATGAAAATCTCAAGGACTCCCATGATGAAATTCTCACAAAACTTGGAGGTATTACTACTGATTTAAAAATTGAAGTATCCAGAACAATACAAGAAGATCTATCTGCTGTACAAATAGCCATTCAGGAATCCCCAAAGGCTATTTCTGATCACCTGAACAAATTCAGAGCCTACTACAAAGAAGGTATAGAATATTTTGCTGATCAAGTAAGATTTCAAAAAGATGATCTAAGAGATCATGTGGCCAGAGAAGTCATAAAGGGGGAGAGAGTGTTAGTCAAAGCCAGCTCTGATCATGCTAAATGGGTATCTAATACCATCAGAGCTACTCTTAGATATCCACCTCTTTGTGATGAAGATAACACTGCTGAATCTGGTATTCAACCTGCTCACATTGAAGGGGTTCAACAAGAATTTGCACAAGTCATCTATCCTCCATCAGATTTTGAAGTAGTACAGCAAGCAGTACAGCATATGTATAGCCCTCCATACGAGGATCATAATGTTATTATTGAACAAGTTGAAATGTCTGAAGCTTCTAAGGATGCTCAGAAAGAGGCTCAACTTTCTAAGAAAAGATTCAGAGAACAGGCAGAATTAAAGCCGGATTTTGAGCAATGGAGTACGACCTCCAGAAATATCATTCTTACTGTCTGGAAAGCTATAAAAGACAATCTGCATGATAGAGGCAAATGGTACTCTGAACAAGAATGGAGCAAGTATCAGAAGAGGCAAGATGTCATACATCAGCTCAGAAAGGATATCAAAGCTGGAAAGTTACCTGCTAACTCTGTTGAGCCTAACAAGTACTTTCCAAAGCCTTTTCATTACTTTGAAAGGAAGAAGATTAAGGCTAAAGAGCTCAAAAAGAAAGATCTGAAAGGAAAGAAGCCAGCTGATGATTCAGAAACCAATGTGCAAGCAAAGATAAAATCTGGCAAAGGAATTGTGATCAAGGAGCCTGATCAATCTTAGGAATAGATAGGCTAGTCTTAGAACTATGTAAATTTTGTTCTAAACAATCTTTTAAATCAAACACTTATTCCTGATTAATGAATATTATTATATTCTGTGATGATAATAAATGTTATTCCTTTCTATTTCTATCTATGAGTTACTCTGTCTGTGAAATGATAATATACATCTTCTTTGTTTTGTTATAAGTGGTGTATATTATTGACTAAGGGTTATGACTTCTCCAAATAGGGGGAGATTGTTGGGTACATTGGAAAATGTGTACCAGATTTGGAGAAGCCTCACCTAACTCAATGGTATACATCAAGGTGTATTTGATAGAATGTTGAGTTTGAATGTGCAGGTTAAAGAAATGCAGGAAAATATTCTAAGTACAAGTGTCGACACTAGTGAAAGACTTGTGTTGACACCAGAAGCAAGATTGTGTCGACACATAGGACTTGTGTCGACACCAAAAGCAATATTGTGTCGACACACAGGACTTGTGTCGACACACAGAAATTCTGTCAACAGCAGTTGTGTCGACACACAGGACTTGTGTCGACACACACTCAACACCAGCTATGTTGAAGACCAGAAATGGTTGTGTCTACACACAGGATTTGTCTCGACACACACTGAAAGAATCTGTTAACACCAGCTATGTCGAGACAAGAAGAAGTTGTGTCGATACACACTCAAAGAATTTGTTAACACCAGCTATGTCGAGACCATGATAGGTAATTTGTTGTATCAAGATGAATCATGGTGATCTGAGATGTCGTTTGATCATGCCAATTCGGGTAGATCCACCGGGTTGTGATACGTCAGGAGAATCCTCTACGTCGGTCATAATGAAATTAGAGAACAAAAATGCAACGAAAGAAGAAAAAAAATTCGAGAAGAAAAACTAGCCTCCACGAGATCGTCGGAAAAGGACGATACCGGGAAAAAATGCCAGACACCACCAATAAGACCGTCTCAGATCCTAGAGCAATAGATCCTTGAGTCTTGAAATCAAAGGAGGCTTGAATAAGGAGGTAGAAGCCTTTTCATGAGAGAAAGCAAAGGAGAGCAAAATCCCAAGATCCATGATATAGGGAGATCCGGTGGAGAGATTATTTGATCCCCCTAGTAGGAGGTAGAGGGATGAAAAACAAAACTTTTCTGAGAAAAATGGGGAAAATCAGACAGTTGCCGGAGTGACGGCCATCCGAGGAGCTGATCAGACCCCGTCCACCGATCGGCGGGCTACGCCACCCGCAAGAGTCAGAGGTTTTGGGGAATGAGAGAGAAGGGAGGAGGGAAAGAAGGGTGTCCGACGGTAGGGGTTCGCTAGACTGCGGAGCGGGCGCTGTATGGAGAGGACGGCGGCAGTTCATGTGTTTTTTCTTAAACTAGCTCTGATACCATGTCAAACGGAACAGAAAGTAGAATTCTTATTATTAGAAAAGAAAAAAACCCCTATATATATTGGGTAATACAAATATCAGCTAAAAGTTTTAAATCGTGATACGGACTCCGTATATCAATTGGTCTGACCTAGCGCTCATTTAGGGTTTCAGCCGAAACACTAATTGGACGCTAAGGATCTCGCTTGCCGCCTCTCGCTCGGTCCGCCGGCTTCCGCTCGATTATTTCTCGAGTTACTTCATTCTCGCTCGGCAACAACATCGATGCCAATGCTTGATAACAACAATGACTCGTGAATTCACTAAGTCTGCTTCCTGCTTTGCATGACTGATTCCACTTCCTGTTTCACACGCTTGACGATTACCCCTGACTTCATCGATTTCATCGTACCCGATTCCGGCTTCGTGCGACTTCACATGACTGATTCCTGCTTCTTTTCTGTGCGGCCGTATTCCAGCTCCCGCTTCCTGCTTCACACGACTTCTAATGTCTGATTCATGCTTCTTTATCGTGTTCGACCCCTCTTCCAGCGAACGATTACAATACTCCTTCGGCTTCCTGCACCTCAAGCTGGCCCCTCTTCTCAAGTCGTGTCCGACCACACCTCCAACAGTTCTCGCCGACATTTCTGCCTCCGATCGCCCTTCCCGCCACTCTTGCACCCCCCCATGACGCTTCTCGCCGCTACGCCCAGCCGCCGCTCCATGCCCGTGACTTGTTGAATGGCCCTCTACACTGATGAGGACACCTACGTCATTGCCTTTATTTACTCCCATCACATGGATCAACTCGAAACCTTACTTGAGGATCTCACTCTCCTCCTTCGAGTGCTCGCGGCTATGTCGATAAACCTCCCTCCGCCCCCTCAGTCTCCACCACCTCTGTAACACCCCTATCCGTCACATAGCATATAGCAGTAGGTCCGACCGGCGCCCAATGCCATATACTACGGACAGACCGGTTGGTTACGTATCTAAACCATTCAACCAATCACAATGTCCTACACAGCACCTAGCGGAAGTAATAATAAAGGGTCACAATTAAGAACCCTGCTAACATGAATGTCCACTGAACCAAAAACAAAGGAATGTTTAATACACGAATATTGGCCTTATAGACTTACAAGAGTTTGCTTAATAAAAAGTGTCTTCCAAACCTCGGCACGCAGGCCGGTCACACATGAGTACAAAAGTAAAACACTCAAAACTTGGCCTTCGAGGGCCGGCACAGCAACTTGGGCTTTAGCCCGCTATTTACCTTTCGGCTCCGCAGCACCTGCAAGCAACAATCCACCGCACGGTGGTAAACAAAGGCAACGGTCAACTATGCTGACCAAATTATAACGATTCCGCCCCAAAACCGGGGCGGCAAAGCTTATTCCATGCACTTGTTAGAAAAACAAGCAACATAGTGAAATAAGCATCACATCACAGGTGCAGGCTCACATGGCCGTACACCCCGTGCTATCAGGGCACTTAATCGGCGAAGCCAGTCTGAACCCCGTCCGGTCCTTGACTCCACCACCACCCCCAGGGTGGCAACCTTTGTGAACATTTAGTCTTCTCAGCCGTAGCCTAGACTCGATCTCCAAACCTCGGTAAGTCCCGCGTAAAACTTTAGGTCGCTTTAACCGAGCAGATGGAGCAGGGAGGGGTCCACCAGCCCATTGCTCACCCCGCCATTGCCATTTGGCCTTTGACGCGGGCTAAGCTTCCCCAATCCAAAATATTGTTCAAAACACGGTGCATAGCCCCGCTATGTACCCGGTCGGCTCCCAGAACACCGATATGACAGAAATACATTTCCGTCCAGATTTCCGGGTGCACCTCGGGGTTAATCCCCCAGATTCCCTGATGCATTCTACCGCATAGCAACCCGAAAACAATCAAAACGCTCGGAGTCTTCTCCGGCTAAAAATTCACAGGAAATCATCATCGATCCAGACCAACACGTCCGGGTAGGCTTCACACATCATGCCTATGTCCGTACTACGATTCCGGACTCTAACAAGGGGGACTTTACATATCTACCCCAAGGAATACCGCAATCTCGCCGCACACTCGCGGGAGAAGGGTTTTCCCATGCAAAAGAAGAAGAGCTTCACATGCTCAAGAAGAGAATCGTTATCCTAGAATTTCTCCTCGGCGCCATGACGATCTAGCCGGATGGAAAGTACCGTATCGGCCTCGCCTTCGCGGATCCGGACTCGGAACGAGAATCGGAGCTCCGAAGCTCCACCGGCGGCTGGAGTTGACCTCCTTCTTCTTCCTCCTTGCTCTTCCTTCTCTCTAGCTTTAGAAAGAGAAAGCTATGTGAAATAAGGGTTTCAAGCCCCAATCCCAGTTATAACTCATCAGGAACAGCCCCCCCCCCCCCCCCCCCCACCATTGGATCTCAAACCAAGAAAACGGAGGCTGTGATTCAGCCTGAAATTACAAAATCTGGGCCGAACACGGGTTGCAACACGGCCGTGTGCATGGCCGTGTTACCCATTCACCGTCACTCCCACGACCCGACCAGTACACGGCCCTTGATACGACCTCTGACACGCCCGTGTCAGGGCCCGTGTCACGCCTCGTATTCACCAACCTGGATTTTCTCGAGTTGAACACGGCCTATGATACGGCATTGGACACGCCCGTGTCACATGTGACACGCCCGTGTCTGTGCCCGTGTCACGGCCAGTGTGCTTAACTCAGGAACCTCCCGAGCGGGACATGCCCTGGGACACGCGCGTGTCCCAGGCCGTGTGCCATACCCGACGACCGTCGATTGCCAAAATGTCAACCACGCGACCCAAGGTCAAACACGCCCGTGACACGCCCGTGTCATGCCCGTGTCATGCCCGTGACACGCCCGTGACACCTGCTCCAAATCCCAGACTTGGCTTAAAATGTCACCCGTCCTTCTTTTGAGTTTCGGGGTATTACAACTCTCCCCCTCTTAAAAGAATTTCGCCCACGAAATTACTAAGGGAAAGAAAACGGAAAACTTTGAGCGGTACCCGAGCGGAAAAACTCTGGGTACTCCTCCAGCATAGATTACTCTCGTTCCCAAGAGAGCTCCTCCCGACTGTAATTGTCCCACCGGACAACGACTAACCTGATCTCCTTGAGACGAAGTCGCTCGACTTTACGGTCTCAAAAATGAATGGGCTTGACCCTATTCATCAACCCTTCGTCCACCACTACTTGATCACTCACGATCAAGTTCGAAGGCTCTTGTGCCGCCTTCTGATTACTGCTAAGCGGATTACATCGAGTATACTACTCACTCCGCCAATAGCCTTAGGTGTTAAGCCGCTTCACTGACTCGCTCCAGGAATCTCAAGTGCTCCAAGGAATCTCGGACTCAGCTTCTTCAAGCGTCTTACCCGTGAAACACCCTTGAACGGCTTCACTTTCAAGTATACCCAATCGCCTACCGCGAACTCCACGTTCCGGTGCTTGGCATTGTAATAATTTGCCTGCCTATCCTGAGCGATCAACAAGCGCTCCCGAATGATCCGCACCAATGAGATAGGACTCTCCACCTCCCGCTTCTTGTACAACCTTGCCTCACCCGTTTCTAACCATGACAACGAAGTGCGACACTTCCTACCATATAGGGACTCATATAGCGCCATTTGGATACTCTCCTGGTAGCTGTTGTTGTACGCGAACTCCACCAAATACAGGTGGTCCTCCCAATGCTTCCCGAAGTCTAGAACACACATGCGTAGCATGTCCTCCATCGTTCTATTGACTCTCTCGGTCTGTCCATCCGTCTGCGGATGGAAGGTTGTGCTGAACTTCAACTTTGTCCCCAACATCTGTTGCACCAACCTCCAATCATTGGACGTGAAATGCCCATCGCGATCACTCACAATGCTACGGGGAACACCGTGCAGTCTAACTATATCATCCACATATAGCTTCGCCAACTTCTCCACCGAGTCATCCTTCCTATGAGGAATAAAGTGCGACACTTTAGTTAACCGGTCTACGATCACCCAGATGGCGTCGTTCCCCTTCTGGGACCTTGGCAAACTATGCACAAAGTCCATCGATATATCGTCGAACTTCCACTCTGGTATAGGCAAGGACTTCAAGAATCCTCCCGGCTTTTGGCACTCCGCCTTCACTAAGGCGCATGTTTAGCACTTAGCCACAAACAACGCTACGTCTTTCTTGAGCCCCGGCCACCAAAATAGCTTCTTGAGGTCACAGTACATCTTTGTGCTCCCTGGGAGGATTGAGTACTTGGTATGATGAGCCTCGTACATAAACTCCGCCCGTAGGTTACCCCCGCTTGGGACGCACAACCGATGATCCTTCCTTAACAACATATCTTCCACTGAGAATAGGGAATTTGACCCATCCAATGCTGCCTCCATAAGCTCCTTCATGGATTCATCTAACTCCAATGCCTGCCAAACACGGTCAGCCAGGTCATACTGAACTTCTGTCTTGTTCAACATTGCTTTGGCGCTCGTCTGCTTGTCAACGCAACAGATCTCCAACTCCTCCAACTCCCGTACAAGCCGTTCATCATGAACCGACAACCAGTTGGCTTGGGCGGGAGCCCTGCGACTTAACGCATCTGCAACTGCATTGCCCTTCCCGGGTACATAATGAATCTTGAAGGTGTAGTCCCCCAGGAACTCCATCCACCTCCTCTGCCTCATGTTAAGATCCTTCTAATCCAACAGGTACTTCAGGCACTTGTGATCGGTATATATATCGACCCTTACGCCGTATAGGTAGTGCCTCTACAGCTTAAGTGCAAATATTACGGCCGCCAACTCCAAGTCGTGGACCGGATAGTTCCTTTCATGCACTTTTATCTGACGCGATCCATAAGCTATCACGCTCCCATACTGCAACAGCACGTAGCCCAAACCACTACCCGAGGCGCCACTATAAACCTCGAAGCCCTCGGTCCCACTCGGCGAACTAAGCACTGGCGTCATGTTCAACCGTCTCTTCAGCTCCTCAAAAGCTTGCACGCACTCCTGCGTCCACAAGAATCTCTAATCTTTCCTTGTCAACTTCGTGAGAGGTAGCACTATCCGCGAGAAGTTCTCTACGAAGCGCATGTAATATCCGGCAAGCCCGAGAAAACTACGGACTTCCGCGATAGAAGACAACGCAGGCCACTCCCGTATCGCAACGATCTTCGCCGGATCAACCGCTATACCTTCCCCACTAATAATGTGACCAAGGAACGCTACTGAGGGTAGCCAGAACTTGCACTTGGATAATTTTGCATACAGTTCATTCCTCCTCAAAGTTTCCAACACCGGATGCAAGTGCTTGAAGTGATCTTCCTCGCACTGCGAGTACACTAGTATGTCGTCAATAAAGACGATCACAAAGTGGTCCAGATACTCTCGGAATGTCCTGTTCATCAAGTCCATAAACAACGATGACGCATTCGTCAGTCCAAATGGCATGACCGTGAACTCGAAGTGCCCATACCTCGTGCTAAACGCCGTCTTCGGGATATCACATTCCCTGATCCTCAACTGATAGTACCCCGACTTCAAGTCCAACTTAGAATATACCGACGATCCGACTAACTGATCGAAGAGATCATCAATCCTCGGGATTGGGTACTTGTTCTTTTCCGTCAGCTTGTTCAACTCTCTGTAGTCGATACACAGCCGCATACTCCCGTCCTTCTTCTTAACGAAGAGGACCGGTGCTCTCCAAGGCGACGAGCTTGGACGCATATAACCTTGCTCCATCAACTCCTCTAGCTGAACTTTCAACTCTACCATTTCCTTCGGCGCCAACCTATAAGGAGCACGTGACACAGGTTTGGTACCCGGCACGAGCTCGATGGTGAAATCAATCTCTCGCTGCGGTGGGGCTTCGGGAAGACTATCCGGGAACACATCTGGGTACTCGCATACCACAGGGATACTACCCAACGTGGACTTTGGCTCTGCAGCCTCCACTAATGCGAAGAACAGCTCTGCACCAGCACGAACTTCCTTTACCACCTGAAGAGCAGACATCAGCGTCTTGCGCCCTTGAGTCCCTCGAATGTTGTCTCCCGCCTAACACCCAGCTTGACCTCCTTCCGGTCGCAATCAATCCAATCCTTCTGCTCCAAAAGCCAATCCATCCCAAAGATAACGTCGAACTCTACTAGCGGCAGCAATGACGCTAGCAGGTCAAACTCTTGGCTCCCTATGTGAACCTTTACGACGCACACTCTGTCTGCAAGCATCAAGCACCCATTGTTGGGTATTGTATCCATAATTACCTGGATTTGAGGAAGCCTCCTATCAAAGCTAAGATGAATTCACTATGTATTTGATGAATTTCTTCTAGTTGTGCTTGCAGTTATTCCATGCTAAGTACACACTAATGTCAGGGTGCAGTGGTCAATATATACGGGTTTGTGCAACGTAATACCTCATTGAGCAGATCAGTGTGTTGGCCTACATGTACTCTCTCTATTGGGGTGTACTTAATTTCAAGTACAGGGCTATGATAAAGCAAGAGCAGACAAGGAGCAAGGATGGGCCAAAGACCATCTCACGGGTTGAAAGACGAGAATCGTCTAAGTGTAAATCGTCGAGAATCACTAAGTGATTCTCACCGATTCGTCAAGAATCACCAGTGATTCTCGACGAGTCGTCGAGAATCACTAGTTGATTCTTGCCGGGTTGGGCCGGCTGTCTCGACGCAGTCAGAAAAATCATCTAAGGCAGAATCGTCGAGAATCACCAAGTGATTCTCGCCGATTCGTCGAGAATGACTTTGCATTCTCGACGAGTCGGCGAGAATCCAAGGTGATTCCCACCGATTCTCCCCGGCCTCTATAACCTGTGCAGCCAGAATTCTCTAAGTAGAATTCGGCGAGAATCGTAAGTGATTCTCGCCGATTCGTCGAGAATCACCCACGATTCTCGCCGAATTTGACTTGGGTATTTTTCCGACTCTGTTTGGACCGGTCCACGTTATCTACGGGATTTTGAACCGGACTTAGGTCTTATTGCTGGTGGGGCCCACAACGGTCATCTTCATGACCTAAGGTATAAATATGCTGTATTTGTGAACAGTAAAAGTACGGATTACAGATCGAAGAAAAAGAAGCCGCCGTCGAGCCCTAGATCGGAAGCGAGCTCGGCCGACCTTCTCCGCCTCTCGCTAGTTGCTCGCCACCGTTGATCGGAGTTTTCGTTACCTCTCCCGGCGACAGAAGCCTAGTCGGGCACAGCGTCTCACGCGTCTATCCAGAGATCTTTTGTCTCTTGATTTGTGATCAGGAAACCTTCCCCATCCGAATCGATCGAGACGATCGATCCTAGTATGACCGATGGAAGACCTTGCCGACTTAGCTAAGAAGATTGGATCTTCACAGCAGCACCGCCTCTCTTGTTGAAGCCGTCGATCTAGAGAAGATTCTCTCCAAGAGAGATCTAGGGTTGTGGACTCTTCGTTGACTTCAAGAACTCGTCGTCGAACGAAGAGGGACACCTTAGTCTCCATACGTTGCTTGTATTTCTTACAAGCCATTTTCAATTCTTTGTAAAGGACCGATTGGTCTCTAATTGTAGGGTTGGGTGCAACCCGTGTAGTAGGAGTGTTGACTCCTACGTGTGGAAGGGTTCCTTCTGTTAGTGCAAGGATTGGATTTCAATCCTGTTGGTGAAGTGACCGAGTCGTCCCTGGTTGGGAGATAGGTCGAAGGGGGAAAGTGGACGTACCCAAATCGGGGAACCACTATAAATTGCTTGTGTACCTTCTGTGCTGTGTGGTTTTGTTTTCTTGTGCAGGTAAAACTTTAATTCCACACATACGCTGCAAAGACACCTATCCCCCCATAGGTGTAAGTAGTTGACACTAAGTGGACTTTCAAGTGGTATCAGAGGGAGGTTACTCAGCAATAAGGTTAACACCTTGAGCAAGATCCTGCCTCTAGTGTCAACTAGAAGACGAGACTCAAGCATGGAGTTGGAATTTGATGTCCCTCCTCTGAGACTCCCTGCGTGCACAATAGAGTATTACCCTATCTGGAAGATGAGAGTTATGTTTCATCTGAAGGCCATCGACCCTCGGGCGTCAATCATCTTAGAAGAGGGTCCCTTCATTCCCATGGAGGCTTCTGATTCTGGAAAGGATATCCAAATCCCCAAGAATCCCGAAGAGATGTCTGAGACCGAGCTCTCACTGTACAACTTGGACAAGTTAATACGTCAGATCATCACTGACGTCTGGTCTGGAGTATCTCGTTCAAGAGTGGACAAGTGTAGGACGGCCAAGTCCATGTGACAAACCATCTCAGACCTCATGGAGGGATCAGAGAAAGCTGGGACCAGTTGTCAGCAAGAGGATGAAGCCTATGTAGGGGTCCTTATTTCTGAAGATGAAGGGCATGATCAATATGTCAGTATCAGGGCTCCTGTGTCCTTGTCAGAGACTGAAGAAGAAGCTGAGGAAAGCAGTTCTGATGAAGCTGACTCAACAGTCTCTGCCGATCTGGATGGTAACCCTGAACAACAAAGTCAGAAGCAGGTAACTTCTTCCTCATGCCCCTCTCCTCTTGAAGTTCCTGAAGACAGGAATAGTTTAGAGAGTAGTCCTTCCAGTGATGCAAGGGATACAGATAGCTTCCATCAAAAGATTGAAAATCTTGATTCCCTTGAGAGTGCCCTTCAGACGAGCAACTTACTTGTTGAGGAACAAGCTAAGGAGATTGCTCAGCTGAAGATCTTGATGAATCTCCAACTGGAATCCATCAAAGTAAAGGACTCAAAGATCTCGGATCTAGAGAGTCGTCTAGAGACCGAGAAGAGGATAGTTTCTAATTTTTCCAAGATTGATGCTATCAAGAGAAAAGCAGAAAATGGTTGGATCTCCCAAATTATTAAGTCATGGAGAAAAGGGGAAACGGTATTTAAACCCCCCACTCCAGAAAGGAAGGGTACTCATCATGCCTACAGGTATGATCACAGGAACAACCGTGGTCACTGCAAGGGTGATCTGCCCTCATGTGGAAGCACCCATAATGCAAGGGCTGTCATGGCCACCCTTGAGAGAATGCCTACGGCTCGTTCTGAACCCTTTGTATTCTTGGCCACAACCCCAACTCTGCATGAATCTGCTGATATCAGCTCTCACTGCGCCTCTCACCACCCTAGGACACAAAAAAGGGGGTTAGAAGTCATGCAGTTAGTGCTCATGGGGCCTCTGATAGGGTGCTGACTGAAAGGAAGGCACCACCTCCCAGGCCCCATGACGCTCACTACACGCCTTCCTTCCACCCTTCCAAGTGTCACGATGGAAGAGGCAATTTTGAGAACAGATCCGGCTTTGTCCCATTTAGACCTAGGTCCTTGACTACCTCAGTCACCGGTTCAGGTCACAAACGGCGGTACAACATTCATGAATGTTGGTGTTGTGGCAAAGTGGGTCATTTTGCCATAGATTGTTGGCACAACCCTTCTGTGTCAAAGGCAAGGGGACTTCCACATCCTCGAGGCAATGTTAGTCCTCCCTCCAGGATCCCTGAGGGGAGGCATCCCAATTATTATACTAATAGGAACCTAGGACCCAATACTTATTGGGTTCCTATGGCAAGATAACTCTTTCCTGCAGGGTGGTCTAGGTTCCCGTAAACCTAATGGGAACCAGACAGGAGATGTTCCAAAAATGTCGTGGAACAAGTATCTGGAAAAGGAGCAGTGCCATCAACACGGGCACGTTCAAGTTGACACTAAGTGAACTTTCAAGTTGACCACCTGGTGTGCCTTGAGCAGAAGTTCTAAATGGTACATCTTTCAATCTCAGGTAATTGCAATCAGCTTCAATATATGAGCTATCGTGCATCGATTTTTACATAGATGTATATATGTATGTCTACATATCCACACTAAGTCATGAATTCCCTCTGAAAGTGAAGGGATAGATACTACTCTAGAGGGGGGGGGTGAATAGAGTTATCAAATTTTGCACTAGACAAAACTTAATAGTCTACCCAACTCCCTTGGAGTGAAATGCGGAATGAGAATATTATAGATAAGGAGATAACCCTAAAGCCTAACACAAGTGTTGTGCACAAACTCAAGCTAACTGTAATTACAGTTAAGGCTTGGAAATCCTAACCAGCAACTAGCAAACCTATTTATATCTAATCACAGCCACAATGCAAGTAATTAAATTAAGCAAGCCAGACGACACAAGGAATTTATAGTGGTTCCCCAAATAACTTGGGTACGTCCACTCTTCTACCAACACGGTAGGAATCCACTACAGGTTTTTGATCAGGTGCCCTGCCACCACAAGATCTGCTTCAGGTAGATCTAGAAACCCTTTAGACTTTTGATCAGGTGTCTAAAAACCGAACACAGGTTTTTGATCAGGTGCCCTGCCACCAAGGGATACTTTTGAAGGGAGTAATAACCCTGTACAGGAGGGGGAAGGAAGGTTAAAAAGTCTTCTCTATTTTACAATAGATTAGAGAAGCACAAAGATATGCACTGAGCTAGACAGCTCAAAAGAATCAAGGCTCCCCCTAGCTCAAAGAATGTCCAGGTGAAGTCTTACTTCAATGCAGAAACTCTTCAGTAAAAACTGAAGGAAGAACTACAAGAAGATATAAAATAATAAAATAGAAAATCTTCTAGCAGCTATCTTCTTCTTCTTCTTCAAAAGAACTCTGAGTCTGAACTTCCTAGAGGCAGGAGAACTCAGGTTGAAGAAGAGCAGAAGAGCTTAACACTTCTCAGTTGAATGAATATTGCTGAGAGCAGTTAACTTGGACTTGATGAAAGCTTGAATGCTAATTGAATAACTCTTAGAATAATTGGTTAGCTAGCTGAAATCCTTCTCCAAAGGATTCCTTTTATAGCAGCAACAAGCAACGACTCTTTTCAATTTGAACTGTTTGTCTTCTTCTGAAACTTGAAACCTGGGCTGCAAATATCACAAAGACAAACAAACTCTGCAGCAAAATATTCTATAAAAGGAATAAACCTTTTTCAAGGAAGCTGCAGGAAGCAATCTGATAATAAAGGTACTAAATAAAATCACATCAGAGACAAACTCTTTATAGCAAAAGGAAGACTTTTCAGTCTAACGGCTATAAAAGGACTGACAACAGATAAAGTAAAATACAATGTCAACTAATAAGACAAACAACTTTATCTGAAAAGATTTTACTCAGGCAAGAGGGATGGAGCAGATATTGCCTGGAAATATTATCATAAAACAACTGAAATAAAATGCCAGATAATATATTAATTTATTAAATAGAATAAATAAATACAAAATAAAAAGGCAAACAGAAAACGTCGAACGACCCTCGGAGATCGTCGACCGACGCACGGAGATTGTCGACCTACCGGGCAGATAGTCAAACGATCCAGATAGTCGAACTATCAAAGAAGATAGTCGAACTACCTAGGTAGATAGTCGACCTATCAGAACAGATAGTCGATCTATCAGATAGTCGATCTATCCGGATAGATAGTCGAACTATCAAACACAAACAGATAGTCGACCTATCAAGCAGATAGTCGACCTATCACAGAAAACAGATAGTCGACCTATCAACAGATAGTCGACCTATCAAAACAAAACAGATAGTCGATCTATCAACAGATAGTCGAGCTATCAGATAGTTGAACTATCAGGACAGATAGTCGAACTATTAAAGACGACAGATAGTCGACCTATCAACAGATAGTCGAACTATCAAAGCGGAACCGATAGTCGACCTATCAACAGATAGTCGAGCTATCAGATAGTTGAACTATCAGGACAGATAGTCGAACTATCAAAGACGACAGATAGTCGACCTATCAACAGATAGTCGAACTATCAAAGCGGAACCGATAGTCGACCTATCAACAGATAGTCGAGCTATCAGATAGTTGAACTATCAGGACAGATAGTCGAACTACCAAACCAAGCAGATAGTCGACCTATCAACAGATAGTCGAGCTATCAACGCAGACAGAGCGTCGACCAACTGATAGACGATAGTCGATCAGCCGATAGACGATAGTCGAGCGGCATTCGACTATAGTCGAACGAAAAACTACTTAACCAAATTCTTCATCTGGAAAAGCGGGGACTCTACAGCTAGACTACTAACCATTGACCATAGATATTTCTTGGGTCAAGGGACTAAAAAGACAAGACTAAACTCAAATCAAACTAGGGTACCAACAATCTCCCCCTATTTAAGTTAAGTCTCTCAAAAACTAAAACACAGAACTAGTTATAGAACAATAAAATCAATACAGGAAATAGTTAAGCAACTAACTAGCAATTAACAAACAGTCAGATATATATAACAGCAGTCAATCAAAATTAAGAATCTACAGAATCAGGCTTGGGAGCAGAAGAGCTAGGAACAAAAGAAACTTTCCGCAAGGGATCAAAGGCTTCTTTCTTAGACATCTTCAAATCTTGTACGCCAATAATCTTCAGTTTTGCAGCCCTTGGAACAACTGCTTCTGGGTGCTTTTCCATATATTTAGAGGGGTCAAAAACTTCAGGACTAACCTGGATTTTATCGAGTTCCTTCATTCTGAACTTTGACATTGTAGAAAGTCCTGCAGAGTCCTTTCCTTCAGCCTTAGCTTTCTTTATCTGGGCTGATCCAATAAGTTCTAGAAATCGAGCCATCCTGAAATCAGGATCTAACTCTTGGCTTTCATACATATTTTCAGATGATGTATCAATAGGCTTCACAGCTTTAAACTTAACAGATAGATCTAATAAACTTTCAGCTGTATCTTTAACTTCTTGAATAACTAAAGATGATGGAGGAGCAAACTCAGCAAACTTTTTACTGGATTTTTCAGAGAAAATAGTTCTTTTACCTTTTGAAAAATCCTTAGCAACATGAACTGGTATAGCAGGAGAAACCTTTTTCTTGGGAGAAGGAGGAGGTGAAAATGTTGGCTTTTGATATACAACCTCCTTTACTTGCTCTTTAACCTCAGTATCATGCCTTTGAGTACCAGTATATGATTTGCCTTGGTGGCTTTGAGAACTTTTCCTTGAATGAGGCTGAGAAGGAGCAGATTTTGCAGATGGAGCAGATGGATTAGCAGATAAATTGCCAGAGGCTCCTGCACCGGGAGGTGGAGGAGGAGGACCTCTGGGAGTCCATCTGGGAGCAGGACTATCATATCTCTTAGATTTCTTTCTCTCCTTTTGCTGGTTCTTAGAGAACCACATCCAGTGTTGGAACTCTTTCGACTTTGGATCAATCCCTTTCAGAATGTAATAGGGAATATCATGATCTGGATTGGGAGCAGGAGGAGCTACAGCTTTTCTTTTTCTCTTTGCAGCTTTCTTTTTCTTAGATTCCTCAGATAGATCTGAATCACTTTCATCCTCAGAATGAGATGAGGGAGGATGATCATACGGATGATAGGCACCTGAAACAGCCTTTTCTTTTTCTTTCAAAGCAGCTTTCTCTTTCTCTTCTTCCAAGGCATCCTGTGCCAGAAGAGTATCTAGATCCAACCCTGGGGAATCATCCCATAAAGTAGATTTTTCAGTTTCAGCTTCAGGATCCTTTTGTTGAAGCTCAGGAACTGTCGAGGGGACTAGTTCAGATAACACTGCTTGCTGAGCAGGTTCAGCAGCTTCAGAAACTAGAACAGGCTCTACAGCCTCAGATAACACTGCATGCTCTTCAATCACTTGAGCATCAGGAGCTAATACAGATTCAGGCTCTTTATCAACATCTACTTCTTCCATTAAATCTGCTGGATTAGGAGAAAAATCTTGCTAAATGATATCTAGTGATCCCTTCCAAATATTCCCATACTAGCTTATCAATTAAGTAATCTACAAATTGGTCAAGAGACATACCTTCAGGATTCTCTTCAGGATGACCTAACTCCCATAAATCATCTAGAAAGGATGTGATTAATCCTTCTAGGTACAGGGCAACTAAGGGAGTTGAGGCTTCTTCCAGATAAACTTTTACAACAAATTCAGTCATCATTATCGCATCAGATATTTCTTTTTCTTTGTCAGATGGAGGAGGAGCTGAAACTTCTGCTGCTTTTTCTGATACTGGAAGTTGAGCTGCTAGAGAGGAGGCTGGGAGCTGCTCAGAGACATCTTCATTGAACATCTCCCCCTGCCTGATTTCAGTGGGAATTGAAACCAGGCCCCTGGATGAAGAGGGCTCAGCAGATTTGGAAAGAATTTTGATGGCATCAGATAGAGAAGCAATGGAGGAAGCAAGTGGAGCAATTGCCTCTTCAATCATGATTTTGATTGAAGGGGTAATTAACTCCACAATGCTGGAAATGAATTCTGGAGTTATCTCAAAAGATGGTGGGGGAACTGCAGTGGATGGAGGAGCAGTAGAAATGGTTGATGTGGTAGGATGAATTATGGTGAGGACTGGAGATCGAACAGGAGAGTTAACTGGAGAGTTAACTGGAGAATGATGTGGAGAAGGAGGAGGAGAAGTTGGAATGGGAGAATGAACTGGAGAAGCAAAATCAGATGCCAACAAATCAAAGCTGGGTTGAGAAGTCCCAGCAAGATCAGTTGGGAAAGAAGATGCAGGAGGAGAGGCAGAAAGTCGTACTGCAGTTGAAGTTGAAGGAACTTCAGCTGCAGTAGACGGCAAAGCAGAAGAAGATGAAGGAATTGAAGAAGGAGCTGAGCCAACTTCTTGAGGGTGGGGAGCGACAGAGTCGGTCCTTGTGCTCTCAGATTCAGCTGGAGCAGCCCCTACAGGAGCGGGCTTCACAAATGTCCTCTTCCACTTTGAGAACAAGTGGGGATCCATCTTCTTGCTGGCATTAATGGTTGTAGCAGTTGAAATCAGCAGCTGGGGATATCTTTCCTTCAGAAAAATTCCAATAACCCTGCCTAGGGTAACCTCTTTCTTACTGTTCTTCTTCCTTATCAAATCAAACAAAACCCCTGCCCAAGTAATCCTTTTCTGATTTACAATTGCACACATCAGTGCAAATTGTTGTCTAGTAATGTTATCATGGGCGGAGTGCTTGCCTAGCAGCACTTTTTCAACTAACTCAGCAAGAAATTTTATCTTAAAGGGAAAATTCACCTTGAGGAGCTTGGAGGGAATGCCTTCAGCATGTCCCAGCTCTAACAACATCCTTCCAAATTCGAGAGCATCTTGCTCAAATTCTTCTTCGCCATTAGTCAATCCAAAAACATCAGTCAAAGCGGCGGGAGTCAAGATTACCTCTTCTCCGCCAATAGAGCCGGTCATCGATTCGTCGGTGGAGGACGAAGTAAATGCCCATTCCTTAATCTCGGGAATATTTAACTTAATCCTTGTAGACATTAGTCTTTCTAACCCTTGATCTCTGCATAACTGAAGGATTTCCACAATCCCTGATTCACAACAGCTGAAGGCATCGAAATCGACACTGAATCCTGCGTCGAACTTCACAATTGCGAGCAATGCTGGAGAAATTGCCATGAAGGAGCTGGAGAGGGCACGAGAGAGACGGAGAAGACGAAACGGCAGAAAATCGCAAGAGGAGGAGCAAGTGGGAAGACAGAATGCGAAAGGACGCTCTCCGTCGACGATAAAAGCAAAGATCTTTTAACCTAGGTCGACTATCGGCTTTATATTAAACCGGAGATAGTCGATCTATTTAAAAGATACTGGAGACGATGGTCGAACGGTCGTTCGACGATCGGTCCAGAAGCAGAGTAGTCGATCAATCGTTCGACTATTTCTGGCTTCTCAAACAACAAGCTGTCGTCATCCAGAGATCGACGATGAGCTCGACTTGTTCGACTATGGTCGAATGCTGGTCGACGATCTTCAACCAGACAAGCTTTCATCAACCATAGGTCGACGATGGGCTTGACCTGATCGACTATCTTCGAACGTCGTTCGACTATCTTCAAACAAGTTTCAACATTGGCAGATATAGTCACACTTAGTCTCTTCCATTGATCATGCCTAGTTGAACCAAAAAGAACAGATGTTTCTGTTCATCTAAGGGCTTGGTGAATATATCACCTCTCTGAAACTTAGTGGATATGAACTCAAGACAAATCTTGTTCTTTTCCACACAATCTCTCAGAAAATGGTGCCGAATCTCAATGTGCTTCGTTCTAGAGTGGTGCACTGGATTTTGTGCAATTGAGATAGCACTGGTACTATCACACATGATTTTGGTGTTCTGGTGTGAGTATCCATAATCCACAAGCTGGTTTTGAATCCACAGAATCTGTGAACAACAACTATCAGCTGCTATATATTCAGCCTCTGCAGTTGAAGTTGAGATAGAAGCCTGCTTCTTACAGAACCAAGAGACCAATCTCTCTCCCAGGAACTGACAAGTTCCTGAGGTGCTCTTCCTGTCAACTCTGCAACCAGCATAGTCAGAGTCAGAATATCCAATTAACTCAAATTCTGATTCTG
Organism: Platanthera zijinensis; assembly: GCA_039513925.1. Lineage (NCBI taxonomy): Eukaryota > Viridiplantae > Streptophyta > Magnoliopsida > Asparagales > Orchidaceae > Platanthera > Platanthera zijinensis. Next base: position 98,195,527 of record CM077090.1, read on the forward strand.
CTGGGTACCAAAGTCCTAGATTTGGACATGCCTTAAGGTATCTCAGGATTCTCTTGAGATGAATCAGATGAGATTCCTTGGGGTTGACTTGGAATCTAGCACAAAGGCATGTAGCAAACATTATATCAGGTCTACTTGCAGTTAAATATAATAGGGAACCAACAATGGCCCTATAATTCTTTTGATCAACTGGCTTGCCGTGATCATCAGAATCAATAACTACATTAGTAGCCATAGGTGTAGGCATTGCTGAAGCATCAGCCATCCCAAATTTGTTTACCAATTCCTTGGCATATTTGGATTGGGAGATGAAGATACCATCAGCATCTTGCTTAACTTGGAGACCAAGAAAGTAAGACAGCACACCCATACTACTCATCTCAAACTTAGAGTGCATCAGGTCAGAAAACCTTTTGCAAAGTTTGGGATCAGTGGAACCAAATATAATATCATCCACATACACCTGAACTAACAGGATTGTGTCCTTGTGGTGCTTGACAAAAAGGGTTCTATCAACTACTCCCCTAGTAAAGTTGTGCTCTAACAGGAAACTAGCTAAAGTCTCATACCAGGCTCTGGGGGCTTGCTTTAGTCCATAAAGAGCTTTCTGCAACTTGAACAAATGTGAGGGCTGAGTTGAAGAAACAAACCCTGGTGGTTGTTCAACAAACACCTCTTCCTTAAGCTCACCGTTTAGGAATGCACTTTTGACATCCACCTGAAAGAACTTAAACTTCATGTAGGCTGCATAGGCCAAGAAGATCCTTATTGCTTCTAGCCTTGCAACAGGAGCAAAGGTTTGGTCATAATCTATACCTTCCTCCTGTCTGTAGCCCTGAGCTACAAGCCTAGCTTTATTCCTTACAATAATTCCATTTGCATCCAACTTGTTTCTATACACCCACTTGGTGCCTATGATCAGTTGGCCTTTAGGTCTTGGAACCAAAGTCCAAACTTTACATCTCTCAAACTGATTGAGTTCCTCTTGCATGGCAATGATCCAGTGGGGATCTAGCTCAGCATCTTTAAAGGTGAGGGGCTCAACCTGTGAGAGGAAACAAGCGTGCATCACATCCTGTCTTAATTGGTGTCTTGTTTGCACACCAGCTGATATGCCTCCTATCACTTGAGATGTGGGGTGATCTCTAAGTGTGACAATATCAGCAGGTGAGATGTGATCTTCAGCAATAGTTGGGATTAATTCCTCAGGAGGAATTTGATTTACTGTTGGTGGAACAACAACAGCTTCTGCAATGTCTTCATCACTGTCTGATTCAGTGATCTGAAGAGTTGATAGTTGAAGAATCTCTTGAGTAGCATCAGGTACCTGGAATGAACTGGAGGAAGGAGAATTTTCCTTCTCCTTGTAAAACATCTGAGACTCATCAAAAGATACATGCACAGATTCTTCAATTTTACAGGTTGATTTGTTATAAACCCTATAAGCTTTGCTTACTTGGGAATATCCAAGCATAATTCCCATTGAAGCTTTTGCTTCAAACTTTCTAAGGTATTCTTTATTATTATTATGAATATAAACTACACAGCCAAAAACTCTAAAATAGTTAATTTTAGGTTTCTTTCCTTTAAGCAACTCATAAGGAGTTTTATACTTAAGCTTGTGTATCAGACTTCTATTCAAGACATAATTGGCTGTACTAACAGCTTCTGCCCAATAGGAAAGAGGCATATTAGCATCTGCCAACAATGTGCTAGCAGCTTCAATGAGTGTTCTGTTCTTCCTTTCAACTACCCCATTTTGTTGGGGAGTTCTAGGAGCTGAGAAGCTATGTTTGATACCTTCTCTCTCACAGAATTCTTGCATGAGAAGAGAGTCAAACTCAGTACCATGATCACTTCTGATCAAGGCCACATGAGTAGAGTACTCAGTATGCACGCATAATAGAAAGTCTGTAAGGGCTTTGAAGTTATCAGCCTTAGTTCTCAAAAAGAAAACCCAACTGAACCTAGAGAAGTCATCTACAATGACTAAGGTGTAATACTTCCCTCCTAAACTCTGTACATTTATTGGGCCAAAAAGGTCCAAATGTAATAAATATAGGATTCTAGGAGAATCACTTTTATTTACAGATTTAAAAGAGTTTTTGGTTTGCTTGCCTAGCTGACAAGCCTTGCATAGGCTCTCCTTCTTGTAGGGGCAAGAAGGTAAACCTCTAACAAGGTTGTGTTTAGATAACCTAGATATATTTTTAAGGTTAACATGACTAAGCCTCTTATGCCACAAAGAATTATTATTAATTGTTACTTCATTAAATAAACAGATTTCAGAATGAGTTGAATTGAAATCTACTAAATAAATATTACCTAATCTAATGCCTACTAAAACAACATTATTATTTAAAGTAATATTACAAGAAGAGTTAGAAAATGAAACCTGGTAGCTAGCATCACATAGCTGGCTGACTGAAATCAAATTGTGCTTCTGTCCAGTCACATATGCAACTCTCTTGAAAGTAACCGTTCTAATTGTGATCCTGCCATAGCCTTCTGTCTGACCACAGCTTGAATCTCCAAAGATAACCTTTGGGCCGAGCTTAGCTTTGAACTTTGACAGATGATTTTTATTTCCTGTCATATGCTTGGAGCATCCACTATCCAAATACCACTTATTTTGAGTGATAGGATAGGTCTTCACCTGTAATTAAAACAATTTAAACATTGTGGACCCAGGTAACCTTGGGTCCCTTGTTTTTCACATAAGAAAAGCTAGAAATAAATGAAAATGCAGGCTGAGGGTGATAACCTAATGGGTGAGATTTCCTAGGTGGGATTCTCCATGCAGATGATGGGTCAACAAACCTAGGGTTTCTATTTTCATTTAGGTTTCTACGGGTTTGATGATGATTTTGAAAATCATATTGAAAACGTCGATCGACGTTCGACGATGGGCGCTCTGATCGTCGAGCTTCGTTCGACCATTGAGCTTCCGATCGTCGAGCAGCGTTCGACGCTCTTTGTATTTCTTTAAAAAATTTCTTCCTCTTTTCTCTCTTAGCTTTATTTAAGGTTTTATTAACTTGGTTTACTTGCTCAGTGTTCTTTATCCCATCAGCTGAGATAAAGTTCACTGGAGTTGAAAGATTATTTTTAAGAATAATTGGGGGTTCACTGGGAGAAGCTCCTAAGCCTAGTTTGTTATTGCCTGACCTAGTGTTAGTCATACTGGTTATCTCTAACAGCTTAAGGCTTCTACCATTTAGAGATTCCTCTAACCTTTTAGACTTAGCTAACTCTATTTTAAGAAATTTAATTTCTTCACTACAAGTAGTGAGATCTTCCTTTAACTTAATATTTTCTGTAGCAATTAATTCTGAGTCAGCTAACTTATTTCTAAGTTCTTTAATCTCTTTTTCTGAACTAATTAAGTCTAAGCATAAAGATTTAAAATCTAATTTAAATTCTTCAGAAGTGAAGTCATAAGAAGATAGTACCTCATCTTCTGTTGGCATTTCTTCCTCTGAATCTGAACTCTCTGCAGCTGAGTGATTGCTGCAGGCATCTATTGCCATCAGGCAAACTTCCTTTGCCTTCTTCTCTTCCTCATCCTCACTGGAGCTAGAGGAGGAAGATTCTTCATCAGAATCACTCCAGGTTTCAGCAATGAAACCTCTCTCCTTTTTCTTGTTCTTGTAGGAGGATGGCTTGGAGTGCTTCCTGTGCTGTTCCTTTTCTTTCCTCTTATCTTTGTTCTTCTCCTCTGGACAATCTGGTAAGATATGTCCAGGTTTCCTGCAACCATAACAGATAATTTCTTTAGCAGGAGAATGATCATACCTTGGTTTGTCTTCATTGTGTGAAGACTTCTTTCTGAATTCCTTTCTCCCCATCTTAAGAAACCTCTTGGCAAATAATGCCATTAGCTCCTCATTGGATTGGCTGCCTTCAGAAGCATCAGTAGCCTTAAGAGTTAGAGATTGCTCTTTTCTTGTTGGAGTGGGGGTCTTTGCTTCAGCTTCTGCTTCCCTTGTCTTCAGCACTTGCTCAAAAGACTTGAGCTTGCCGAGAAGGGCTTCAGTTGAGATCTCTGTTGTACTTCTGGCTTCCTTGATGGGCCAGATCCTTAGATCCCATGTGCTAGGGAAGCACATAAGAATCTTATCATTGACTTCTGTCAATGAGATATCCTTGTCAAGGGTCCTCAGCTCATTGATGATTGAGCTGAGCCTTGTATACATGGCTTCAACTGATTCAACATCAGTTTTCTTGAAGTTCTCATATTGTGAGATAAGGTTGGACCTTCTATCCTTCCTTTCATCAGCTGAACCAGCTACAATCTAGTTCAGTGTGTCCCACATTGCTTTTGCTGAAGGGCAGTCAGCAACCTTCTGGAATACTTCATCAGACATTGTTTGAGCCAGAATGTTCATCGTCTTGGCATCTGCTATCTTTGCCTTCTTGTACTCATCATTGTAGTCTGGAGGAGGCACTGCACTCATATCAGATGATGAGGCAGTAGCAGCAGCAGGTGCTCTTGGGGGTCCTGACAAACTAGAAGCAAAGATGCTTTCATCAATAGAATTCATATATAATTTAATCCTTGCCTTCCAGATGCCAAACTTAGCTAAGTTGCATGCTGGAGGTCTGGTGCTAGAATAATCCTTGGACTGGGCCATGATAGTGAATATCTATAAACTTTGGTATCTATCTGGATCTTGTTACTTAGGTGTTAGCCTATACAGTCAGACAACCTCCCTCTGATACAAATTGAAAGTGAAGGGATAGATACTACTCTAGAGGGGGGGTGAATAGAGTTATCAAATTTTGCACTAGACAAAACTTAATAGTCTACCCAACTCCCTTGGAGTGAAATGTGGAATGAGAATATTATAGATAAGGAGATAACCCTAAAGCCTAACACAAGTGTTGTGCACAAACTCAAGCTAACTGCAATTACAGTTAAGGCTTGGAAATCCTAATCAGCAACTAGCAAACCTAGTTATATATAATCACAGCCACAATGCAAGTAATTAAATTAAGCAAGCCAGACGACACAAGGAATTTATAGTGGTTCCCCAAACAACTTGGGTACGTCCACTCTTCTACCAACACGGTAGGAATCCACTACAGGTTTTTGATCAGGTGCCCTGCCACCACAAGATCTGCTTCAGGTAGATCTAGAAACCCTTTAGACTTTTGATCAGGTGTCTAAAAACCGAACACAGGTTTTTGATCAGGTGCCCTGCCACCAAGGGATACTTTTGAAGGGAGTAATAACCCTGTACAGGAGGGGGAAGGAAGGTTAAAAAGTCTTCTCTATTTTACAATAGATTAGAGAAGCACAAAGACATGCAGTGAGCTAGACAGCTCAAAAGAATCAAGGCTCCCCATGGCTCAAAGAATGTCCAGGTGAAGTCTTGCTTCAGTGCAGAAACTCTTCAGTAAAAACTGAAGGAAGAACTACAAGAAGATATAAAATAATAAAATAGAAAATCTTCTAGCAGTTATCTTCTTCTTCTTCTTCAAAAGAACTCTGAGTCTGAACTTCCTGGAGGCAGGAGAACTCAGGTTGAACAAGAGCAGAAGAGCTTAACACTTCTCAGTTGAATGAATATTGCTGAGAGCAGTTAACTTGGACTTGATGAAAGCTTGAATGCTAATTGAATAACTCTTAGAATAATTGGTTAGCTAGCTGAAATCCTTCTCCAAAGGATTCCTTTTATAGCAGCAACAAGCAACGGCTCTTTTCAATTTGAACTATTTGTCTTCTTCTGAAACTTGAAACCTGGGCTGCAAATATCACAAAGACAAACAAACTCTGCAGCAAAATATTCTATAAAAGGAATAAACCTTTTTCAAGGAAGCTGTAGGAAGCAATCTGATAATAAAGGTACTAAATAAAATCACATCAGAGACAAACTCTTTATAGCAAAAGGAAGACTTTTCAGTCTAACGGCTATAAAGGACTGACAGTAGATAAAGTAAAATACAATGTCAACTAATAAGACAAACAACTTTATCTGAAAAGATTTTACTCAGGCAAGAGGGATGGAGCAGATATTGCCTGGAAATATTATCATAAAACAACTGAAATAAAATGCCAGATAATATATTAATTTATTAAATAGAATAAATAAATACAAAATAAAAAGGCAAACAGAAAACGTCGAACGACCCTCGGAGATCGTCGACCGACGCACGGAGATCGTCGACCTATCAGGCAGATAGTCGAACGATCCAGATAGTCGAACTATCAAAGAAGATAGTCGAACTACCTAGGCAGATAGTCGACCTATCAGAACAGATAGTCGATCTATCTGATAGTCGATCTATCCGGACAGATAGTCGAACTATCAAACACAAACAGATAGTCGACCTATCAAGCAGATAGTCGACCTATCACAGAAAACCGATAGTCGACCTATCAACAGATAGTCGACCTATCAAAACAAAACAGATAGTCGATCTATCAACAGATAGTCGAGCTATCAGATAGTTGAACTATCAGGACAGATAGTCGAACTATCAAAGACGACAGATAGTCGACCTATCAACAGATAGTCGAACTATCAAAGCGGAACCGATAGTCGACCTATCAACAGATAGTCGAGCTATCAGATAGTTGAACTATCAGGAAAGATAGTCAAACTATCAAAGATGACAGATAGTCGACCTATCAACAGATAGTCGAACTATCAAAGCGGAACCGATAGTCGACCTATCAACAGATAGTCGAGCTATCAGATAGTTGAACTATCAGGACAGATAGTCGAACTACCAAACCAAGCAGATAGTCGACCTATCAACAGATAGTCGAGCTATCAACGCAGACAGAGCGTCGACCAACTGATAGACGATAGTCGATCAGCCGATAGACGATAGTCGAGCGGCGTTCGACTATAGTCGAACGAAAAACTACTTAACCAAATTCTTCATCTGGAAAAGTGGGGACTCTACAGCTAGACTACTAACCATTGACCATAGATATTTCTTGGGTCAAGGGACTAAAAAGACAAGACTAAACTCAAATCAAACTAGGGTACCAACACCCTCTCTCAAAAGTAAATGGTCATGTATAGACTTACACTTATATGCTTGTTCACCTAAGGAAAGATTAAGATTGTAAAAATAACCTTTAGATACATTGTTAAAGATTTATCTGTAAATACACTGGTAGATTCGAGAATGAACCTCAACAGGCCTAAGTCAGCCCACTGAAAATTAATGAAGATACGCCATTAGAAGTCACTAAAACTTACAACTGACATCAAGAAGATTGTGTATATCTCGATCAAAAAATAATCCATTAAAGTTGCCTGCCACGGTTATTGTCTTGGGTATACCAAGGTTAACATGCCTCCTAACTCTGTGTGGAAAACTCCTTCCAAACCCTCTATAGATTCGTGTATTAAGAAACATATATATTCCGAAGATTAAGAAATACATATATTTAGAAGATGTTGGGTACATTGGAAAATGTGTACCTGATTTGAAGAAGCCCAACTTAGCTCAATGATATACATCAAGGTGTATTTGATGTTGTTTTGAGTTGACATGTGCAGGTGAAGAAGTATTAAATAATGCAGAAAAATATTATAAGTCCACATGTCGACACCTGAAGAAATTGTGTCGACACTTCAGAATATTTGTGTCGACACTTCAGAATATCAGTGTTGACACAGAGAAAGATAGTCGACCACATTTATGTCGACACTGGGAAGCAGTGTCGACACATAAAGAAAATAGTCGACTTCAACTATCTCGACACTGGGAAGCAGTGTCGACACATAAAGAAAACTGTCGACCTCAGCACTGGGAAGCAGTGTCGACACCGTGAAAGATAGTCGACCAGAGAAAGTTAGTCGATACCGTGAAAGATAGTCGACCAGAGAAAGTTAGTCGACTAGTGAAAGATAGTCGACCAGAGAAAGATAGTCAACTCACAGAAGAAGATAGTCGACCACAACTGTGTCGACACTGGGTGGATGTGTCGACAGCAGAAGACTGAGTCGACACATATTGGCAGAAGTCGACTATGCTTGTGTTGACACCAGAAGACTGAGTCGACACATTTTGGCAGGATTGAAGATTGTTGTGTCGACACCAGAAGGCTGAGTCGACACATACTAAGTTCTGAATCTACAATAACTGTGTCGACACACACGACTTGTGTCGACACACTGCAGAGTCTAGACCAAGTTATTTTCTGAAGAAGTTGTGTCGACTTAAAGGCAACTTAGTCGACATCATCAAAGACTGTGTCGACACCAAAGTCACTTGTGTCGACAAAGATAGACAGATTGGTCTCGACACTTTCTAACTGACTGTCTCGACATTTTGCTGTCCAAGGCTAAGGTACAAGAACTGTTTGAAGACTTGACAGCTGTGGGTTGCCACCGTTTAACTGAAGCTGTCAGACCTGTCAGAAAACAGTTAGAAACGGGATCAGCCGGTTACCATAAAGAAAGTCTATAAATAGACACATTCAGAAGGAATTAAAAATGCAGCTAAGCTAAGAAAAATAATAGAAGAAGATCTAAGAAGAAGAAACAGAAGGATTACGATCCTGTTGAAGTTTCAATTCAAGAAAGTGCTAAGCTCTAAAGAAGATCTTCATCAGAAGGTCTAAGAAGAAGAAGTCTGAAGTATCAGTAAAGGTGTTGGATAGAGAGGGATCCAGTCATCTTGAAGAAGAAGAAGGAAGCCATCTGTGGTTTCTCAAGAAGCTATTTGGAAATTAACTCAGCTAAGTTCAGATTCAAGAAGCTTTGAAGAAAGCTCAGATTCAGTTGATTTCATCAGCTGATCAAGAAGTGTCTTGTCCTCTTCTCTCTCAATAAAGGCAAGACATTAAAATATCTTTTTCTAAATTTCTGTAGGATCTGTTTACACAGATCTGAGTTGTAAGCCTGTGTTATAAAGGCTGAGTGTAGGAGAGGTGATCTCGGAGTGGTAGGGCTATTTGCCTGAGTGTAGGAGAAGATTATTCTCTGAGTGGTAGGCCTTGAGGCAAGGCTGAGGTAGGGCTGTTGAGCCTGAGTTGTAGGAACCTATCCTGGTTCTGAGCTGTAGGATCTGAGGATCTGAGTATAGTGGAAGTTTGGCCGAATCTAGCATATTGCTAGATAGGTGAAGGGGGAAAGTGGATGTACCCAGACCTTGGGGAACCACTATAAAACATTGTGCAATCTGTGATGCTTAGTTGTCTGTGAATGCTGTGCTAGATGTTTTAAATTGTAATTGAATTCTGCCTAGATTTATAGACAAGAAATTAGAACCTATTCACCCCCCCCCCCCCCTCTAGGTGTTTAGGTTGCCTTGAAAGTAAAACTATCAAGTGGTATCAGAGGGAGGTTCCTCAAAAAGGACTTAACAGTCTGAGGTAGATCTGATAGGCAGAATCAAGATTCAAAGAGATGGGTTCTGGTGAGAATCATAAGGAGCTAGGGTCTATGAAATTACCCATATGCAAGAAAGAAATTTTTGGAATTTGGAAAGAAAGAGTCAGACTGTTTATGGAAGCTTCTGACCCAAGGATTTACATCACAGTACAGGAAGGCCCCTTCATTCCAATGAAGGTATCAGTTCTTGATGCAAATATCCAAACTCCAAAGAGTTATTCAGAAATGACCAAGGATGAAATCATCTTGGCAACCATGGATAAAAGAGCTCAGAACATTATTGTTAGTGCCATAGATGATTCAACATTTCAGAATCTGATTCACTGCAAGACCTCCAAAGAGATGTGGGACACATTGATTGTCTACATGGAGGGATCTGAAGAAGTGAGGCAGGACAGGAAATCTATACTCAATCAGGAGTATGAAAGTTTTAGACAAGGAAAATCTGATAGCATAACTGAGTGCTACAAGAAATTCTATAGAATTGTGAATGAGCTTATGTCCTATGGAAGAGTCTTCAGTACTTATGAACTGAATGACAAATTCTTGAGATCCTTAACAAAGGATTGGGACACAAAGATCTGTGCCATAAGAGAAGTGGCTAAATTGGCAGAGATATCTCCTCCCACCTTGTTTGGAAAGTTGCTATCCTATGAAATGCAACTTATGGTGAGGAAGGAGGAGGAAAAGAATTCAAGAGGAGAGCATAGAGAAAAGACTGTGGCATTCAATGCAGAAGCCACTAGAAAGAATAGGAGGAAATCACCATCTCCTCCTAAGGAAGTTGCAGAAGATAGTTCTGAAAATTCAGATAAGGGTTCAGAAAGCTGTGATTCAGATGCAGACTTTGCTGCATTCACAAGGCAATTCCAGAGGTTCTTGAAAAAGAAGCAATGGAAGTCTAGGCCTTCCACATCATAGCAAGTTGATGACTATTATCAGAAGAAAAGGTCATCAAGGAAAGAGAAGAGCAGATCAAAGCCCAGCAAAGCCACTACTTCAAAGATTGTCTGCTATTGTTGCAATAGGCCTGGACATGTAGTGGCTGACTGTCCTGATAAGAGAAAGGAATCTTCAGAAAAAAAGAAGACTTATCAGAAAGGCAAGAAGGAGAAATCCTTTATTGCAAAGAAAGATAAGAGTCTAACAGACCAGTCAACTTCAGAGTCAGAATCTGAAGCTGAAGCATATATTGGACTATATGCTGCATCTGAAGAAGAGGAGTTTCTGCAGTTGCTAGACTCCATCAATGAACAAAAGGATCATCAGTGTATGGGGCTGATGGCAGGATCAGAAGAGGACATATGCCAGAATCAGTCTGGTCATAATAAGGTACAATGTCCTTCTATTACATCTGTTTGTTGTACAAGTGAAGAATCAGCTACATCTGCATCAACAGATGTAGATGCATCTGAATCTGAAGGAGATGTCTATCAATTGATAGACAAGTATGAGGACCTGTTGCAGGCCCTTAAGAAAAGCAAGAACCTGGTTAAATCTCAGGCTCAGGAAATTGCTGAACTAAGGGTTGCTACAACTGAGTTAGAGAAAGTTATTGATCAAAACTTAAATGAAATAGCCAAGCTGAAGAATATAACTATTATTCAGATGGGCACAATTAATTATACTAATGATCAAGTGAAGAGTCTGGAGGCCAGACTTAGAATTGAAAGGGATTTAGTGGCTAGTTACTCTAAGCCAAAATCTGTCTTACCCTTGATAGATGAATTTGTCACTCAAAAGGGTAAGGCTGGATTAGGATTTAAAGGTAACTCCAGGGCTGGCAGATTCAAGAGGAAAGGCAAAGCTTCTATTCAGCCACTAAACCTTTCAGTCCCCATAAAGTTTAGTAAGGTGGAAGTGCCTTCTAACAAATATGATCATGAAAATATTCAAGGTCATAATAAGACTAATGTTCTGAAGAACAAGGGTGTAAATGCAAGCAGGCCTACCTATGGTCATAAACCCAATGGTTTTAAGAAATCAGCAGGTGAAGTTGCTGCAGCACCAGCAATGAACAGAAATTCTTCTGACAAGGATGTATCTAGATCTAGATACAATAAGTTTGAATGTTGGTGCTGTGGCAAGAGAGGCCATTTTGCATTAGACTGCTGGTATAACACAAGTGTTATAAAGAACAAAAGTCTACCTGTTAGAAGAGGTAATGGTAGCTTTATTAATGCTAACCTGAACCAAGGACCCAAGACTTACTTGGGTTCTAAGGGTAAGTAATTCTGTGTTGCAGGTGAATCCAAGTAACCATGCCCCTATATGGTACTTGGATAGTGGTTGTTCCATGCACATGACTAGAACAAAGGGGCTGCTGAAGGAGTATTCATCTGTCAAAGATGGACCTAAAGTGATCTTTGGTGGATCTGAAAAAGGAGTCATCAAAGGGTTTGGTAACATTTCTTCTAACCTAATTACTATCACTCAAGTGGCTTATGTAAAAGGTTTGAAACATAATCTAATAAGCATAAGCCAGCTAAGTGATTTAGGATATGACATTTCATTTGTTAAAGATGGATGTCATATCAAGAGGTCAAGTGATCAAAAGATCATATTGACTAGGTATAGGAAGAGAAATGTATACTGTCTTAATTTTGAATGTGAGAATAAGGCTTCTCCCATCTGTCTTGTAGCTGATGACAATGCTTCTCATTGTGTTAAGTGGCACAAGAGATTGGCTCATCTAAACTACAAGACAATTGGCCAACTCTTTAGCAAAGAGTTAGTGAGGAATGGACCTCAAATTAAGTGTATAAAGGAAGGGATAAGCTCAGTTTGTCAAAAGGGCAAGCAGACAAAATCCTCCTTTCAAAGCCTTGAAAACAAGGATTCTGTGAGGTGCTTATACCTCTTGCATATGGATCTTTTTGGTCCTATGCCAGTTCATAGTCTAGGTAGGAAGGTCTACACTTTTGTGGTTGTAGATGACTATTCTAGATTTACATGGGTGTTCTTTCTGAGACAAAAATCTGAAACCCCAAGTGTATTACTTAATTTTGTAAAGCAAATTCAGAATGAACTGAATAGTACAGTGGTCAAAATCAGAAGTGACCATGGTACTGAGTTTCAATCTGAAAGCATAACAAACTTGTGTAAAGACTTTGGGATTTTCCAAGAGTTCTCCTCACCTAGAACACCTCAGCAAAATGGAATTGCTGAAAGAAAGAATAGAACATTAATTGAAGCTGGTAGAACTCTATTGAGTGACACCTCTCTCCCAGAATATTTTTGGGCTGAGGCAGTTAACACTTCTTGTCATGTAATCAATAGGGCTACTATCACCAAAAGCCACAAAATGACTCCCTATGAGATTGTGAAAGGCAGAAAACCAAATCTATCTTACTTTAGGATCTTTGGTTGCAAGTGTTATATACTTAACAATGGCAAGTCATATTTGACTAAGTTTGCTGCCAAATCCCAGGATGGGATATTTGTTGGGTACAGCACAAATAGTAAGGCCTATAGAGTCTTCAACTTGACTACTCAAGTTGTTAAAGAATCTGTGCATGTTGTGTTTGATGAAACAAGATTAATCAACTGTGAGTTGTCTTGTAGATCAAATGACTCAATAGGAATAAGCAAAAGTATGGACAAGCTTTCCATTACTGAAGTATCAAAGGAAGATGGGGCATTGGAAAATCAAGGCTTCAGACAAGGGGGAGATCAAGACACTATAGAAGCTGATGAAAATCAAGAGAATCAGTTAAATGAAGGAGCTGGAGATGTTCAAACAGAAGGAAATCTTCCTCCAGCTACAAGACATTTAAGAGATCATCCAGCTGATCAGATAATAGGTGATCCAAGACAGGGGGTGCAAACTAGAAGAAAAAATCAAAACACAGTTCTACATTCAAGTTTCCTGTCACAAATGGAGCCTAAGAAGTTTGAAGAAGCTATCCAAGACCAGCACTGGATTGATGCTATGCAAGAGGAGCTGAACCAATTCAGAAGGTGCAATGTCTGGGAGCTTGTTCCTAAACCAAGAGGCCACAACATAATTGGCACAAAATGGATCTATAGGAACAAGCTAGATGAAAGTGGAATAATAGTAAAGAATAAAGCAAGATTGGTTGCAAAAGGATACAGGCAGGAAGAAGGGATTGACTTTGATCAAACCTTTGCTCCAGTAGCAAGGCTGGAGGCAATCAGAATATTCCTTGCCTATGCAGCCTATCAAGACTTCAAAGTATACCAGATGGATGTGAAGTCAGCATTTCTGAATGGTGATCTTAAAGAAGAAGTATATGTAGAGCAGCCATCAGGTTTTGTAGATCCTCTTAAACCTGATTTTGTTTATAAGCTTAGGAAAGCTCTGTATGGGTTAAAGCAAGCCCTAAGGGCATGGTATGAAACCCTGTCTACTTTCCTTATTGAGAATAAATTCTCAAGAGGAAAAATTGACAAAACTCTATTCCTTAGGGAATCCAAAGGCAAGATCATCTTAGTTCAGATCTATGTTGATGACATAATCTTTGGATCTATTGAAAACAACCTTTGTAAAAAGTTTGCCAAACTTATGCAAGGGAAGTTTGAGATGAGCAGTATGGGGGAACTGAAATTCTTCTTGGGACTCCAAGTAAGACAGACTGATGATGGCTTGTCCATATCCCAGTCTAAGTTCACCAAAGAATTGATTAAGAAATATGGTATGGAGTCATCCTCCACCATGAGAACTCCTATGGGAACAAGTATGCATATATGCAAAGATGATGCAGGTAAACCTGTTGATGAGACTTTGTATAGAGGAATAGTTGGCTCACTACTATATCTCACTGCTAGTAGACCAGATATTATGTATGCTACATGTGTCTGTGCTAGGTACCAAGCCTGCCCTAAAGAATCTCATTATACTGCAGTTAAAAGGATTCTGAGATATCTTAAGGGCACACCTAATCTAGGTCTTTGGTACCCTAGGAATAGAGATTTTCAACTAACAGGCTATTCAGATGCAGATTTTGCAGGATGTAGAGAGGATAGGAAGAGTACTACAGGTACTTGTCAATTCCTGGGAGGAAGACTAATATCATGGAGTAGTAAGAAGCAGACCAGTGTGGCAATTTCCACAGCTGAGTCTGAGTATGTTGCTGCTGGAAGCTGCTGTGCACAGCTATTATGGATGCAGCATCAGCTAAAGGATTATGGTATTCAAGTAAGTAGAACACCTCTTTTGTGTGATTCTAAGAGTGCAATTTCTATTGATAATAATCCTGTTTCTCATAGTAGAACTAAGCATATAGAAATAAAATACCATTTTCTTAGAGAACATGTAGAAAAAGAAGACATCTCATTGGAATTTGTGAAAACAGATTATCAAATAGCAGATGTGTTTACTAAGCCCCTAGATGAGACAAAATTCAATAAATTCAAAATTGAATTAGGTATGTTGACCATTGATTAGTGTAATCACAAAATCATCAACAATAAAGTTGAAGTGGTAACAAGACATTCAAGTGATATTAAGACACATTAAAGTAGTATAAAGTATTTTGTTGTACTTATAAGTTGTGATGAACAAACAGAAATTGGCTAAGTAAGATGGTGTCGACACATTCAGTAATAATGTGTCGACTCAGGGTAGTAATGTCGACAAGTCAGAGATATTGTGTCGACACAGAAAATATGTGTCGACACTTAAGAATCTTATTGTCGACTTATCCAGGAATGTAGTGTCGACTTCACCAGAATAGTGGTGTCGACACTTACAGATTTTGTGTCGACACTTATACTAAGAGTCGACACAGAATTTCTGATGCTCTACTATATATCTCTGGTGTCGACATAACCGCAAATTGGTGTCGACATATAGTAGACAAACTTGTAGTCGAGACAATAGAATCTTGTGTCGACACAATCCATCTGTGTCGACACTTATATTCTGTTTTTGGCGACTTTTGATCTTCTTTAAACAGAAGGTATAAATAGGTCAAAAACTCATTCTGTCGACACGCTTACAAGGTTTTCGAAACCCTGTGTCGACATTCTCCCTCTCTCTCTCTTTCTCTCATCTTTCAAGCTTTCTCGACTGATCAATGGCGCCAAAGATTGAAGACAATGTGAATGAAGGATATGAGTTGGTGCGCCAGGCCTTTGCAGCTTCCCCTCTAGATGTTCTTGGGGTTATCTCTCTCCTCTCCGACTCAGGTTTAGAATTTCTGGTCTCCGAACCATCAAAGATATGGAAGAAGGAGATGCACGAGTTCTTTACCTCTGCATCTGTAGACTCTGAACGTCATGCGATAAAATCCACAGTTCATGGGTCACCTGTGGAGATTACACCAAGTAAGTTAAGAACGACTCTGCAATTACATACAATTGAGAATGAAGAGGATGTCCTTGCTTCTAAATCTAGGGAGGCTCTTCAATGGTGTGGATTGGAATCCACCATGAAAATTGGAGCTGCGTTCAATCGGAAAGGAATGAATCAACAGGGCAAGTTTCTGTCAGAAGTGGTAGGAAAAGTTATTCTGTGCAAGTCAGGTGGACATGATAGGATTTCTGCCTATATGTTCAGCCTAATGACCAGGATTGTGTTTACAATTCCAACGGATTGGTCATCTGTAATCTTTGAAAAGATTAAGGAAGGGATCAAGAAGCCAAATCTGGCTAGGATAATGAGTATATACCTAAGTAAGGAGATTCCTGAGGTTATGCAACAACAACCTGGAACTAAAATTAATCACATGAGAAGGATGGACATGAGATTGTTCTCCAGATGGGATAGGGTGCTGACCAAAGAGATGCTTGAAGTGGAAAGACAGGATTCACCTGAGAAATCACCAGGTCATGCTACCAGTACTGGGCATCCACAAGAAGAGCAAGTAAGACTAGAGGTTGAAGATCAGCCTGCATCTACACAAGTTCAGGATGCCACAATACCTGCAGTTCAAGAAGAAGAAGTAAGTATACCAGCTCAGCAAGTTTATTCTCCTACACAAACTGTATCTACTCATGACCAGGTACAGGTGCAGGGGGAGCTGGTGTATTTTCCTATTAAAGAGATTTCTAATATTTCTATTTCTGCACAGGTCCATGGGGAGCAAGTGCAAGAAGATGCTCCAATTGACATATCTCCAAATTTGAATACTGCAGATGATACAGCCCAGAAGGAATATACTCTGGAGGAGTTATTCCCAAATGATGAAATAATTGCTGATAGCCTGGAAGTGGAGCAAGAAATTGAGGGGGAGCCAGTGTATGTTGAGACTGTACAACCTGGCACTGAAGCAGCTGTTCCTCCTCCTCCCAAAGAAAGAGTTCAAATTGATAGTACTTCTGATTCTGAGACTGAAGAAGCCAGGGTGGCTAAAAAGATAAAACTTATGGTCTTCCAGAGAAGGAGCAAGAGCTATAAGCAGGCTCTACAGTCTACAGCACATCACACTCCTTCTGACTTTGATTATAACAAGTTCTTGGTAGATATACAAGTGAAATTGGATGAACACAGGGTGGCTATAGAAAAATATGTTGATGAGAACAACAAGTCCCTGCAATTTGACTTAGCTCAAGATATAAAATCAATTAGGTTTGAGGTCAATATGCATAAGAAGGAAATGACAGATTGCTTCCATAAGGGAGGTAATGTTGTGGTATATCTGGCAAAACAACAGCAGACTATCATCCCTAAGGTGGATGACATTGCTTTAAAGCAAAGCTATGTCTTGGAAAATCAGATAAGGATGAATGAGAATTTAACTGAATCTCATCATGAGATCATTGAGGAATTAAAGAAGATTGTTCCAGGCCTGCCTGCAGATAGAGCAAAAGAAATGGAAGATTTTGATAAGAACTTTCAAGCTGCTATTGCTTCTGTTAAGACTGCAATCACTACCTCTCAAAAGGAAATATCTGACAAGCTTCTAAAGTTAAAACCATTTTTTAAAGAGGGTGTGAATTATCTGGATGGCCAAATCAGATTTCAAAAGGAAGATTGTTGGTACCCTAGTCTGGATTTGAGTTAAGTCTTTCCTTTTAGTCCTTGACCCAAGATTTATCTATGGTCAAAGTCTTGTTGTTGTGTTTTCTCTTTTCCAGTAAAATTCTGGCTAAGGGATTTTCGGGTTCGACTATCGTCGAACGCCGATCGACTATCGTCGATCCGCCGGTCGACGATCGTCTGTCTCTGGTCAGCTCGACGTTCTGCTTGATCGTCGAGCTCTGGTCGACTATCTCTTGATAGTTCGACGTTTTCTGTCTTGTCTTGAGTCGGTCGACTATCTGCCTGGATAGTTCGACTATCTGAGTCGGTCGACTATCTGTCTGATAGGTCGACGATCTCAGCAGGTCGTTCGACTATAGTCGAAGGTCGTTCGACGATCGGCTGTCTGCATATATAATATTATATGCTTTCTTTTCCTTATTTCATTTCCTATATTTCTAGCATATTTTTATTATAGATTATTTAATTGATCTTATGCATATATCTCAAAGCAATCTTTGCTTATACCCTTTATGCATAAGTCAATTCCTTCTGACATGTATTTTGTCTTATTAGTTTACTTTATCTGCAGCTGTCCTTTATAGCCGTTGGCTGTAAAGAGTTTTCTGATGTGACTTTATCTAACATCATTTATAAGATTATTTATTACAGCTGCAGTAGCTTTCCCTTTTATAGGATATATATATGCAAGACTTGTTTTGTCTTTATATTAATTGCAGCCCAGATTCAAGATCTGAGAAGAAGACAAAAGCTCAACTCAAATATTAGAGCCGTTGCTGCTGCTCCTATTTAAAGGAGTTCTTTTGAAAGAACAATATGGGAGCTGTAGAACAAGTAGGAAGAATCCTGTACAACATACAGAGAAAGAACCATCTTACAGCACAGCTGCTCTCAGCAATATTCATCCATCTGAGAAGTTATCTCTTCTGCTCTTCTTCAACCTGAGTGCTCCTATTCCAGGAAGTTAAAACTCAGAGTTCCTTTGAAGAAGAAGAAGAAGAAGGAAGATGAAGAAGAACTTCCATCCAGATCTCTAGTCTTCTTCAAGCTTTTCCTTCAGAACTTCAAGACAGTATTCTGTCTTGAGTTCTGAAGAGATTCTTGTGCTTCTCTAATCTATTGTAAAATAGAGAAGACACTCTAACCCTCTTCCCCCCTCCTGTAAAGGGTTGTTTACTCCCTTCAAAAGTAAAGCTTGGTTTTTAGACACCTGATCAAAAGTCTAAAGGGTCTCTAGATCTACCTGAAGCAGATCTTGTTGGTGGCAGGCCACCTGATCAAAAACCTGTAGTGGATTCCTACCGTGTGGGTAGAAGAGTGGATGTACCCAGTGTTTGGGGAACCACTATAATATCTTGTGTCGTCTGGTTGCTTAACTTGTTAATTGTATTGTGGCTGTGATTAGAATTAACTAGGATTGTTAGTTGCTGGATTTGGACCCAAGCTTAACTGTCATTACAGTTAGCTTTAGTTTGTGCACAACACTTTGTGTTAGGCTTTAGGGTTCTTATTTCAATATCTATAATCTTTAATTCCGCAATCGTATCTATCCCTTCACTTTCAAAGATCTCAGAGATCATGTTTCTAGAGAAGCCATAAAGGGGGAGAGGATGCTAGTTCATGCAGGCTCAGAGCACACCAAATGGGTGACCAATAGTATTCGAGCCACATTGGGATATCCCCCATTGTGTGATGATGCTATGGTGGCTGAGTCAGGAATACAAACAAGTCTACTTGAAGGCAATCAACCTGAGGTTGCCCAAGTCATTTACCCCCCTCCAGATTATGATATGATTGATCAGCAGGTTCAAGGAATGTATAGTCCTCCAAAGGAGGTTACTAATATTGTTATTGGGAAGGTTGATAAGCCTGAGACTACTTTGAAAGACCAGCAAGATGCTCTTCTATCTAAGAAAAGGTTTAGAGAGCAGGCTGAACTTAAGCCAGACTTTGAGCAGTGGAGTCCTACTTCCAGAAATATAATTCTCACTGCATGGAAGGCTGTCAAAGACCAAGTGCAGGAAAGAGGCAAGTGGTACAATGAGATGGAATGGCAGAAGTATGAAGCCAGGCAAGAGGCCATTGTACAGTTTAGAAGAAAAGCCAAGCTGGGTAGGCTGCCTCCAGATGCTCAGGAGCCAAGCAAGTACTTCCCAAAGCCCTTTCATTATTTTGAAAGGCAAAGGCTCAAGGAAGAAGCAAAGAAGAAGGCTGATCTAAAAGGCAAGAAGCCAGCTGAAGATTCTGAAGCTCCTGTGAAGGCTCAAGTTCTATCTGGCAAAGGGATTGTCATTAAAGAGCCTGATCAGTCTTAATTTTTAGTTCTTTCAAAGTATTTTGTAATGTTTTGATTAAATCATTAAATGTAAATCTCTGTAATCAAACATTATCAAGTTATAAACAAAATGTTGTTTGGTATCATATTATGTTCATTCTGTGATGGATTGTTTTTATGTTTTGTTTATATTAAGTATTCCTGTTATGTCATATATCATCAGTTTATACTTTTTATAAATGGTGTATATCATTGGCTATAGGGTTATGACTTCTCCAAATAGGGGGAGATTGTTGGGTACATTAGAAAATGTGTACCTGATTTGAAGAAGCCCAACTTAGCTCAATGATATACATCAAGGTGTATTTGATGTTGTTTTGAGTTGACATGTGCAGGTGAAGAAGTATTAAATAATGCAGAAAAATATTCTAAGTCCACATGTCAACACCTGAAGAAATTGTGTCGACACTTCAGAATATTTGTGTCGACACTTCAGAATATCAGTGTTGACACAGAGAAAGATAGTCGACCACATTTATGTCGACACTGGGAAGCAGTGTCGACACATAAAGAAAATAATCGACTTCAACTATCTCGACACTGGGAAGCAGTGTCGACACATAAAGAAAATCGTCGACCTCAGCACTGGGAAGCAGTGTCGACACCGTGAAAGATAGTCGACCAGAGAAAGTTAGTCGACACCGTGAAAGATAGTCGACCAGAGAAAGTTAGTCGACTAGTGAAAGATAGTCGACCAGAGAAAGATAGTCGACTCACAGAAGAAGATAGTCGACCACAACTGTGTCGACACTGGGTGGATGTGTCGACACCAGAAGACTGAGTCGACACATATTGGCAGAAGTCGACTATGCTTGTGTCGACACCAGAAGACTGAGTCGACACATTTTGGCAGGATTGAAGATTGCTGTGTCGACACCAGAAGGCTGAGTCGACACATACTAAGTTCTGAATCTACAACAACTGTGTCGACACACAGGACTTGTGTCGACACACTGCAGAGTCTAGACCAAGTTATTTTCTGAAGAAGCTGTGTCGACTTAAAGGCAACTTAGTCGACATCATCAAAGACTGTGTCGACACCAAAGTCACTTGTGTCGACACAGATAGACAGATTGGTCTCGACACTTTCTAACTGACTGTCTCGACATTTTGCTGTCCAAGGCTAAGGTACAAGAACTGTTTGAAGACTTGACAGCTGTGGGTTGCCACCGTTTAACTGAAGCTGTCAGACCTGTCAGAAAACAGTTAGAAACCGGATCAGCCGGTTACCATAAAGAAAGTCTATAAATAGACACATTCAGAAGGAATTAAAAATGCAGCTAAGCTAAGAAAAATAATAGAAGAAGATCTAAGAAGAAGAAAAAGAAGGATTACGATCCTGTTGAAGTTTCAATTCAAGAAAGTGCTAAGCTCTAAAGAAGATCTTCATCAGAAGGTCTAAGAAGAAGAAGTCTGAAGTATCAGTAAAGGTGTTAGATAGAGAGGGATCCAGTCATCTTGAAGAAGAAGAAGGAAGCCATCTGTGGTTTCTCAAGAAGCTGTTTGGAAATCAACTCAGCTAAGTTCAGATTCAAGAAGCTTTGAAGAAAGCTCAGATTCAGTTGATTTCATCAGCTGATCAAGAAGTGTCTTGACCTCTTCTCTCTCAACAAAGGCAAGACATTAAAATATCTTTTTCTAAATTTCTGTAGGATCTGTTTACACAGATCTGAGTTGTAAGCCTGTGTTATAAAGGCTGAGTGTAGGAGAGGTGATCTCTGAGTGGTAGGGCTATTTGCCTGAGTGTAGGAGAAGATTATTCTCTGAGTGGTAGGCCTTGAGGCAAGGCTGAGGTAGGGCTGTTGAGCCTGAGTTGTAGGAACCTATCCTGGTTCTGAGCTGTAGGATCTGAGGATCTGAGTATAGTGGAAGTTTGGCCGAATCTAGCATATTGCTAGATAGGTGAAGGGGGAAAGTGGATGTACCCAGACCTTGGGGAACCACTATAAAACATTGTGCAATCTGTGATGCTTAGTTGTCTGTGAATGCTGTGCTAGATGTTTTAAATTGTAATTGAATTCTGCCTAGATTTATAGACAAGAAATTAGAACCTATTCACCCCCCCCCCCTCTAGGTGTTTAGGTTGTCTTGAAAGTAAAACTATCAGAAGATTTCTCAAACCCTTTGATAACACAAGATTTCGAGAATCCGGTATGCCTCCAATCCCGTTCATTTCTATTTAGAAATACTCCCGCCGACTCTTCATCTTCCGCACTTCGCAGAGAAACCCGTCGATATTCCTCAGGAATCCCGCCGATCCTTCCTTCCCTCCTCCCGGCGACTTTCCACATCTTAGGTTCCAAATCTCGTCGACCTCGTTCCGGATTCCGTAGACCTCTCTTCTCGCGTCCAGGGCACTCGTCCAAGCTCTCATTCTCCGCGGTTTCGATCAAACAAGGGCACGAGCTCCTCCAGGCTTTCCGTCATCTCCGTCGACTCTCGCTTCCTCCGCATTTGGGTAACCATTTCCTCTCCCTTATAGTGACTCACTGTTAGTATAGCTTCCCTTTTGATTTCTGATTAGGCGTAAACTTGGGATTCCCTCCCTAGGTTTGTTATGGCTCCAAGGACCACCGTTGGCCTGGTCACTGGATGTGAGTTGGTTCGAACCGGGTTCTCACATGCCTCGGATGAGTTCAGAAACATCATCATCATGCTGGAGGAGGCTGGACTCACGTTTGTACTGGAGCACCCCTGCAAAATTCTGGATAAGGAAGTGATGGAGTTCTTCGCAACCGCCAAACTTCGGAATGAAGACTCTATTATCAAGAGTAAGGTTGCAGGTGCAAGGATCAATATGTCTGCAAAGAAACTGACTCAATGCTTGCAGCTCTCCAGTTCTGAGCACGAGGATTATCTGGAGGAACATGATAGAGCCAGGACCCTATTATTTTGTGGGCTAGCTAGGGGAACCAGATCGATAAAGAGAAAAGAAATGAATGAGGAGGGGAAACTCTTGTCCGACATCATTGGGAAAGTACTGATATGCAAACCCGGCTCACACGACCACATCTCAGCTGACATGTTCAAGATTCTTGTGGTGATAGTCTGCCGAAAGAGATTCAACTGGGGGGCCATGCTTTTTGAGAAGATTAAGGACACTCTTAGATCTCCAAGTTTTGGAAGAATCATCAGCCTATTTCTCAATCAGTTGAACGGAGATAGGTTCGATATGAGCAAAGGAGTTCCTTTGCATTATTTGAAGAAAATGGACTCCAGCGTATTTGATAGATGGGAGCGACTCATAGGGCAAGCTGCAGTGGTAGTTGAACAAGAAGAATCTCCTGCCGAGGACAACAGAACTTCAGCAGATTTCGTGGCAACACCCAGTGAAGTTCCTGACGCCCTGATTGCAGGAACTGAGGGGGAGCCTGTAACCAGTTCTGCAAACATCTTATCTGACATTTCTCTGATAGCTAAAGAAGCTATGGAGATGGTGGCAGATGAAGTCGCAGATGATGAGGAGGTTGAGAACGATGAGGCAGCTCTTATCGACGATGATCTGGGAGATGACGTGGCTGATGAGGAGATAGAGGAAGAAGTAGAAGAAGATGTCCACAACTCTGCCGATAAGCATGATCACTTGGAAACTGAGATAGAGGAAGAAGTACCAGAGAATGAGAAAGCAGCAGATTCTCAGGAGGATGCTGAGGTTCCATCTGAGGAACAAGCTCCTAAGCAGTCAGATGCAAGGATAGAGGGGGAGCAATCCTTTGTTCCCCCTGTGGACTCCATACTACTATCCAGCTCTCCCAGTGCTTCTGCGGGGGAGCCTGACCAGGGTCTGCCTGCAGCTCATCCACTTCAAGCAAAGCTATCAAACCACACTGTTAATTTTGTCCATGGAATGCTTGATGAGCTCAAGGATACATTTGAGAAATTGCACAACAAAGTGCTCAAGAGACTGCGGGAGTCTGAGGATCTCATGCTTAAGAATGTGGTTCAGATCAACCACAAACTAGATGTGATGGAAAAGAAATTTGATGAAAAATATACAGAGGCAGGCACAGCCGTATCTCTTCTCATGCAAGGACTGAAGAAGAATACTGACGATCTGGCTGTAGTCAATAAAAATGCACATACTGTGGCAGACAGCATACGAAAATTCGATGGCAACATGGTAACGCTGAACGCAAATCAGAAATCTCTGCTGGACGAATTCAGTAAAACCGTGAAGCACATTGATGCCTCTTTGCATTCCTATACAAACTCTATAGCCGTCGAAGCCAAAAAGGGGGAGGAAGCGTATAACGCTAAGATGGCAGGGCTTCAAGAGTTAGTACTTCTAAACTTTGATCAGACCAATAGGTACGTGTTTGAAACGGCCCACTGGCTGGTAACAGAAGCATCGGGAATACATGTCCCTGTTTCTCCACCTGAGGATGAAGGCCGTGCTGGTACTACTAAGGGTGATATAATGACTGAAGAAGTACAACTGGGCGAAGTCGAGTTGAAGAAAGCTGCGGAGTGGGCTGAAAGAAGAAGCTGGTTTGACCAAGATGCCTTAGCAAAAGTCAAAGGAAAAAGGCAAATCAAAGAAGGAACTTCAAAGGAAACACCAGCTGAAAAGAAGATCAGATTGTCGGAGGAGGATGTGAGAAACAAAATATGGAGTCCCGTATCAAAGAATATCATCTTGGACACCTTTGCATTACTACAAGGAAGGCAAGTCAAAAGGAATGACGTATATAGCCAATACGAGTGGGAGCAGCACAAAATGTATGAAGCCAAAAGAAACTTGTTCTATAGAAGCAACACTGTGGCAAACAAAGATCCCCCTCCGAGATACTATCCTAAGCCCAAGGAGTATTTTGAGCGACAAAGCAAAAAATTCTTAGCTCAACAACTCAAAGAAGGCATAGCTAAGGACAAAGATCTGTAGGATGTTAGCTCTTGTGGTTATCTCATTTAAACTTTTGTTTAAGTAAACTGTGAACATTTATGTGTGGATATTCACATTTATATATTCATGTGTGTGGTTTATTTATTGACTCTCACATTGGTATGATTACGTCTGTTGTTCACTTTTCTAGTTTATGCATATTTTATCTGGAATGTTGAAATTCATCTTAGCTTAGTAGGATTTTGGCTTCGTCAAATAGGGGGAGATTGTTGGGTATTGTATCCACAATTACCTGGATTTGAGGAAGCCTCCTATCAAAGCTAAGATGAATTCACTATGTATTTGATGAATTTCTTCTAGTTGTGCTTGCAGTTATTCCATGCTAAGTACACACCAATGTCAGGGTGCAGTGGGTCAATATACACGGGTCTGTGCAACGTAATCCCTCGTTGAGCAGATCAGTGTGTTGGCCTACGTGTACTCTCTCTTTTGGGGTGTACTTAATTTCAAGTACAGGGCTATGATAAAGCAAGAGCAGACAAGGAGCAAGGATGGGCCAAAGACCATCTCACGGGTTGAAAGACGAGAATCGTCTAAGTGTAAATCGTCGAGAATCACTAAGTGATTCTCACCGATTCGTCGAGAATCACCAGTGATTCTCGACGAGTCGTCGAGAATCACTAGTTGATTCTTGCCGGGTTGGGCCGGCTGTCTCGACGCAGTCAGAAAAATCATCTAAGGCAGAATCGTCGAGAATCACCAAGTGATTCTCGCCGATTCGTCGAGAATGACTTTGCATTCTCGACGAGTCGGCGAGAATCCAAGGTGATTCCCACCGATTCTCCCTGGCCTCTATAACCTGTGCAGCCAGAATTCTCTAAGTAGAATTCGGCGAGAATCGTAAGTGATTCTCGCTGATTCGTCGAGAATCACCCACGATTCTCGCCGAATTTGACTTGGGTATTTTTCCGACTCTATTTGGACCGGTCCACGTTATCTACGGGATTTTGAACCGGACTTAGGTCTTATTGCTGGTGGGGCCCACAACGGTCATCTTCATGACCTAAGGTATAAATATGCTGTATTTGTGAACAGTAAAAGTACGGATTACAGATCGAAGAAAAAGAAGCCGTCGTCGAGCCCTAGATCGGAAGCGAGCTCGGCCGACCTTCTCCGCCTCTCGCTAGTTGCTCGCCACCGTTGATCGGTGTTTTCGTTACCTCTCCCGGCGACAGAAGCCTAGTCGGGCACAACGTCTCACGCGTCAATCCAGAGATCTTTTGTCTCTTGATTTGTGATCGGGAAACCTTCCCCATCCGAATCGATCGAGACGATCGATCCTAGTGTGACCGTTGGAAGACCTTGCCGACTTAGCTAAGAAGATTGGATCTACACAGCATCACCGCCTCTCTTGTTGAAGCCGTCGATCTAGAGAAGATTCTCTCCAAGAGAGATCTAGGGTTGTGGACTCTTCGTTGACTTCAAGAACTCGTCGTCGAACGAAGAGGGACACCTTAGTCTCCATACGTTGTTTGTATTTCTTACAAGCCATTTTCAATTCTTTGTAAAGGACCGATTGGTCTCTAGTTGTAGGGTTGGGTGCAACCCGTGTAGTAGGAGTGTTTACTCCTACGTGTGGAAGGGTTCCTTCCGTTAGTGCAAGGATTGGATTTCAATCCTGTTGGTGAAGTGACCGAGTCGTCCCTGGTTGGGAGATAAGTCGAAGGGGGAAAGTGGACGTACCCAAATCAGGGAACCACTATAAATTGCTTGTGTACCTTCTGTGCTGTGTGGTTTTGTTTTCTTGTGCAGGTAAAACTTTAATTCCGCACATACGCTGCAAAGACACCTATGCCCCCCATAGGTGTAAGTAGTTGACACTAAGTGGACTTTCACCCATTCGGTAGCAGCACATCCAACTTGTCCTTCGCCATCGAAGAAGGGACTCTGATGCGCAATATAAAATTTTAGGACAAGAAGGAGTATGAAGCTCCCGTATCGAACAGTACCCGTGACGGACTATCGCTAATCAAAACAAAGCCTATGCAAACCATATTAGGCTAACAAGCAATAGATAACAGTATTTAAAGTCAACCCGCTATCAATTAACTCGTACCTGTCACCACGTTAGCTTGTTTAATGGCCTCCTGCTGGCCCAAGTTGTACACTCTAGGTTGAGTCGGAGCATAATGGGATGCGGTTGACTCCACCGCCTTGCCCTTCTCTTCGTAGGTAGCTCCTTGTTTTCTCTCGGACTTTGGGCGTCCGCTCCAGCAATCGCGGGCAAAGTGCCCCGTCTTTCCACACGCAAAGCATGCCTCCGGGGTTTGGACTGTAGTCGCTCCGGATGTGCTATAGGAAGGGACTAGACCCGACCTCCTAGCCTTCTTATACCACCTACGGTACCAAGATTTTTAGGTTGTCAACTTGACCACCGAATCCTTTGTCATAACATCTATGACTGCTCCTGCCAAAACTTTCCTTGTCTTCTGAGCACTCTCCCAACAATCTCTGGTGAGGTGCCCTTTCTTGCCACAAGAATGACAATTGAGGGTAGTTTGGGTAGTAGATGACCCAGCCTTATTTCTCGGCGTCTTTCGATAGGCAGTCCTTATAGGATCTGTAGGGTTTGGTACCCTATTCACTGGTACTTGGTGAGTTTTCCCCAACTCCACCTCCAAAGCTCTGGACGACTCCACCAAAGCTCAGAATCCCAATAACTTTGGTCCTAGCAGTAGAATACGCAACTCGCTGCGCAGACCGTTATAAAATCTATCAACTATAGATTGCTCGCTTTCCCATTCAAAGCCTGGGTAGCGCCTTATCATAAGAAACGTCTGCAAATATGTGTCAACTAAATGCGCTCCCTGCACCACAGTCATGTTCATCTGCTGCCCTAATTGACCTCCTAATGCCCTTTGCTCCAACATACCGCCCGATGTTGGGCCCATCTCATGGACAAAGGGTTGCACATTACTTCCATGTTGTGCATTGGTCACAGCGAACACCGCTTCAACCACTCTTACTATAGTTTCCAAAGAAGTAGGGGTCTCAGGCACGTCGCTTGGTGCAGTACTTTGCTCAGCAGACGTGTGCTCAGACTGTCACGCTCCACTTCCGGACACCTATAGCCGTTCAATACACCATACGTGACTGAACAAAATTGCAAAAAGCAATTATAGGAACACGCAGGTTCCTCAAACATGTGTATTTTCATTCCTAAGTGGACATTCATGGGTTCTTTTCATGTTATAACGATGACGCACACACATGTGCTCACCACCCCTTAAAGTGAATTCGCCCACGAATTCAGTTAAGCTTGACCGAAACCAGTAGTCTGATACAAATTTTTAACACCCCTATCTGTCACATAGCATATAGCAGTAGGTCCGGGGCCCGACGCCATATACTACGGACAGACCAGTTGGTTACGTATTGAAACCATTCAACCAATCACAACGTCCTACACAGAACCTAGCGGAAGCAATAATAAAGGGTCACAATTAAGAACCCTGCTAACATGAATGTCCACTGAACCAAAAACAAAGGAATGTTTAATACACGAATATTGGCCTTATAGCCTTACAAGAGTTTGCTTAATAAAAAGTGTCTTCCAAACCTCGGCACGCAGGCCGGTCACACATGAGTACAAAAGGAAAACACTCAAAACTTGGCCTTCGAGGGCCAGCACAGCAACTTGGGCTTTAGCCCGCTATTTACCTCTCGGCTCTGCAGCACCTGCAAGCAACAATCCACCGCACGGTGGTAAACAAAGGCAACGGTCAGCTATGCTGACCAAATTATAACGATTCTGCACCCAAACCGGGGCGGCAAAGCTTCTTCCCTGCACTTGTTAGCAAAACAAGCAACATAGCGAAATAAGCATCACATCACAGGTGCACGCTCACACGGCCGTACACCCCGTTCTCTCAGGGCACTTACTCGGCGAAGCCAGTCCGAACCCCATCCGGTCCTCGACTCCACCACCACCCCCGGGGTGGCAACCTTTGTGAGCATTTAGTCTTCTCATCCGTAGCTTAGACTCGATCTCCAAACCTCGGTAAGTCCAACGTAAAACTTTAGGTCGCTTTAACCGAGCAGATGGAGCGGGTAGGGGTCCACCAGCCCGTTGCTCACCCCGTCATTGCCATTTGGCCTTTGACGCGGGCTAAGCTTCCCCAGTCCCAAATATCATTCAAAACACGGTACATAGCCCCGCTATGTACCCGGTTGGCTCTCAGGCCACCGATAAGACAAAAATGCGTTTCCGTCCAGATTTCCGGGTGCACCTCGGGGTTAATCCCCCAGATTCCCTGATGCATTCTACCGCATAGCAACCCGAAAACAATCAAAACGCTCGGAGTCTTCTCCGGCTAAAAATGCACAGCAAATCATCACCGATCCAGACCAACACGTCCGGGTAGGCTTCACACATCATGTATATGTCCGTACTATGATTCCAAACTCTAACAAGGGGGACTTTACATATCTACCCCAAGGAATACCGCAATCTCGACGCACACTCGCGGGAGAAGGGTTTTCCCATGCAAAAGAAGAAGAGCTTCACATGCTCAAGAAGAGAATCATTACCCTAGCATTTCTCCTCGGCGCCATGACGATCTAGCCGGATGGAAAGCACCGTATCGGCCTCGCCTTCGCGGATTCGGACTCGGATCGAGAATCGGAGCTCCGAAGCTCCACTGGCGGCCGGAGTTGACCTCCTTCTTCTTCCTCCTTACTCTTCCTTCTCTCTAGCTTTAGAAAGAGAAAGCTAAGTGAAAATAAGGGTTTTCAAGCCCCAATCCCGGTTATAACTCATCAGGAACAGCCCCCCCCCCCACCATTGGATCTCAAACCAAGAAAATGGACGGCTGTGATTCAGCCTTAAATTACAAAATCTGGGCCGAACACGGGTTGCAACACGGCCGTGTGCATGGCCGTGTTACCCATTCGCCGTCACTCCCACGACCCAACCAGTACACGGCCATTGACACGGCCTCTGACACGCCCATGTCACATGTGACACGCCCGTATCAGGGCCCTTGTCACGCCCCGTGTGCACCAACCTGGATTGTCCCGAGTTGAACACGGCCTATGACACGGCATTGGACACGCCCGTGTCACATGTGACACGCCCGTGTCTGTGCCCGTTTCACGATCCGTGTGCTTAACTCAGGAACCTCCCGAGCGGGACATGCCCTGGGACACGCCCGTGTCCCAGGACGTGTGCCGCACTTGACGACCGTCGATCGCCAAAATGTCAACCACGCGACCCAAGGTCGAACACGCCCGTGACACGCCCGTGACATGCCCGTGTCACGCCCGTATCACGCCCGTGTCACGCCCGTGACACGCCCGTGACACGCCCGTGACACCTGCTCCAAATCCCATACTTGGCTTAAAACTTCACCCGTCCCTCTTTTGAGTTTTGGGGTGTTACAACCTCCACCGCCACCACCTCCACCACCACTACCGCCACTTTGGCCTATACCAAAACACATGGGGTTTCCTCACCTTGATGTGGACATCCGCCCGCCCCATCTCCATCAGATCGAGATCCCTATGTTTGACAACACCTACCCTATCGGTTGGATTGCCCGAGCTGAATAATTCTTTGATCTCCAATCCACCCCTTCTAACCAGAAGATTCCCTTGGACACTATCTACATGGAGGATTCATCGCTCCATTGGGTGTGTTGGATACTCCAGTGGGTTGTTGACCTCTCCTAGCCGACATTGAACGAGGAACTCCTCCGCCACTATGATGCCCGACAGGCAGACAATGCCTACGAGTGCCTCAACTTCGTACATCAATGCAATATTATGGCCACTTACATTGAAAAATTCATCGAAGTTGCCACGCACATATCCGGTCTATCCCTTGACCACTACATGAGATACTTCTTTGGGGGTCTATAACCCCAGCTTCGGTCCCATAACCATGAATCCTTGTTGTGCCATGGAGCAAGCCCGTTACCTCGACGAGGAGCTTTATACCACCCAGTACCACATCCTGACAACCCCATAAGCCGCCGCCCATGAATTCATAGCTTCCTTCTTCCCTCTTGGATCACCTGCACCTGTCTGGGCCCCCACTGCTAGGCTTTCCTCCATCGCCACCAGTTCCGCTACCTCTGCCTCCATCGACGCCCCTACAACCCCGCTGCTTATCTCACGAGCAGCACTTCGAGCTTCACCGCAAGAGCCTTTGCTTCCGCTTCTAGCAGCCTTACCCTACCACCCATGTTTTTGCCTTCAAAGACTTGTGCGTGATGGTGGGATCTGATGGCAACTGTCCTGACATCGGGGACTTTGTTCCCCTAACGCTTGCGGATGACCTCTACAAACCTCCACCCTTAGGACAAGGACATTTTTTAAGGGGAGTGTTGATACGTATTGAAACTTATCGGGTCATATTGTGTTTTGTCTTGTAGTGGAGTCTCCATCTATATAATGAGTTCCTTAGGTGAGTTATCTTTTACCTTTTGAGTGAGTCTTTTGGTCTCTCCTTAGATAGGGGAGTGTTTTGGAGGACCCAGCCTCCGGGTGCTTAGCGAGAGCCCGTTTCTCGACTGTATTCCTTTATTTCATGCAATACAAGTTCTCATTCTTTGTTTTAGATCTTGATACGGCCTCCGTGTATAACATCACCACGATAAGTCACCTCAATCCCCAAAAATAACGAAGCAGACAAATATCTTTGGTCTGAAATTGTTTAGCTAGGTGAAGTTTGACCTTGGAGATCCCCACAGGACACAACATTGTTCCATGAAACATGGCTCTAGAGGAGGCTCCATGATGGCAAGTTGGATCCATAGATTTATCATCTTGGCATGGAACTACCTATAGACTATGGAATAAGAATATGTTATAGTCTATATAAGGCTATATATAGCATTTATAAGAGGCTTATAGAATCTTACGCTTCAATATAAGATAGCCTATAGACTATATATAGCATTTATAAGAGGCTTATAAAAGCTTATGCCTAAATATAAGATAGCCTATATAATATAGAATAAGAATATGTTATAGTCTATTTAAGGCTATATATATCATTTATAAGAGGTTTTTAGAAGCTTATGCTTCAATATATGCTAAAACTCATATGCATTGCCAATTTAAGGAAGTATTACTCCTTGTGAGACCGCATAGTAAATTGCCATATGTATTAAGTTAGAGCATGATGGGCGGAGAGATAAACTGGAGGATAATGTCTATCACGCGGTGCTCGTCATATGTCAACATGTCAAGATGACACTAAAAATGGGAGACCACTACCTTTTCCGTAGAGAGAGTGAGGATGAGGGATTCAACCATCAATGTGTGCTCAGAGACGCTGGCTCCTAAAGTGGCTTCTTATAAGATGTGCCATAACCTGCTCGTTTGGGTCTTCCAAGACGACTCCAAGAAAATACTCAGTAATGGTGGAAATGTGTGACACGACATAGAAGCTCGAAGAGTAGCTTAAATACACTGGAACCTTCGATAGAGAAGCAAGGAGCAACATCGAAGTGACTACCAAGATGAGCTAGATCGATGAAGAACAACACTGCCAGTAGCTGAAAGAAGTTTAATAAGAAAAATAACTCAATGAATCTTATTCATTCACCATGGGGGGAATATATAGGAGATACAAAGATACATAAAGCTAACCCGCAATGTGGGACTAAACTCACTCACACATGAATACAAATATAATAACTGCAAACTAATCAATACTCCCTCTCAAGCTGGCGCGAATAAATCAAGCAAGCCTAGCTTGCCATAAGTAGAGAGGAGTCTGGAAGGCCCAACCACCTTGGTGAAGGAACCTGCAATTTTCTCTGCGGGGTCGACGGAAGTTCTGCAGCAGGGTCGGTGGAAGACCTGCAGCGGGGTCGGCGATGTCGCGGGATGAGGGCGAGGCATGACGCTGAGCACTACGGGAGAAAGCCCTCACATCGACGACAGAGGAGGTCGCGGCGAAGTCGCGGGAGAGGAGGCAGCGATATCGCGGGATTAGGGCGAGGCGATGGGATTAGGGTGCGTCGGGATCGGAACTTGCTTTGATACCAAGTTGAATAAGAAAAATAACCCAGTTAATATTATTCGTCCACCATGAGGGGAATATATAGGAGATACAAAGATACATAAAGCTAACCCGCAATGTGGGACTAAACCCACTCGCACATGAATACAAATATAATAACCACAAATTACTAGTCAATAAAAGAAAGCAACAAGACCCGTGTATCACTGAGGGCAAGCTTGTTGATCATCACATAGGATCAACATCTGAGTACAGAGAAGAAATTCTTGACATCTATTAGAGAAGACATGATCAATGTCTAGCAAGAAATCATCAATCAGAGCAGAAATTGTCTATCTGAGAGCATGCCGTTTTTTGGAGCAAAAATCGGTGATCACAGCCAGAAGATCTGCGTCTGATGAGCAGGAATCCCATTCAACAAGGTTGATGAGAGATGAGATATGCGTTCCAGTCAAGTGCAAAATCTTCCAACTACAACTTTAGGATGCAATTGGAGACAGTGTCATTGTCGGTAGAATGAGCATAGGAGACATTGAGCTGATGCATCAGCGATTTGGAGAGCCTGTTAGGTCAAACCTATCTATGAAACCATGCTGGAATAGTAAAGTGATAAAATGAGTGCATTGTTTATCTTTACTACTATAATGGAAGTTGTGGAGTGAACACAGTTGTCAACCATCCACTCTCTAGAAAAAAATTTCCTTTTTTGCCCTTGCAACATTCGATTATATCCCACGTGCATCCTTCTTGGCACTAATAATAATGTTCTCAGATAGACATAACGTGCATCCTTCTTGAGAAACCACAGATGGCTTCCTTCTTCTTCTTCAAGATGACTGGATCCCTCTCTATCCAACACCTTTACTGATACTTCAGACTTCTTCTTCTTAGACCTTCTGATGAAGATCTTCTTTAGAGCTTAGCACTTTCTTGAATTGAAACTACAATAGATCGTAATCCTTCTGTTTCTTCTTCTTAGATCTTCTTCAGTTATCTTTCTTAGTTTTTAATTTCCTTCTGAATGTGTCTATTTATAGACTTTCTTCATGGTAACCGGCTGATCCGGTTTCTAACTGTTTTCTGACAGGTTTGACAGCTTCAGTTAAACAGTGGCAACCCACAGCTGTCAAGTCTTCAAACAGTTCCTGTACCTTAGCCTTGGACAGCAAAATGTCGAGACAGTCTGTTAGAAAGTGTCGAGACCAATCTGTCTATCTGTGTCGACACAAGTGACTTTGGTGTCGACACAGTCTTTGATGATGTCGACTAAGTTGCCTTTAAGTCGACATCGCTTCTTCAGAAAATAACTTGGTCTAGAATCTGCAGTGTGTCGACACAAGTCCTGTGTGTCGACACAGTTGTTGTAGATTCAGAACTCAGCATGTGTCAACTTAGCCTTCAGGTGTCGACACAGCAATCTTCTATTCTGCCAAAATGTGTCGACTCAGTCTTCTGGTGTCGACACAAGCATAGTCGACTTCTGTCAATATGTGTCGACTCAATCTTCTGGTGTCGACACATCCACCCAGTGTCGACACAGTTGAGGTCGACTATCTTCTTCTGTGAGTCGACTATCTTTCACTAGTCGACTATCTTCCACTAGTCGACTATCTTTCTCTGGTCGACTATCTTTCACTGTGTCGACACTGCTTCCCAGTGCTGAGGTCGACGATTTTCTTTATGTGTCGACACTGCTTCCCAGTGTCGACATAAGTGTGGTCGACTATCTTTCTCTGTGTCGACAATCTTTCACTGTGTCGACACTGCTATTCTGAAGTGTCGACACAATTTCTTCAGGTGTCGACATGTGGACTTAGAATATTTTTCTGCATTCTTTAATACTTCTTCACCTGCACATGTCAACTCAAAACAACATCAAATACACCTTGATGTATATCATTGAGCTAAGTTGGGCTTCTTCAAATCAGGTACACATTTTCCAATGTACCCAACATCTTCTACTAGGCTCCCATCGTATATAATGTCCCATACCATTTATACGATGGGGTGTCGGTTGTCACAAGCAGTATATATATGTAAAAGGAATATAACCTTAACCTATAAACTTGCCCACACAAGCTTATAGACTAAGGGATCGTTTAGCAGGTCCTAATGTATAAGCGTCCCATACCCCTTATACATTAGGTGTCATAGGTTGTTATGTATGTTTATGATATGCATCTATATGGTGGGTATGATATGAACATGCAGTGCAACACACACACACGACTTCGTGATCACAGACCTTTAGTTCCTACTTTTCGAGAGCTAGCATCACTCTCAGGTACTACCGTTGTGGCTACGGCAGCAGCGGAGCGGGCGTCTCCGCCTACTAGGCAGGTATACACACTACCAGGCCTATACCTCTCTTGTACGCCTCTGTACACCGACAAGTGCACTCTAGAGTCTCTGCGTACCACTTTGCTGACTACCTGTCAGTCTTGTTGGGCCGGGTGCGCGTTATCAGGAGAAGTCCTCCAGACCTCAGTATAAACAACCTACTGGTCCCTCTAACCCTCGCACCCGCCTGGTCCACCGTACTGCCATCGGTGTGACGACTAGCCAGTACCGCATGGCCCGCCACTAGTTTATGCATATGCAAGTATAATATTTTGAGCCTCCAACTCGCAGGACTATCCTGTCCCAATTCCCTCCAACCCGTCACGGGTGAGTATGTGCTACAAAACCTCCAACCCTACCCGGGTGAGTATATATATATCAACCAATTCCTTTCAATCCGGCACGAGTGAGCAAGTAGTCGATAGACTCCAAGTCCCTCCAACCCGGCACGGTTGAGAACATGTCCAGTTCAATTAACCTATTAGACTACTCTTGCCTACCAGTTATTATACTTAGTGACTTAAGATTAATCCCAAGACTGCCCAAGGTATTCCCGGTGAAGGGCTCTCAGGGGCACTAGAAGTTACGATGGGCTGAATCCCAAAGCTCCCTTTCTCATGGATATTTACTTTAGTTGATTTCTGATGATGCATATTTTAGCTTAATTTATTAGGTGTCACCGGGCGTGACACGGGGCGTGTCGCCCTCTGCCCGAAGTCTGCGCCTCCTTCAATGCTTTGTACACAGCTGCACGCAACAGTACTGTCACGCCCCATGTTACGGGCGTGACATAGGGCGTGATTGCCCCGATTTCGACGTCTGATGGCCCAGCGACCATTGATTTTGACCTGACACGCCTGTCACGCCCCCCTGTCACGGGCGTGACCTAGGGCGTGACCACCATCGTACTGAAATAATCATCATTCCCGCCAGAATTTAGCCCCCGAGGTCAAATCCGTACTTGTCACGCCCCCTGACACGCCCCCCCTAGGGCGTGTCAAAGGGCGTGACCAACCCATGGGAAAAGTCTATAAATAGAGACCCCCCCTCTTCATTTCAGCAAGCTTTTGGGGAGAGGGGGAGGTGCTGCCCCTTTAGTTCTTCATCCTTTTTTATGCTTTTTCTCACTCTCTCTCCCTCTCTCTCTCTTATTTTGTAATTATTTTCTTAACCTAGCTTAGTGTTTTGCTTTTAGCTCTTGCATTTCTTTTATATGCTTAATATAGGGCTAGAATAGGGCTTTAATTCATGCACTTGTAATTTCAATTTCATTAGTGTAACTTGCTCCTTTTAATTAATATAAGTGCTCTTCCTATTACTAGTGTTCTTTTTTATGCTTTACTACTCATCCCCCCCTCCTCCACTCTATTATGATTAACTAATCCTCCTTGTACTCGATCTTGATGATCCGAGGTTAGAGCGATTAAGTTATGACGCTTTAATTAATCTTTTCTTTTTAGGTTAGGGCCTTGAATTATTCTTGATTAATCACGGGTTGGAGGTATATTTTCGATATATACTCTCCGCCTTTGCTTTCATTCTGGGCTAGCCGAGAGGCCGATAGAATGAAGTGAGCATTCAAGAGTAAAGGGAGTTATACGCACCCCTCGAGAGAGGTAGCCTTCCAAATCTCCCGGATTGGAGTAAAATCCAATAGAGGGGTTCACCGCGTAAAGCGAGCTTTAGGCCTCCGATTTAGACGAGAGTCGGTCGGACCTTCTTAAACTCAGTTGGGCACGACTTCGAGAGAAGCGTGTTCAAGCTTTAGGAATCTCCACGGTCAAGGGCCTTTATCCTATTAAGCTTAGGTTTATTTATCGTCTTTTTAATCGTCTCCTGCTGAAGTGATTCTTGATCGAGTGCATCGCTTTATTATTAGCTCTAACTCTTTTTATCCTGCAAGTAGTTTAGTTTTCTTTTTATTTTAGTATTTTAATTCCTGTTTTTAGTTTAACATTTAATAGAAATTTAAATTGATAAAATAATAGCAATCTCCTTTGAGTAGAAGTAGTCATTACGCCGCAGGGAAATACGACCTTGATACTAATCTTTAGTATCCTATACTATAACCGATAAGGTACACTTGCCTTTATCGGATATAGAATCGGAGAATATTTTCAACCACCACATCCACTTTCTCTTCTCTTCTCTCTAACCCTCTCTCTCCGCCGTTGCGAACCGCTGTATCAAGTTTTTGGCGCCGTTGCCGGGGACTGTTTTGATATTTTGAAAAAAGGATAGCTATTAATTTTATCGTTTTTGTTTTATTTTATTTTATTTTTTTCTCTCGTCTCTTTCACCCCACTCTCGCGGTTGATTAATTTTATTTTTAAATGTGTAATCTTTGTTTTAATTGTGGAGAGTTCGGTCACTCTCGCGAGGAGTGTTGGGTAAGGTATCCTTCATCCTCCCATGATTTTATCCCTTCCGGATCGAATCAATTTGGCCAAATTGATCCGTCTGCGAATTTTTTTTCATGGGGTTACGATGGTTTTCAAACGCCTTCCTACCCTACTCCTCCGAATTTTTCTGATTTTAATTCTTATGGAAATTTCTTGAATGGACATTTTGATCCTAGCCCTACTTTGAACTACTCAGGGTGGCAACACCCTGATCATTCTTGGGGCCAAGGTGATCATCAATCCATTCCATCTCAAGATTTTTCCACTCTTTCTCCGCAAGTTTGCGCGCCTCCCAATTTTGATTCTAGCGAAAATGAAGTCATTTTTGATGGTGTAGCATTTGATGCACGCATCAATGCTCACTTCAAAGTGATTTTTGACGCTTTGGCTGCTGAGGCCGCATCTTTTTCTTCCCCTCCTCCTCCTATTTATCTTTCGAATGATGAATCTTCGGATATTCCGCAGTGCCTTCAATCACTTGCGGAAGACGATTATTCAGAAATTCATTTGTGCCTTCAACCTCTCGAGGAGGAAATTTCCCCCGATATTCCGATTTTTTTTCAAGTTTCCGAGGAAGACGAACTTTCTTGTGTTCGATCTTCTGAAGAAATTGATTTTTCGGATATCCCGGTTTGCTCCCAATCTACCGAAATGATTGATATTCAGGTTGAGCAACCGGATTTTTCTGTCCAACCATTTTCTTGTGATCAACCGCCGTCGCCTTCTTCTTTTTCTTCTCTTCCCCCTTCTTGCGAAAATTCTATTTTCTTTTCTTGTTTTATTTTTCCTTCTAGTTTAGTTTCTTCTTCTTCTTCGTCCCCTTCTAATAGTATAGTTTCTTTTTCTAGTTTTTTTTCTTTTTCTAAATCTTCTTGTTTTTTGTTTTATTTAAAAAATAAAAAATTACAAAAAAATATTTTTATTTTCTTAAAAAATGTTTTGGCACTCGCGCCGAAACGCATATTGCGCGAGCTGCCATTACATTTCTTTTTTTATTTTCCATTTAGCTAACCATAATACGTCGAGCTCAACGACGTTTTAAACAAAGAGCGCTCTTGGGAGGCACCCCTTGCTTATTTTTTTCTTTTTTTTGTTTTTGTTTTTGTTTTTCCTTTTTTTTTTATCTTTTGTTTTGTGCAGGAATAAGCTCCCGCGTGTTTGTGCCGCTTTTCGCCTCGCAACTTGGACTGAAGCCAATCTTTAGCTCAAGTTTGGGGGACGCATTTTCCAACGTCTGGGCATCAATCGCTAGGGAAGCATTTTCTCCCTCTCTTTGCATTTCTTTTTTTCTCTTTTCTCTCTCTTTT
Organism: Platanthera zijinensis; assembly: GCA_039513925.1. NCBI lineage: Eukaryota > Viridiplantae > Streptophyta > Magnoliopsida > Asparagales > Orchidaceae > Platanthera > Platanthera zijinensis. The sequence goes on from CM077090.1 coordinate 98,234,090, forward strand.
CTCTCTCTTTATACTTAACATTAAACATTGGGGACAATATTTAACTTTAAGTATGGGGGAGTGTTCCCTTAATATTTTACTTTAGAAAAATCAAAATAAAAAAAATATATAAAAATTTTAGAAAAATTAAAAAAAAAATGTAAAATATTTGTTGTATATATTATATTTTTGAAAAAAAAAATATATAAATATTTTTGAAAAAAAAAAATCCCAAATTAAATTGAGTTAATTTTTGCCAAATCAATTAGTACCCCGCTACTTTGCTTTTTATTGTTTTTTCAAGCTCATGTCTACTTGCTTAGTTAGAATAAATTTGATTAATTTTCTGTTTAAATATGTTTAGCGAGTAGTATGTTGACTCATGCAGTGTTCCTATTTAGGGTAGTATGCTATTTTTGAAATTTTTTTGAAATTTACTTTACTTTTCAATAGCCTTTCTTTTATTTCTTTTACTTTTATAAAACCCATCATCCCTTATTTTTCATTATTAAAATCTTTTTAAACGTTAATTAGTATTAAGTGTAGTAGACACAAAACGGTCTAGACGCTTATTATCATTATTTTCATGAAAGCAAATTCTCTATTTTTTATTTTTTTGTGCTTATCCTCTTTTGAAATTTCAAAGCTTTACTTGGAGTAGATTTAGGAAGCATGAAAATGATTTAGGCATTTCTTTTGTAACGTTTGAGCCTTTGCACCTCGCCTAACAATAACCATTGCTAGACATTTTTGTGCCTTTTCCTTTCCTTTTTGTAGCCCCACTTTTTATTTCACCACGGCCAAATAGCCTACCTACATGCACACTTTAAAATTATTTTTGAGCTTTAATTGCTAATGTGCATCTTTTTGAAAAATTAGTGGAAAATCTTTGTGTTATCTTTTGCTACAAAAGTGAAAAGTTATAAGTATAAAAAAAATTGAAAAATATGATGAAAATAAGTGAAAAAAAAAGAAAAGGTAAAAGAAAAGAAAAGAAAAGTATTTATTTTGGCTAGTTTTATTTTGGCAAAGCTCATTTTCTTTTTGTTTTAAGTGTGCAAATATCCCTCGTGTTTATCTTTTTGAATATCGCGCCATTAAAAACCTAAGCCTAACTATACGCCTAATTAAAGCCCTAATGATTCATGCTTTCTACGTTTACTTTTTAGTATAGTAGCGAGAAACTAGATTGAGTAAGTATTTTTGATAGAAATATTGAATTTTGTCTTGATTGACTGTGGTTTTAATTTGTCTCTTAGACTTTAGTAGTGACTCAATGCGCTTTTTACTCGTTACTTTATTAAGTTTTAATTCTGTAAAAATTTGGGATGATTTGTTTTTATATTTAGTAAAATTTATAAAATTCTGTGCTAAGTTAAAGTAGGACTTTTCGGTTCTTTTTCAAAAATTTCTCTACCTCTAAATTCCCGTCTTACTTGTTTATAGCATTTTTAAACTTTTCAAATAAATCCTTTTTATTTTCTCTAACTCGTAGTCTTTGCTTGAGGACAAGCAAAATAATAAGTATGGGGGAATTTGATGATGCATATTTTAGCTTAATTTATTAGGGTAAAAATATTGTTATTTTTGAATTAAACCTCTTTCTTTATGTTATTTTATGCTTCTTTTTATGTAAATATTATAAATAACATTTATTTTCTGTTTTTGCAGGTTTCAGCCAATTTCCAGGAAAAAATACCCTGACATGCCCCCCTGTCACGCCCTCCCTGGGCGTGACCCAAGGCGTGTCATCTGTTCCCGTTGATGAAAGCCGCAAGAGCTCGTTTCCCGCCAAAATCCCCTATCACGCCCCACCGACACGCCCTCCACGGGCGTGTCACCGGGCGTGACACGGGGCGTGTCGCCCTCTGCCCGAAGTCTGCGCCTCCTTCAATGCTTTGTACACAGCTGCACGCAACAGTACTGTCACGCCCCATGTTACGGGCGTGACATGGGGCGTGACTGCCCCGATTTCGACGTCTGATGGCCCAGCGACCATTGATTTTGACCTGACACACCTGTCATGCCCCCCTGTCACGGGCGTGACCTAGGGCGTGACCACCATCGTACCGAAATAATCATCATTCCCGCCAGAATTCAGCCCCCGAGGTCAAATCCGTACTTGTCACGCCCCCTGACACGCCCCCCCTAGGGCGTGTCAAAGGGCGTGACCAACCCGTGGGAAAAGTCTATAAATAGAGACCCCCCTCTTCATTTCAGCAAGCTTTTGGGGAGAGGGGGAGGTGCTGCCCCTTTAGTTCTTCATCCTTTTTTATGCTTTTTCTCTCTCTCTCTCTCCCTCTCTCTCTCTTATTTTGTAATTATTTTCTTAACCTATCTTAGTGTTTTGCTTTTAGCTCTTGCATTTCTTTTACATGCTTAATATAGGGCTAGAATAGGGCTTTAATTCATGCACTTGTAATTTCAATTTCATTAGTGTAACTTGCTCCTTTTAATTAATATAAGTGCTCTTCCTATTACTAGTGTTCTTTTTTATGCTTTACTACTCATCCCCCCCTCCTCCACTCTATTATGATTAACTAATCCTCCTTGTACTCGATCTTGATGATCCGAGGTTAGAGCGATTAAGTTATGACGCTTTAATTAATCTTTTCTTTTTAGGTTAGGGCCTTGAATTATTCTTGATTAATCACGGGTTGGAGGTATATTTTCGATATATACTCTCCGCCTTTGCTTTCATTCTGGGCTAGCCGAGAGGCCGATAGAATGAAGTGAGCATTCAAGAGTAAAGGGAGTTATACGCACCCCTCGAGAGAGGCAGACGTCCAAATCTCCCGGATTGGAGTAAAATCCAATTGAGGGGTTCACCGCGTAAAGCGAGCTTTAGGCCTCCGATTTAGACGAGAGTCGGTCGGACCTTCTTAAACTCAGTTGGGCACGACTTCGAGAGAAGCGTGTTCAAGCTTTAGGAACCTCCACGGTCAAGGACCTTTATCCTATTAAGCTTAGGTTTATTTATCGTCTTTTTAATCGTCTCCTGCTGAAGTGATTCTTGATCGAGTGCATCTCTTTATTATTAGCTCTAACTCTTTTTATCCTGCAAGTAGTTTAGTTTTCTTTTTATTTTAGTATTTTAATTCCTGTTTTTAGTTTAACATTTAATAGAAATTTAAATTGATAAAATAATAGCAATCTCCATTGAGTAGAAGTAGTCATTACGCCCCAGGGAAATACGACCTTGATACTAATCTTTAGTATCCTATACTATAACCGATAAGGTACACTTGCCTTTATCGGATATAGAATCGGAGAATATTTTCAACCACCACATCCACTTTCTCTTCTCTTCTCTCTAACCCTCTCTCTCCGCCGTTGCGAACCGCTGTATCAATTTCTACCCAGAGTTCACTTTTTTTCTCACAGTTACCTAGAGTGATTTAGTGACTTAAAGTATTGATTGAGGAACGACGGTCTTCCGTCGACCTCCTCCTAGATAAGTCTAAGGTTTGCACTTTTACTCTCGTCTCTAGTACACAACTGCCACCCAGGGTTATACTTCCGATCTTAGACTCTAACTCAGATGTCGTTCCATCCCCTGGTGGCCTATAGTATAGCCTACCTTTACTATGCGCAGCCCATGACCTAGTACCACCCCGAAATCAAACTTTCAAATCCTTGGGCCACCAACCCCCAAATATTTATCCTAGGGTGGTATGATCTAATAGAGTGAGTATGGTAATTTTCATAATTTTCTCAATTATTTTTATAATTAATTTATTTTCTCCAAATATTTCCCAAGGTCATTTAACATGTGAAGTATAACTTTGCATGACCCTAATGATGCAAAATAATTATCCTAACCATTAACATGATGAAATACTACTATCTCCCAAGGTTTATGATTTCCCTCTAAATATTTGTATTTATTTGTTAATTAACACAAAACCATCATAATTACCACTTTTCAAAGAAAGTATGAGGAATTTAATCACAAAAATTCTAGGAAATTTACAGGAGATCTAAATCATCAATATAAAACTACTTACAAAGTTTCATCAACCTTAAGAATGTAATGGCCCTGCAATTCAATTTCTTGGGTATTTACAAAAATGCCATTATGATGATTTAAAAATTGTATGCACATCCAAAAATTCTGAATTAAATATTTCAGCTAACTAATACTTATATACACCTCTAGGAATATTTTCAAATTTTTCTGACTTATAATTTCATTAAATCATGAATAAAAGCAATAGGGGTAAAATGGTCATTTCATGATATTCTACCTCAAAATACCACAAACAGAGAAAATAAAATTACCCCAATTCAATTATGATCAAATATTAAACAGGACCAAATTTGAGGATTATTGCTTAATTAAATCTATATTTCATTTTTTTATTTTCCAACAAGGCTATAGTTTTCAAAAATCCAAATAATGGGATTTTTGTTCCCAAAAATCCCATAATAAATTTGAGGGGCTATATTTGTCCTAAATATCTTCTAGAATTAATTTCAAGGTCTTCAGAAGTCCTAAAATGGATAAATACACATTATAGCAAAATTTGCTATTTGCACACCAAGGCTAAGTCTAGCCTACACATGCAAGTGGGTTAACCCAACATGCAGTGACCCAAATGAGCTGAAATTTTTATCATGCACCAATTATGTCCCCAAGGACTTGCCAACAAAATTTGGGGCTATTTGGGTGCCTATAACTCCAAATATTTCATTAATTTACATTTTGATATTATTGTAAAAAATATAGGAAAAGTTATCCCAAAAATTCACATTTTTTGGTATGGGCTAGATATGCCCTATACATGCACATGACCAAAATTTCAGGTCATGTGGCTTACTGGTTTAGCCTGGGCACTCAAAATGATATCTGCCCTAGCCTAGGACCAGTCCTAGGATAATTGCCCTACAAGACAGACCACTGGGTCAAAACTCCAGATTATGGTGGCATTTTAAAGTTAAGACCTAGGGCTACATTTTCTATTCAAGGGTTCGGACCTAGAAATGACTCTAGGTGCCCTAAATTTTATTTTTAAAATGACTGTTTAGGTGTGACAAATAATACACTATTCATTAATTTAAATCAACATATATATATTTTGATATAAAACGAATCCTAAAACTAGATTGACGGTATCCGTTCATCGTCCCCAAGTAATGGACGGGCTGGATTGGATTTTCCTGGGCCACTTTGCGGGCCCTTTTCCGGCCGGCTGAGGCGGCGCCATGGCCGGCCAACAGTGTCATCACCTTCACGGTGGTGGTGGCTACATTTTCCCGGCGATGAGGCGGCGGGAGACGGCGGCGCCGGCGATCCCGAGAGGTGGGAATTTCTTGGAAAATGTTGGTACCCTAGTTTGATTTGAGTTTAGTCTTGCCTTTTTTAGTCCCTTGACCCAAGAAATATCTATGGTCAATGGTTAGAAGTCTAGCTGTAGAGTCCTCACTTTTCCAGATTGAGAATTTGGTTAAGTAGTTTTTCGTTCGACTATAGTCGAACGCCGCTCGACTATCGTCTATCGGCTGATCGACGATCGTCTATCAGTTGGTCGACGCTCTGTCTGCGTTGATAGTTCGACCATCTGTTGATAGTTCGACTATCTTCTTGGCGTGGTAGTTCGACTATCTATCCTGATAGATCGACTATCTGATAGTTCGACTATCGGTTGATAGGTCGACTATCTGTTTCGTCTTGATAGTTCGACTATCTGTTGATAGTTCGACTATCTTTCGTCTTTGATAGTTCGACTATCTGTCCTGATAGTTCGACTATCTGATAGTTCGACTATCTGTTGATAGATCGACTATCTAGTCTGTTGTGATAGTTCGACTATCTGTTGATAGATCGACTATCTGTTTTCTGAGGTAGGTCGACTATCTGCTTGATAGGTCGACTATCTGTGTGCGCTTGATAGTTCGACTATCTGTCCAAGATAGATCGACTATCTGATAGTTCGACTATCTGCTCTGATAGGTCGACTATCTGCCGGGGTAGTTCGACTATCTTCTTCGATAGGTCGACTATCTGGATCGTTCGACTATCTGCCCGATAGTTCGACGATCTCCGTGCATCGTTTGACGATCTCTGAGGGTCGTTCGACGCTTTCTGTCTGCCTTTATATTTTGTATTTATTTATTATATTTAAATTAATTAATACATTTTCTGGCACGTTGTTTTAAGCTTTATGATAAAATTACCAGGCAATATTTGCTCCATCTCTTTTGCCTGAGTCAAATCTTTTTAGATAAAGTTGTTTGTCTTATTAGCTGACATTATAAATTACTTTATCTGTTGTCAGCCCTTTATAGCTGTTAGACTGAAAAGTCTTCTTTTTGCTATAAAGAGAGTATTTCTCTGATGTGACTTTATTTAGTCCTTCTGTTATCAAATTGTTTCCTGCAGCTTCCTAGAAAAAGGGTTATTCCTTTTATAGAATGTTTCTGCTGCAGAGTTTGTTCTGTCTTCTTGATATTTACAGCTCAGGTCTCAAGTCTCAGAAGAAGACAAGTTATTCAAATTGAAGAGAGCCGTTGCTTGCTGATGTTATATAAAGGACCCTTTGAAGAAGGATTCAAGCGATATAGCTATCTAGTTGTTCACTTAAGCATTCAAGCGTTCATCAAGATCAAGTCATCTGCTCTCAGCAATTTCCATCTAACTGAGAAGTGTTAAGATCTTCGACTCTTCTTCAACCTGAGTTCTCCCGCTTTCAGGAAGTTCAAACTCAGAGATCTTTTGAAGAAGAAGAAGAAGATAGTTGCTTGAAGATCTTTAATTTCATTATTTAGTTTCTTCTTGTAGTTTTTCCTTCAGAGCTTTCTGAAGAGTTTTCTGCACTGAAGCAAGACTTCACCTGGACATCTTTGAGCCAGGGGGAGCCTTGATTCTTTAGAGCTTTCTAGCTCAGTGCAAGTTTTTGTGCTTCTCTAATCTTTATAAAATAGAGAAGACATCTTAACCTTCTTCCCCCTCTTGTACAGGGTTATTACTCCCTTCAAAAGTATCCCTTGGTGGCAGGGCACCTGATCAAAAACCTATGCTCTGTTTTTAGACACCTGATCAAAAGTCTAAAGGGTTTCTGGATCTACCTGAAGCAGATCCTGTTGGTGGCAGGGCACCTGATCAAAAACCTGAGTGGATTCCTACCGTGTGGGTAGAAGAGTGGACGTACCCAAGTTGTTTGGGGAACCACTATAAATTTCCTTATGTCGTCTGGATTCACTTGTTTAATTCCTGCATTGTGGCTGTGATTAGATATAACTAGGATTGCTAGTTGCTGATTAGGTTTTCCAAGCCTTAACTGTAATCACAGTTAGCTTGAGTTTGTACACATCACTTGTGTTAGGCTATAGGGTTAAATCTATATCTATAATCTCTTCATTCCGCACTTCACTCCAAGGGAGTTGGGTAGACCATTAAGTTTTGTCTGTGCAAAATTTGATAACTCTATTCACCCCCCCTCTAGAGTAGTATCTATCCCTTCACTTTCAATTGGTATCAGAGGGAGGTTGACTGACTGTATAGGCTAACACCTAAGTCACAAGATCCTGATAGATACCAAGAGCTTATAGATATTCACTATCATGGCCCAGTTCAAGGATTATTCTAGCACCAGACCTCCAGCATGCAACTTAGCTAAGTTTGGCATCTGGAAGGCAAGGATAAAACTATATATGAATTCTATTGATGAAAGCATCTTTGCTTCTATTTTGTCAGGTCCCCCAAGAGCACCTGCTGCTGCTTCTGCCTCATCATATGATATGAGTGCAGTGCCTCCTCCAGATTACAATGATGAATACAAGAAGGCCAAAATAGCAGATGCCAAGGCAATGAACATACTGGCTCAGACAATGTTTGATGAGGTGTTCCAGAAGGTTGCTGACTGCTCTTCAGCAAAAGCCATGTGGGACACACTGAACCAGATTGTAGCTGGTTCAGCTGATGAAAGGAAGGACAGAAGGTCCAACCTGATCTCACAGTATGAGAACTTCAAGAAAACTGATGCTGAATCAGTTGAAGCCATGTACACCAGGCTCAGCTCAATCATCAATGAGCTGAGGACCCTGGACAAGGACATATCATTGACAGAGGTCAATGATAAGATTCTTATGTGCTTCCCTAACACATGGGATCTAAGGATCTGGCCCATCAAGGAATCCAGAAGTACTAATGAGATCTCAACAGAGGCTCTCCTCGGCAAGCTCAAGTCTTTTGAGCAAGTGCTGAAGACAAGAGAAGCTGAAGCTGAAGCAAAGACCCCCACTCCAACAAGAAAAGAGCATTCTCTAGCTCTTAAGGCTGCTGATGCTTCTAAAGGCAGCCAATCTAATGAGGAACTAATGGCATTGTTTGCCAAGAGGTTTCTCAAGATGGGGAGAAAGGAGTTCAGAAAGAAGTCTTCACGCTATGAAGACAAACCAAGGTATGATCGCTCTCCCGCTAAAGAAATTATTTGTTATGGATGTAGGAAGCCTGGACATATCTTGCCTGAGTGTCCAGAGGAGAAAAATAAAGACAAGAGAAAAGAAAAAGAACAATACAGGAAGCACTCCAAGCCATCCTCCTACAAAAACAAGAAGAAGGAGAGAGGTTTCATTGCTGAAACCTGGAGTGATTCTGATGAAGAATCCTCCTCATCAAGCTTCAGTGAGGATGAGGAAGAGAAGAAGGCAAAAGAAGTTTGCCTAATGGCAATAGATGCCTGCAGCAACCACTCTGCTGCAGAGAGTTCTAATTCTGATGAAGAGATGTCTACAGAAGATGAGGTACTTTCTTCTTATGATTTTACCTCAGCTGAATTTAAATTAGAATTTAAATCTTTATTCTTAGATTTGATTAGCTCAGAAAAGGAAATAAAAGAACTTAAAAATAGGTTAGCTGACTCAGAATCAATAGCTACTGAAAATGTTAGGTTAAAGGAAGATCTCACTACTTGTAGTGAAGAAATTAAATTTCTTAAAATAGAGTTAGCTAAGTCTAAGAGGCTAGAAGAATCACTTAATGGTAGAAGCCTTAAGTTGTTAGAAATTACCAGCATGACAAACACTAGGTCAGCTAATAACAAACTAGGCTTAGGAGATTCTCCCAGTGAACCCCCAGTTCTTCTCAAAAACAATCTTTCAACTCCAGTGAACTTCATTTCAGCTAGTGGAATGAAGAACACTGAGCAAGTAAATCTGGTTAATAAAACCTTAAATAAAGCTAAGAGAGAAAAGAGAAAGAAATTCTTTAAAGAAATGCAAAGAGCGTCGAACGCCGCTCGACGATCGGAAGCTCAATGGTCGAACGAAGCTTGACGATCTGAGCGCCCATCGTCGAACGTCGATCGACGATTTCAATATGATTTTCAAAATCATAATCAGTACCATAGAAACCAAAATGAGAATAGAAACCCTAGGTTTGTTGACCCATCATCTACATGGAGAATCCCACCTAAGAGATCTCACCCACTAGGTTATCACCCTCAGCCTGCATTCTCATATATTTCCAGTTTTTCTTATGTGAAAAACAAGGGACCCAAGGTTACCTGGGTCCACACTGTCTAAATAATTGTCTTGCAGGTGAAGGCCTATCCAATCACTCAAAATAAGTGGTATTTGGATAGTGGATGCTCTAAGCATATGACAGGAAATAAAGATCTTCTGTCAAAGTTCAAAGCTAATCTCGGCCCAAAGGTTATCTTTGGAGACTCCAGCTGTGGTCAGACAGAAGGCTATGGCAAGATCACAATTGGAGCAGTTACTTTCAAAAGAGTTGCATATGTCAATGGACTGAAGCATAATTTGATTTCAGTCAGCCAGCTATGTGATGCTGGCTACCAGGTTTCATTTTCTAACTCTTCTTGCAATATTACTTTAAATAATAATATTGTTTTAGTAGGCATTAGAATAGGTAATATTTATTTAGTAGATTTCAATTCATCTCATTCTGAAATCTGCCTGTTTAATGAAGTAACCCTTAATAATAATTCCCTGTGGCATAAGAGGCTTAGTCATGTTAACCTTAAAAATATATCTAGATTATCTAAACACAACCTTGTTAGAGGTTTACCTTCTTGCCCCTACAAGAAGTAGAGCCTATGCAAGGCTTGTCAGCTAGGCAAGCAAACCAAAAATTCTTTTAAATCTGTAAATAAAAGTGATTCTCCTAGAATCCTGTATCAATTACACTTGGACCTTTTTGGCCCAATAAATGTACAGAGTTTAGGAGGGAAGTATTACACTTTAGTAATTGTAGATGACTTATCTAGGTTCAGTTGGGTTTTCTTTTTGAGAACTAAGTCTGATAACTTCAAAGCCCTTACAGACTTTCTACTATGTGTGCAGACTGAGTACTCTACTCATGTGGCCTTGATCAGAAGTGATCATGGTACTGAGTTTGACTCTCTTCTCATGCAAGAATTCTGTGAGAGAGAAGGTATCAAACATAGCTTCTCAGCTCCTAGAACTCCCCAACAAAATGGGGTAGTTGAAAGGAAAAATAGAACACTTATTGAAGCTGCTAGCACATTGTTGGCAGATGCTAACATGCCTCTATCCTATTGGGCAGAAGCTGTTAGTACAGCCAACTATGTCTTGAATAGAAGTTTGATACACAAGCTTAAGTGTAAAACTCCTTATGAGTTGCTTAAGGGAAAGAAACCAAAAATTAATTATTTTAGAGTTTTTGGCTGTATTGTTTATATTCATAATAATAATAAAGAATATATTAGAAAATTTGAAGCAAAAGATTCAATGGGAATTATGCTTGGATATTCCCAAGTAAGCAAAGCTTATAGGGTTTATAACAAATCTACCTGTAAAATTGAAGAATCTGTGCATGTGACTTTTGATGAGTCTCAGATGTTTTACAAGGAGAAGGAAAATTCTCCTTCCTCCAGTTCTTTGCAGGTACCTGATGCCCCTCAAGAAATTCTTCAACTATCAACTCTTCAGATCACTGAATCAGACAGTGATGAAGACATTGCTGAAGCTGTTGTTGTTCCACCAACAGTAGATCAAATTCCTCCTGAGGAATTAATCCCAACTGTTGCTGAAGATCACATCCCACCTGCTGATATTGTCACACTTAGAGATCACCCAACATCTCAAGTGATTGGAGACATATCAGCTGGTGTGCAAACAAGACACCAATTTAGACAGGATGTGATGCATGCTTGTTTCCTCTCACAGGTTGAACCCCTCACCTTTAAAGATGCAGAGCTAGATCCCCACTGGATCATTGCAATGCAAGAGGAGCTCAATCAGTTTGAGAGATGTAAAGTTTGGACTTTGGTTCCAAGACCTAAAGGCCAACTGATCATAGGCACCAAGTGGGTGTATAGAAACAAGTTGGATGCAAATGGAATTATAGTAAGGAATAAAGCTAGGCTTGTAGCTCAGGGCTACAGACAGGAGGAAGGTATAGACTATGACCAAACCTTTGCTCCTGTTGCAAGGCTAGAAGCAATAAGGATCTTCTTGGCCTATGCAGCCTTCATGAAGTTTAAGGTGTTCCAAATGGATGTCAAAAGTGCATTCCTAAATGGTGAGCTTAAGAAAGAGGTGTTTGTTGAACAACCACCAGGGTTTGTTTCTTCAACTCAGCCTTCTCATGTGTTTAAGTTGCAGAAAGCTCTATATGGACTAAAGCAAGCTCCCAGAGCTTGGTATGAGACTCTAGCTAGTTTCCTCTTAGAGCACAACTTTACTAGGGGAGTAGTTGATAGAACCCTTTTCGTCAAGCATCACAAGAACACAATCCTGTTAGTTCAGGTGTATGTAGATGATATTATATTTGGCTCCACTGATCCCAAACTTTGCAAAAGGTTCTCTGACCTGATGCACTCTAAGTTTGAGATGAGTAGTATGGGTGTGCTATCTTACTTTCTTGGTCTCCAAGCTAAGCAAGATGCTGATGGTATCTTCATCTCCCAATCCAAATATGCCAAGGAATTGGTAAAGAAATTTGGGATGGCTGATGCTTCAGCAATGCCTACACCTATGGCTACTAATGTAGTTATTGATTCTGATGATCACGGCAAGCCAGTTGATCAAAAGAATTATAGGGCCATTGTTGGTTCCCTATTATATCTAACTGCAAGTAGGCCTGATATAATGTTTTCTACATGCCTTTGTGCTAGATTCCAGGTCAACCCCAAGGAATCTCATCTGATTCTTCTAAAGAGAATCCTGAGATACCTGAAGGGATGTCCAGATCTAGGACTTTGGTACCCAGCTGAGTCAGAATTTGAATTAATTGGATATTCTGATTCTGATTATACTGGTTGCAGAGTTGACAGGAAGAGCACCTCAGGAACTTGCCAGTTCCTGGGAGAGAGATTGGTCTCTTGGTTCTGTAAGAAGCAGGCTTCTGTCTCAACTTCAACTGCAGAGGCTGAATATATAGCAGCTGCCAGTTGTTGTTCACAGATCCTGTGGATTCAAAACCAGCTTGTGGATTATGGTTACTCACACAAGAACACCAAAATCATGTGTGACAGTACCAGTGCTATCTCAATTGCACAAAATCCAGTGCACCACTCTAGAACGAAGCACATTGAGACTCGGCACCATTTCCTGAGAGATTGTGTGGAAAAGAACAAGATTTGTCTTGAGTTCATATCCACTGAGTTTCAGAGAGGTGATATATTCACCAAGCCTTTAGATGAACAGAAACATCTGTTCTTTTTAGTTCAACTAGGCATGATCAATGGACGAGACTAAGTGTGACTATATCTGCCTATGTTGAAATCTGCTTGAAGATCGTCGAACGGATTAAGCCTATCGTCGACCTCTGGTTAATGATAGCTTATCTGTTTGAAGATCGTCGACCGGCGTTCGAAGATCGTCGAACAGGTTAAGCTTATCGTCGATCTCTGAATGACGACAGCTTGTTGTTTGAGAAGCCAGAATTAGTCGAACGATGGCTCGAATACTCTGCTTCTGAGCCGATCGTCGAACGGCCGTTCGACTATCGGGTCAAGTATCTTTTAATAGATCGACTATTTCCGGTCTAATATAAAGCCGATAGTCGACCTAGGTTAAAAGATCTTTTGTTTTATCGTCGACGGAGCGTGACTTTTCGCATTCTGCCTTCCCGCTTGCGATTTTCAGCCGTTTCGTCTTCTCCATCCTTCTCCGTCCTTCTCGAGCTTTCTCCAGCCAATCAATGGCGGTCTCTCCAGCAGTTCTAGCAGTTGTGAAGTTTGATGCTGGCTTTAGCGTTGATTTTGACGCGTTCAGTAGCTGTGATGCAGGGATCGTGGAAGTTCTACAGCTGTGCCGGGATCAGGGATTAGAGAGGTTAATGTCTTCAAGGATTAAGATAAACATCCCAGAGATCAAGGAATGGGCTTTCACGTCGTCCTCCACAGACGATTCGATGACTGGTACCATCGGCGGAGAAGAGGTAATCCTAACTCCGGCCGTTTTGACTGATATTTTTGGTTTGATAAATGGTGAAGAGGATTATGAGCAAGATGCTCAAGAATTCGGAAGAATGTTAGTTGAGCTGGGACATGCTGAGGGCATTCCCACGAAGCTGCTCAAAGTAAATTTCCCTTTCAAGATCAAGTTTCTTGCTGAGTTGGTAGGAAAAGTGCTCCTCGGTAAGCACTCTGCTCATGATAATATCACAAGGAAGCAATTCGCACTGATGTGTGCGATTGTTAATCGGAAAAGGATAGATTGGGCGGGAGTGATGTTTGATTTAATAAGGAAAAAGAATGGCAAGAAGGAAGTTACCCTCGGAAGGGTTATTGGAATCTTCCTGAAGGAAAAGTACCCCCAGCTGCTGAGTTCAACCGCAACAATAATTAATGCAAGCAAGAAGATGGATCCTAACCTGTTCTCTAAATGGAAGAGAACTTTTGTGAAACCCGCTCTCACAGGGGTTGCTCCAGCAACATCTGAGGACACCGGGACTGAATCAGTCACTCCTCACCATGTTGAAGCTGGCTCATCTCTTCCCTCCTCCTCTTCTGCTTTGTTGTCTGCTTCAGTTGAAGTTCCATCAACTTCAGCTGAAGTACGACCTTCTCCCTCTTCTACTCCAGAAACAACCACGGTTGTTCCTCTTTCCCCTCCAGCATCTCCTCTTCCTTCTCATCAGACTAGGATATCTGCTCCTAGCTTTGATTTGTTAGGATCTGAGAGAATTCCTACTCCTCCTCTGTCTCCTTTTCATTCTCCAGTTAACACTCCTGTTAACTCTCCAGTTCCTTCTCCACCTCCTTCTCCAGCTCCATCTCCAGTCCACACCATTCTTCATCCCAGCATTACAACCATATCTGCTGCAGCTCCATCCACTACACATCCATCATCTTTTGAGATTACTCCTGAGCTTATCTCCCGCATTGTGGAGTTGATTACCCCGTCAATCAAAACCATGATTGAAGAGGCAATCACTCCCCTTGCATCCTCCATTGACATCTTAACTGCCTCCATCAAATCTCTCTCAAAATCTGCTGAGCCATCTTCCACAAGGGGCCTGGTTTCAGTCTCCACTGAAATCAGGCAGGGGGAGATGTTCTGTGAAGATGCCTCAGAACCTCCTGCCTCCCTTCCAGCTATAACAGATATTGTAATGACAGCTCTAGAAGAGTCTGCTCCAGCTGAGAAAGAAGTAGTTCCAGTGTTATCTGATAAGGAAATAGCTGATGGAATCATGCTATCTGAAATTGCAGTAAAAGTCTGCCTAGAAGATCTCACCACTCCCGTGGTTGCTAGATTCCTAGAAGGATGTTGGTACCCTAGATGTGATTTGGCTTATGTAATCCCTTTCCAGCCCCTCTTGATCCATATAAAGATATATGATCATGGTTAGACTTTGTTTAGTCTCCCTAGGGCAGTTTATAAACTGACCTAGAGCTTAGGTTAGAAGTTCTAGATGTTTTTGTAGATAAGGCTTTTCCGTTCGACCATCGTCGAACGAGGCCTCGCGATCGTCGATCAATGGTCGACGATAGCAGGGCTAGTGAATCTTTGAAGTCAAGACAATTATCGTCGACCGTTGGTCGACGATCTCAGAGCAAGCTTACTACGCTCTGACGGTTGGTCGACGATCTGTCATCTTCAGGTCGACGATCGTGTTCTTGCTTCACGATTTCTGTCTCGACAGATATTTGCCTTTGCTGGTCGACTATCTATTTGCTGGTCGACAATCTGTTTGCTGGTCGACGATCTGTTTGCAGGTCGACGATCTTCGAACCCCTGTTCGACGATTTCTGTCTGATTTTATCTATTTATATTTATGCTATTCCTTGGTTTATTTCCAAGTGTGTTAGCTTGTGGTTAGAAAGATTCTTTAAAGTTATTTGTTGCTAAAATTATGGCTTAAATTCAAAATGAATTATTTACAAATTCTGTCAAACATAAATCACGGGATTCAGTATAAAGCATTTTGTCCTATTATACAAATTGCGTTGACTTTATCTTTCCAGCCTGTTTTCTAGCCGTTGGTACTATGTACTATTTCCAAGAAAGGTACGTCTTTATGCTGAGATTTCTTTCCCGCTTATTTTATTCCTTATTGGGACTGACAGAAAGTTAATAGGCCATTCTATTCCTATTGCTATATTCTATTTTAAGATAATCTGTTGCAGGGCTAAAGAATTCAAATCAATAGAGCCGTTCCAAAGGAAAACGTGAAGACATATTTAAAAGAGATTTCTGCTCTAAGAAAAGTTACAGTAACAGACACAAAAAAAAAAAATTATTCATCCGCTCAAGCATCATCAGAGCACTTCTTCAACATCTCTTTACAAGAAGAAGAAAAGTTTTCCTGAAGCAAAAAGCCCAGAGCAATCATCTTCCATTCTCAAGTCTCCTGAGCAATCTGCTTAGAGTTTTTCAAAGACTTCAGAAAAGGCTCAAGATCTGCTTCAAGTGTTCCAGAATCTTAAGACTTGATAAAAATCAGTCTTCAGATTTCTGAGGATTTAGTTTCAATTTATCTGAAACTCCTTCATCCTGAAGCAAAGGCTTTCCCTGGACTTCCACTGAGCCAGGGGGAGACTTTGATTCTTTAGAGAATCCACAAATCTTCTCTAATCTGTATTTAAAATAGAGAAGATAATCTAACCCTCTCAACCCCTTTGTAAAAAGAGTTTGTTCACATCTCTTCAAAAGTGAACGCTGGTGACAGGGCACCTTATCAACAACCTGTGGTTGAGCATCCTTATCAAAAGCTCAAAGGGTCTGTTTGATCTACCTGAATCAGATCATTGGTGGCAGGGCACCTTAGCAAAAACCTGTAGTGGATTCCTACCAGGGTGGTAGAAGAGTGGACGTACCTATTTAAAGGGAACCACTATATATCCTGTGTCCATCTGGTTATCTTGTTTATTCATTTTATTCTGTGGCTGTGATAGAACTACCTAGGATTGCTAGGTGCTGTGATAGGCTTGTAGTTAACTGAAATTTCAGTCAACTTCTTCACTTGTGCACTTCACTGTGTTAGGCTCTTAGGGTTCAAGTATCAGATTTTCTATTCCGCAAATAAACTCCAAGGGAGCTGACTAAGTGTTCATAAAATTTTGAATACTCTATTCACCCCCCCTCTAGAGTAGTTTACAACTTATCCCCTCACTTTCAATTGGTATCAGAGGGAGGTTAGCTGTTCATACAGGCTAACACCTGAGTTAAAAGATCCTGTGATAAGTTGTTTCCTGATACCTTTCACAAACACTTTCACACATGGCCCAGTCTAAGGATTATTCAAGCACCAGACCTCCTGTATGCAACTTGTCCAAGTTTGGCATATGGAAGGCCAGGATAAGACTATACATGAATTCTATTGATGAAGATATTTTTTCTTCTATCTTGACAGGACCACCTGCTAGGCCTGCTGCTGCTTCCACTTCTGCTGACCTCAGTGCTGTGCCACCACCTGACTACAATGAAACTTACAAGAAGGCAAAAGCAGCTGATGCTAAAGCAATGAATATCCTAGCTCAGACAATGTCTGATGAGATATTCCAGAAGCTGGCTGAATGTACCTCAGCCAAAGCTATGTGGGATTCCCTCAACCACATAGTTGCTGGCTCAGCTGATGAGAGGAAGGACAGGAGATCTAATCTCACCTCTCAGTATGAAAACTTCAAGAAGGATGATGCTGAAGACATTGACACCATGTACACAAGACTCAGTTCAATAATAAGTGAACTGAGGTCCTTAGACAAGGAGATAACCTTGTCAGAAGTCAATGACAAGATCCTGATGTGCCTTCCCATCTCTTGGGACTCAAGGATATGGCCCATCAAGGATGGAAGAAACACTGTGGAACTCTCCACAGAAGCTCTGTTGGGAAAGCTCAGGTCATATGAGCAAACCTTAAAGAGTAGGGCTGCTGTAACTGAAGTGAAGACTCCTACTCCAATAAAGAAAGAGCATTCTCTAGCTCTTAAGGCTGCTGAGACTTCTGAAGGAAGTCAATCAAATGAGGAGTTACTGGCACTCATTGCCAAGAGATTCTTCAACATGGGAAGAAGAGACCTCAGAAAGAAGTTCTCCAAGCATGAGGACAAGCCAAGGTATGACAAAACTCCATCTAAAGAAATCATTTGTTATGTATGCAGCAAGCCTGGACACATTGCCCCAGATTGTCCAGAGAAGAAGTATAAGGAGAAGAAACATGGGAAAGAATATAGGAAGCACCACTCCAAGTCCTCATCACACAAATACAAGAAGAAGGACAAGGGATTTGTGGCTGCTACCTGGAGTGAAACAGAAGAGGATACCTGCTCCTCTAGCTCCAGTGATTCAGAAGAAGAAGAAGAGAAGAAAGCCAAAGAGGTCTGCCTCATGGCCATTGATGCCTGCAGCTCTCTGTCAGCTGCAGAGAATTCTGAAGAAGAAGGAGACAATGAAGAAGATTCCTTTATGGAGGACCAGGTAATCGACTCATTTGATTTCTCATCTCCTGAGTTCAAAATAAAATTTAAAACTCTATGTTTAGATTTACTATTATCTGAAAAAGAAATTAAGTCACTTAGATTAAAAATAATGGAACTAGACATGGAAGGTGTTGAAATAATCAGATTAGAAAAGGAATTAGAGAGCTCAAAAGAAGAAGTAACATTCCTAAAGTTAGAACTAGCTAAATCTAAGAGGTTAGAAGAACAATTAAATGGCAGAAGCCTTAAATTATCTGAAATAACCTGTATAGCAAACACTAGGGTTGGTAATGATAAACTAGGCTTAGGTGCTACACCTAGTGAACCCATCCTCCTCACAAAGGAGAGATTTAGCACTCCAGTAAAATTTGTTTCTGAATCAGGAATAAAGAATACTGAGGAAATTGAAAAATGCAAGAAAATTCAGAATAAGATTAAGAAAGAGAATAGGAAGAAAAAATTTCTAGCTTTACAAAAATCGTCGAACATTAATCGACGATCGTCAAACCAATCGTCGAACGACTATCGACGATCGCTGAACACCTTCACCAAGTATGATATCTTTGGTGCAGGAGATCGACGATCTCATCTTGAGTCGTCGACCAGTGATCGACGATCGTGGAATCCAGAATATAGCTATACTGGAAATGATCGACGATATGGCTTGCGATCGTCGAACATCGATCGACGATCTGGACTTAAGCTGGAAAATCATTTTCAAACTTCCAGAACTTCAAATCCTAATCACCACCCCAGGTTGTTTAATCCTTCAACTGAATGGATTATCCCACCTAGGAGATCACACCCTTTAGGATATAAATCAAAGCCTGCAAAATCTTTTATATCTAGTTTTTCTTTTGTGAAGAATACTGGACCCAAGGTAACCTGGGTCCATAATGTATAACTGTTCTTTCTGCAGGTGAAGACCTATCCAGTCATACATGACAAATGGTATCTGGATAGTGGATGCTCAAAGCATATGACAGGAAAGAAGAAGAACCTGTCAGGATTCAAAGCCAAGCTGGGACCAAAAGTTGTATTTGGGGATTCCAGCTGTGGACAGACTGAAGGGTATGGCAGCTTCACCATAGGAGCTGTAACCTTCAAGAAGGTAGCTTATGTCTCAGGACTAAAGCACAACCTAATCTCTGTAAGTCAAATGTGTGATGCTGGATACAAGGTATGGTTTACTGACACTGCCTGCAATATTTCTTTAAATAATACTGTGGTATTAGTAGGCATTAGAATTGGAAATGTTTATGTTGTAGATTTTAATTCCTCCAAATCTGAAATATGCTTATTTAATGAAGTAACCAGTAATAATACCCTTTGGCATAAGAGACTTAGTCATGTAAATCTGAAAAACATTTCTAGGTTGGCTAAATACAATCTTGTAAGAGGATTACCTTCTTGCCCCTACAAGAAGGAAGGCCTTTGCAAAGCTTGTCAACTAGGAAAGCAAACAAGAAATAGCTTTAAATCAGTTAATAAAAGTGATTCTCCCAGGATTCTGTACCTGCTACATTTGGATTTATTTGGTCCTATTGCTGTACAGAGTCTTGGAGGAAAGTCTTACACTTTAGTAATTGTAGATGACTTCTCTAGGTTCACTTGGGTATTCTTCTTGAGAACTAAGGCTGATAACTTCAAGGTTCTTACAGATTTTCTAAAGTGTATACAGAGTGAGTATTCTACTCAGATTGCCTTGATCAGAAGTGATCATGGTACTGAGTTTGAGTCTTTTCTTATGCAAGAATTCTGTGAGAAGGAAGGTATCAAACATAGCTTCTCTGCTCCTAGAACTCCTCAACAAAATGGGGTAGTTGAAAGGAAAAACAGAACCCTAATTGAAGCTGCAAGTACATTGTTGGCAGATGCTAACATGCCTCTGTCCTTTTGGGCTGAAGCAGTTAGCACAGCTAACTATGTATTGAACAGAAGTCTGATACATAAACTTAAGGGTAAGACTCCCTATGAATTACTTAAGCAAGTGAAACCTAAAATAGATTATTTTAGAGTGTTTGGCTGTGTTGCTTTTGTTCATAACAATAACAAAGAATACCATAGAAAATTTGAGGCAAAAGCTTCAATGGGAGTTTTTCTAGGATACTCTCAAGTAAGCAAAGCCTATAGGGTCCTTAATAAATCCTCTCTTAAGATAGAAGAGTCTGCACATGTCTCTTTTGATGAGACAGTCATGTACTATAAGGAGAAGGATTCTTCTTCTAATAGTACAGTGCAAGTCCTAGGAGTAAGTAAGGATTTGGAAGGTTTGAGACTCACACAGGAGAATCATCCCCAACAAACTCCTCAGGTTGCTTCCTCAGATTCTGAATCTGATGTAGATCTGCTTGAAGCTAAAGCACCTGCTCCAACAGTTGATCAAACTCCACATGAGGAATTAAATCTTGAAACTGTTGAAGATCAGATCATTGTTGAACCTACTGATCTTGTCACACTTAGAGATCACCCTGTATCTCAAGTGATTGGAGACATTTCAGCAGGAGTCCAGACAAGACATCAACTCAACAAAAATGTGATGTTTGCTTGTTTCCTTTCTCAGGTTGAGCCCCTAACCATTAAAGATGCTGAGCTTGATCCCCACTGGATTATAGCAATGCAAGAGGAGCTTAACCAGTTTGAAAGATGTAAAGTTTGGACCTTGGTTCCAAGACCAAGAGGCCAACGGATCATAGGCACCAAGTGGGTGTTTAGAAACAAGCTTGATGCCCAAGGCATAGTAGTTAGAAATAAGGCTAGGCTAGTAGCTCAAGGCTATAGACAGGAGGAAGGCATAGATTATGATCAGACTTTTGCCCCTGTAGCTAGACTAGAAGCCATTAGGATTTTCCTAGCCTATGCTGCCTATAAAAGATTTAAGGTCTTCCAAATGGATGTGAAGAGTGCCTTCCTCAATGGAGATTTAAAGGAAGAAGTGTTTGTTGAACAACCACCAGGGTTTGTTTCATCAACACTACCCACTCATGTGTTCAAACTCCAAAAGGCTCTCTATGGACTTAAGCAAGCTCCTAGAGCTTGGTATGAGACCTTAGCAAATTTTCTTCTAGAACACAAGTTTGTGAGAGGTGTAGTAGATAGAACCCTATTCATTAGACATCATAAGGACTCACAACTGTTAGTTCAAATCTATGTAGATGACATTATATTTGGCTCTACTGATCCCAAACTATGCAAGAGGTTCTCTGAACTAATGCACTCTAAGTTTGAGATGAGCAGCATGGGTGAGTTATCCTATTTCCTTGGTCTCCAAGTGAAACAGAGTGTTGATGGCATTTTCATTTCACAATCAAAATATGCCAGAGAGCTGGTTAAAAGATTTGGAATGTCTGATGCTTCATCAATGAGCACACCTATGGCCTCAAATGCAGTTATTGATTCTGATGTCAATGGCAAGTCTGTTGATCAAAAGAATTATAGAGCCATTGTTGGTTCCCTGCTGTATTTGACTGCAAGTAGGCCTGACATAATGTTTGCTACATGCCTATGTGCTAGGTTTCAGGTCAACCCAAAGGAATCTCACTTAACTCTCCTCAAGAGGATCTTGAGATACCTTAAGGGATGTCCTAACTTAGGACTGTGGTACCCAGCTGAGTCAGGATTTGAATTAATTGGATATTCAGATGCTGATTATGCTGGTTGTAGAGTTGACAGGAAAAGCACCTCAGGGACTTGTCAGTTCCTGGGAGAGAGACTTGTTTCTTGGTTTTGCAAGAAACAGGCATCTGTGTCTACTTCAACTGCTGAGGCTGAATATATAGCAGCAGCTAGTTGTTGTTCACAGATCCTGTGGATTCAAAATCAGCTAGTGGATTATGGGTACACACACTCAAACACAAAAATTCTGTGTGACAGTACCAGTGCAATATCAATTGCTCAGAATCCTGTGCACCATTCCAGGACCAAGCACATTGAGATTAGACATCATTTTCTAAGAGATAATGTGGAAAAGAACAAGATAGTAATGGAATTTATATCCACAGACCTGCAAAGAGGAGATATTTTCACTAAGCCCCTTGATGAACAAAAGCATTTGTTCTTCCTGAACCAGCTTGGTATGATTAATGGTTCAGAGTAGTGAAAATTAAGATAGTTTTGTTTTCTGTCTAAAATCGTCGAACGACTGATCGACGATCTTCGACCAGGTCAGAACTTTCGTCGACCAACCGTCGACGACAGCTCGTTCTGTAGTAAGGCAGAAATCGTCGACCAACTGGTCAACGATCTCTCCTTAGGTATCTATCGTCGACCAGTGGTCGACGACAGATTTTCTGTGTTGTGTGGAGAATCGTCGACCATCATATTTTGATCGACGATCGTGGTAATTGCTTATAGTCGGTCGATGTTTACCGATTTAGTCAAACATTGACTATCGTCGGTCTGTGTTCGACGACCGATTTTATTCCGGGTTCGACGATCGCAGATTTATTTCTAATAGTCGATTTAGGTCTGAAGATCGTCGTCCTTCCGCTCCGTCTTTTCATATTCCTTCTCCTGGCTTAGAATTCGCTCTCGAACTCTAATCCCGCACGATTCTCTTCTCCCCTGTTTTTGCTTCTCGATTCACCATCTTCTCTCAAACTCTATGGCGATTCCTTCTGCTGTTCTCCTCGGAATGAAGTTCGACACGGGCTTCTGTGTCGACTTCGATTCCTTCTGCCGATGCGATCAACCAATCCAAGATATTCTGCAGCTATGTGAAGACCAAGGCCTCAAGAAATTCATGTCATCCGCACCTAAGATTAATATACCCGAGATTCGTGAATGGGTATACACCTCGTCCTCCAGCGACGAAGCAATGTCGGGAAAGATAAACGGCGAGGAGGTCACTCTGACTCCTGAAGTATTGACAGAGTTGTTTGGACTGCCAACAGGTACTGAGGAATATGAGCAAAGCTCAGAGGAATATGGCCGCATGCTCACTGTGATGGGCCATGCCGAAGGGATTCCGGCTAAGCTGCTGAAGATAAACTTGTCTCCAGAATACAAGTTTCTGGCAGACCTGGTAGGCAAGATCATTTTGGGAAAACATTCGGCGCATGACAATATCAACAGGCAACAGTTTGCCCTTATGTCGGCTTTGGTGAATAGGACGCAGTTAGCCTGGGGGAAAGTTCTATTTGACCTAATCAGGAGAAAGAACAACAAGAAAGAGGTAAATCTTGCCAGGGTACTGGGTGTGTTTCTATATGTGAAAGCACCCCTGCTGCTCGTTTCTGCACCCTCCGCAGTAAATGCCAGCAAGAGGTTGGACCCCTCGCT
This sequence comes from Platanthera zijinensis, assembly GCA_039513925.1. Lineage (NCBI taxonomy): Eukaryota > Viridiplantae > Streptophyta > Magnoliopsida > Asparagales > Orchidaceae > Platanthera > Platanthera zijinensis. The sequence continues at coordinate 98,257,204 of CM077090.1, forward strand.
CTTCAAGAAATCTCAGAGGATTATCAAGAAGTCAGCCAGGGTTGATCCTAACCCTTCTTCAGACACAAGGGCTGATTCGGCCGCTCTCCCGCTTACTGGGGAAGGTTCAGCAATCCCTTCATCCTCCCTCTCTATCCCTGCATCCTCTTCTCCTGCATTACTCTCTACAACACCCGCAGTGCCACCACAACATGCATCATTCATTCCACCTGCATCTCCACACCAGTCACCAACACCACAACATCTGGCAGCTTCAGCCAGTGTTGACATGGTGACTGCGACCATCCTCACAAACCTTTCTCAACATGAATCCCACACTCATGTTGATGACCACCTATCTCCACATGACTCATTTGATCATGTGGAAGATCATCCTGCTTCCATTCCATCCACCTCCACATCATCAGCATTTCATATATCCCTGAAATGCTTGCACACCTTGTACAGCTCATCACTCCCTCCATCCAAAGCATGATTGAGGCTGCCAATGCCCCTCTCATTGCCTCCATCAATTCTCTCACTGACGCCATCAAATCCATCTCATCTTCTGCTGAGCCCCCTTCTGTAAGATGCATGACTCCAGTCCCCACTGAAGTCATGCAGGGGGAGATGTCTGTCGAAGTGGTCTCAGGTGATGCCCTGACCCTTCAGGACAATTCCTCTCTTCCCCTTCAAGAATCTGTAGATGTCCCTCAAGAAACTTCAGAGAAAGAACCAGAAGGTGATGCCCTGACCCTTCAGGACAATTCCTCTCTTCCCCTTCAAGAATCTGTAGATGTCCCTCAAGAAACTTCAGAGAAAGAACCAGAAGGTAAACTTTAAAACTCTTCAAACTCTTCCTCCAAAGGATATAATCAGGACTTCAATTTGACATTTGTAACTAACAAAGACATTCACTCCCCAGTGAATCTAGCTTCTGAGGAAGAAGTTCCTGAAAAAGAAAATGAAGAAGTCCCCATGGAAGTTTGTGAGAAGGATGCTGCTCAACCAGATGGTATAGTTTTATTTAAGATTCTAATTAATTCAAACTCCATCTTTGAGTTAATTTCTTATCCCTAGTGAATATCACAGCTGCTGATGATCTTACATCAGTATTGCAAGTTGATGCTGCCAAGTCCATTGAGTCTGATAAAGACTTGGAATCATTTCTTTCCTCAGACTGTGAGTTCTCACTCACATCCCCTCCTTTTGTTCCTCCTCCTCAAGAGAAAATGGTCCCTTATAGACCTGAGTACCTTGATGACCCCTTGGTCAAGGATACCCTTTTCTTTTCCTGTATGGCACTCCTCTTGTGCCTTGCAGAGGTGTCTATCCCCGATGTCACTAATCATCTAGAAGGAATTATAACCTCCTTCCTAGATGCAAAGTGGTATCCTGTGTAGATCTTCAGGTAATCCTATCTATTACCTGTTGTTTGTTCACCTTGGGGGGAATATCTTATTCCCACTTGGTTGTTAACCTATCTCTCTTTGCATACAGGCACAACCATAAATGCTACTGCTGCTGAAATCATCAACATTCCTGCTGATGCTGCTGCTGAAGTAATTGAAGATGTGCAAGATAGAGCAGACAATGCTCCCAAGATGACTGAATTGGACTCAAGTTCAGGTACTCTAAACATTGACCAATTTATAGACTTTGTGGCTGAAGGTATTGCCTCTGAGTACATTGAAGGGATGGCTAAATATCATCTGGATTCCCTAGCCATCTCTCTAGAGAAAGCATCTGCCCCTGCAGATATTGTCATCTTTTCTCCTCCTATCCTTACCTATCCTATATCCACTCCTTCTATTGCAGAACTGGTCCCCAAGACAGTTCCTGAGTTGTACCCAGAATCAGAGCTATGGAAAAGTGCTCCAAATGTTGATCTGGATGCTCTTCTTAGGCAAGATGCCATTGAAGAAGCTAAAGAGAAAGAAGAAAAAGAAAAGAAAGACAAAGCTGAACTTACTGCCAAAGATCCATCTGAACTAAACTTTGATGATTATGTTGGGAAAGACTCATCTCATTCTGATGATGATGATGATGACTCTGATGATTCTGACTCCTCTAAGAAAAGAAAAAGAGCTGCTTCCAAGAAAAGAAAAGCCCCTGCTCCTTCTACTGCAAATCCTAACAAGGATGTTCCCTATTACATTCTGAAGGGAATAGATCCTAAGAGCAAGGAATTCCAACCCTGGATGAGATTGTCAAAGAATCAGACTAAAGAAAATAAGAGAAGAAAGAGATATGACTCTCCAGTTCAAAAATTCCCCCCCAGAGGTCCTCCTCCACCTCCTGGTGCTGGAGCCTCTGGAAGTATCTCTTCTGCTCCAATTGGTAAATCAGCCAGTTCCAACCCCTCTCAATCTTATCAGAGAAGAAGTAGACAAGGCCAGGGAAGCCAAAGTGGTTCAGGACAAGGAAATAAAAGAAATGACAATGCTCCCGTAGAACAAATAAAGGAGATGACTTATCAACAACCTACATTCTCTCCTCCTCCTTCTCCTAAGAAGTTAGTCCCAGAAAGGAAACCTTCTCCTCCCAGGAAAGGTCCCTCCTCCTCTTTAAAGAAACCTGCTGCAGCTGATTCAAAAGGAAAAAGAGTAGTCTTTTCAGAAAATTCTCTCAAAAAGTTCATTGAGCTTGCACCTCCTAGATCTCTCTATGCTCAAACTGATCCTAAGAAGACTGTGCAGATTCCTCTCGATTCAAGCAAACTTGCTACAGCTCTTCAAAGGAATATGGAGATTGCAGCTCATACAGATTCTGATAGACCTCCCTCTCCATCAGACAAAACTGAAGCTGAAAGGATTGCCTCTATGGCAAGATTCAAAGAGTCTATTGCACTTAGCATGATGGAGAGAGCCAAATCTCAAGGACTGGATCCTACAGCTTACTCAACAATGTCAGAATTCAGAGAAAGGGAACTGAGCAGAATTCAAGTCAATCCAGAAGCCTTTGACGCTGAGGAATACATGAGACTACATCCTGCTGCAGTTCTACCGAGTTATGCTGAAAAGAAAATCATAGGAGAGCATGATCTAATGTTATCTAAAAGACAAGCAGCAAACCCTAACAGAGAAATCATTTTCAAACCAGCTGCAATGCCCAAAAACTCATCTGATGCTAAACATGCTGATAAATCTGCTTGATACATTCCATTTTTGCTGATTTATGCTTGTGATATTTTCTGTGTATTGCCTGTGTTTTATCATTCTGGTTAATCTTTAGAAGTGTTGTTGTCTGCTTTAGCTTTTAAATTGGATTGGATAACATAACCCAAATAGGGGGAGATTGTTGGTACCCTAGATGTGATTTGGCTTATGTAATCCCTTTCCAGCCCCTCTTGATCCATATAAAGATATATGATCATGGTTAGACTTTGTTTAGTCTCCCTAGGGCAGTTTATAAACTGACCTAGAGCTTAGGTTAGAAGTTCTAGATGTTTTTGTAGATAAGGCTTTTCCGTTCGACCATCGTCGAACGAGGCCTCGCGATCGTCGATCAATGGTCGACGATAGCAGGGCTAGTGAATCTTTGAAGTCAAGACAATTATCGTCGACCGTTGGTCGACGATCTCAGAGCAAGCTTACTACGCTCTGACGGTTGGTCGACGATCTGTCATCTTCAGGTCGACGATCGTGTTCTTGCTTCACGATTTCTGTCTCGACAGATATATGCCTTTGCTGGTCGACTATCTATTTGCTGGTCGACGATCTGTTTGCTGGTCGACGATCTGTTTGCAGGTCGACGATCTTCGAACCCCTGTTCGACGATTTCTGTCTGATTTTATCTATTTATATTTATGCTATTCCTTGGTTTATTTCCAAGTGTGTTAGCTTGTGGTTAGAAAGATTCTTTAAAGTTATTTGTTGCTAAAATTATGGCTTAAATTCAAAATGAATTATTTACAAATTCTGTCAAACATAAATCACGGATTCAGTATAAAGCATTTTGTCCTATTATACAAATTGCGTTGACTTTATCTTTCCAGCCTGTTTTCTAGCCGTTGGTACTATGTACTATTTCCAAGAAAGGTACGTCTTTATGCTGAGATTTCTTTCCCGCTTATTTTATTCCTTATTGGGACTGACAGAAAGTTAATAGGCCATTCTATTCCTATTGCTATATTCTATTTTAAGATAATCTGTTGCAGGGCTAAAGAATTCAAATCAATAGAGCCGTTCCAAAGGAAAATGTGAAGACATATTTAAAAGAGATTTCTGCTCTAAGAAAAGTTACAGTAACAGACACAAAAAAAAAAAATTATTCATCCGCTCAAGCATCATCAGAGCACTTCTTCAACATCTCTTTACAAGAAGAAGAAAAGTTTTCCTGAAGCAAAAAGCCCAGAGCAATCATCTTCCATTCTCAAGTCTCCTGAGCAATCTGCTTAGAGTTTTTCAAAGACTTCAGAAAAGGCTCAAGATCTGCTTCAAGTGTTCCAGAATCTTAAGACTTGATAAAAATCAGTCTTCAGATTTCTGAGGATTTAGTTTCAGTTTATCTGAAACTCCTTCATCCTGAAGCAAAGGCTTTCCCTGGACTTCCACTGAGCCAGGGGGAGACTTTGATTCTTTAGAGAATCCACAAATCTTCTCTAATCTGTATTTAAAATAGAGAAGATAATCTAACCCTCTCAACCCCTTTGTAAAAAGAGTTTGTTCACATCTCTTCAAAAGTGAACGCTGGTGACAGGGCACCTTATCAACAACCTGTGGTTGAGCATCCTTATCAAAAGCTCAAAGGGTCTGTTTGATCTACCTGAATCAGATCATTGGTGGCAGGGCACCTTAGCAAAAACCTGTAGTGGATTCCTACCAGGGTGGTAGAAGAGTGGACGTACCTATTTAAAGGGAACCACTATATATCCTGTGTCCATCTGGTTATCTTGTTTATTCATTTTATTCTGTGGCTGTGATAGAACTACCTAGGATTGCTAGGTGCTGTGATAGGCTTGTAGTTAACTGAAATTTCAGTCAACTTCTTCACTTGTGCACTTCACTGTGTTAGGCTCTTAGGGTTCAAGTATCAGATTTTCTATTCCGCAAATAAACTCCAAGGGAGCTGACTAAGTGTTCATAAAATTTTGAATACTCTATTCACCCCCCCTCTAGAGTAGTTTACAACTTATCCCCTCACTTTCAAAGGAATTATAACTTCATATCTAGATGAATCATGGGAGATGGTCAAGTATGAAGGTAATTCACTTATTCGCTTTATTGACGAATCGATTAATTTGATAGCTAGCGAATATCTAGAAGGAATGATTATTGCTTATTTAGCAGATCTGTATTCATAATTCTACAGATGTTATTAGAGAAGATTTATCTGCTCAGATAATAGTAATTGTCTCAGAGGCTGCCCCAAGTGTTCCTGATATCCAAGTAGATCCTGAATTGGAATTTTTTTTTTAGATGATAGAGAAGATGAGTCTGAGAATCAAGATGAAGTCAAAGATGACACTCCTGTTCTGAGTGTGGAAGAAGTATAAGCAAGAGCTGCCTGGGATCTAAGAGTACAGTCTTTAAAAGAGAAAGAAAAGGAGCTGCAAGTTGAAAAGTCAACCATTTGGGATGACTCACCAGGGTTGGACTTAGATTCCCTTCTGGCTCTGGATGCCATTGAAGAGGAAAGAGAGAAATCTGCTCTGAAGCTTAAAGAAAAGGCTGTTTCTAAAGCCTATGATCCGTATGATAATCCTCCATCATCTCACTCTGATGATGAGGATGATTCTGATGTATCTGAGAAATCAAGGAAAAAGAAAGCTACCCAAAAGAAAAGGAAAGCTGCTGCTCCTCCTCCTCTCAGTAAAGACAATGATACTCCTTTTTATATTCTGAAGGGCATTGACCCTAAGTCAAAGGAATTTCAGCATTGGATGTGGTTCTCTAAGAACCAGCAGAAAGAAAGAAAAAGAACTAAGAGGTATGATAGTCCTGTTTCTAGATGGACTCCCAGAGGTCCTCCTCCTCCACCTCCCAGTGCAGGAGCCTCTGGGAACCTATCATCTAATCCTGCTGCCTCTTCTGGAAGATCTGCTTCTTTTCAGCCCCAGCCAAGAAAAAGTTATCAAAGCTCGCAAGGCAAATCGTTTTCTGGTTCTCAAAGACAAGTGAAGGAGGCTGTGGTTCAAAGACCAACCTTTTCCCCTCCTCCTTCACCAAAGAAAAGAATTCCATCTCCAACACCAGTTCAGTCTGAGAAAATTGTTTCAAAAGATAAAGTATCTGATGCTGCTCCACCTGAGCCTGTTTATGAAAGTCCAGAGCTTGATCCTAACTTTAGGATGGCTCGTTTTCACAAACTAGTTGGAGCAGCTCAAATAAGAAAAGCAAAAGCAGAAGGAAAAGATACGACTGGCTTAACCACCATGTCTGCTTTCAGAAAGAAAGAGTTTGAAAAGTTCCAGGTTAATCCTGATGTTTTTGATCCCTCTAAATATATGGAAAAGCATCCTGAAGCAGTAGTCCCAAGAGCTGCAGAATTGAAGATCATTGGGGTGCAGGACTTGAAGCTGTCAAAGAAAGAATCTGATGATCCTCTAAGGAAAATCTCTTTTGTTCCTAGTTCCTCTGCCCCTTTGCCAGACTCTGTAGATTCTTAATAGTTTGATTAACTGCTGTGTTATATTTGTTTATCTGTTTGATAATCTGCTAGTTAATTGTTAACTATTTCCAGTATTATTTTATTGCTCTTTAGCTAGCTTTATGATTTAGATTTTGAGAGACTTAACTCAAATAGGGGGAGATATTTGGTACCCTAGTTTGATTTGAGTTTAGTCTTGCCTTTTTTAGTCGCTTGACCCAAGAAATATCTATGGTCAATGGTTAGAAGTCTAGCTGTAGAGTCCTCACTTTTCCAGATTGAGAATTTGGTTAAGTAGTTTTTCGTTTGACTATAGTCGAACGCCGCTCGACTATCGTCTATCGGTTGATCGACGATCGTCTATCAGTTGGTCGATGCTCTGTCTGCGTTGATAGTTCGACTATCTGTTGATAGTTTGACTATCTGCTTGGCGTGGTAGTTCGACTATCTGTCATGATAGATCGACTATCTGATAGTTCGACTATCGGTTGATAGTTCGACTATCTGTTTCGTCTTGATAGTTCGACTATCTGTCGTCTTTGATAGTTCGACTATCTGTCCTGATAGTTCGACTATCTAATAGTTCGACTATCTGTTGATAGATCGACTATCTGGTCTGTTGTGATAGTTCGACTATCTGTTGATAGATCGACTATCTGTTTTCTGAGGTAGGTCGACTATCTGCTTGATAGGTCGACTATCTGTGTGCGCTTGATAGTTCGACTATCTGTCCAAGATAGATCGACTATATGATAGTTCGACTATCTGCTCTGATAGGTCGACTATCTGCCGGGGTAGTTCGACTATCTTCTTCGATAGGTCGACTATCTGGATCGTTCGACTATCTGCCCGATAGTTCGACGATCTCCGTGCGTCGTTCGACGATCTCCGAGGGTCGTTCGACGCTTTCTGTCTGCCTTTATATTTTGTATTTATTTATTATATTTAAATTAATTAATACATTTTCTGGCACGTTGTTTTAAGCTGTATGATAAAATTACCAGGCAATATTTGCTCCATCTCTTTTGCCTGAGTCAAATCTTTTTAGATAAAGTTGTTTGTCTTATTAGCTGACATTATCAATTACTTTATCTGTTGTCAGCCCTTTATAGCCGTTAGAATGAAAAGTCTTTTTTTTGCTATAAAGAGAGTATTTCTCTGATGTGACTTTATTTAGTCCTTCTGTTATCAAATTGTTTCCTGCAGCTTCCTAGAAAAAGGGTTATTCCTTTTATAGAATGTTTCTGCTACAGAGTTTGTTCTGTCTTCTTGATATTTACAGCTCAGGTCTCAAGTCTCAGAAGAAGACAAGTTATTCAAATTGAAGAGAGCCGTTGCTTGCTGATGTTATATAAAGGACCCTTTGAAGAAGGATTCAAGCGATATAGCTAACCAGTTGTTCACTTAAGCATTCAAGCGTTCATCAAGATCAAGTCATCTGCTCTCAGCAATTTCCATCTAACTGAGAAGTGTTAAGATCTTCGACTCTTCTTCAACCTGAGTTCTCCTGCTTTCAGGAAGTTCAAACTCAGAGATCTTTTGAAGAAGAAGAAGAAGAAGATAGCTGCTTGAAGATCTTTAATTTCATTATTTAGTTTCTTCTTGTAGTTTTTCCTTCAGAGCTTTCTGAAGAGTTTTCTGCACTGAAGCAAGACTTCACCTGGACATCTTTGAGCCAGGGGGAGCCTTGATTCTTTAGAGCTTTCTAGCTCAGTGCAAGTTTTTGTGCTTCTCTAATCTTTGTAAAATAGAGAAGACATCTTAACCTTCTTCCCCCTCCTGTACAGGGTTATTACTCCCTTCAAAAGTATCCCTTGGTGGCAGGGCACCTGATCAAAAACCTGTGCTTGGTTTTTAGACACCTGATCAAAAGTCTAAAGGGTTTCTGGATCTACCTGAAGCAGATCCTGTTGGTGGCAGGGTACCTGATCAAAAACCTGAGTGGATTCCTACCGTGTGGGTAGAAGAGTGGACGTACCCAAGTTGTTTGGGGAACCACTATAAATTTCCTTGTGTCGTCTGGATTCACTTGTTTAATTCCTGCACTGTGGCTGTGATTAGATATAACTAGGATTGCTAGTTGCTGATTAGGTTTTCCAAGCCTTAACTGTAATCACAGTTAGCTTGAGTTTGTACACATCACTTGTGTTAGGCTATAGGGTTAAATCTATATCTATAATCTCTTCATTCCGCACTTCACTCCAAGGGAGTTGGGTAGACCATTAAGTTTTGTCTGTGCAAAATTTGATAACTCTATTCACCCCCCCTCTAGAGTAGTATCTATCCCTTCACTTTCAGAAAATTTCCGATTTCTCACATGGCATCGGGCTCAATTGAGCCCGATTTCTCTCCTAAAAGATCTAGGAAGCTAGTACGTGGAGAGGTGAGGGGAAACGGACCTGGATTGGGGCTCGGCGGCGAGTCAGGCGGCGGTTTGGCATGGTGGTGGTGCGCCGGCGATCTCCTTCCCGAAACCTTGATTCTTCACCGTTTGCCTTGATCCAGGTGTCGAATTCTACTCCCCTCGGCCTTCTGAAGCTAATGGCTGGGTCGGTTTGGGCTGAGGGTGTTTATACCTGGAGATAATTCCTATGTGAGCTCGGTTTCACTTTGAAATCTCCACCCTTGCCTCCACCTGGCCACCCCCTGCTGTAATTCCTTTGGAATGAACCCCTGGGGTCAGCCAGCAGGCATTGGGGCTGAGGGAAAAGGGCCAAATGGCCTACTTCTTCTTCTTCCCCACTTCTCTCTCTTATATTCCCAAAATTCCCTTTTTACCCTTGTGCATGTCTTCTCTCTCCACACCCAGAGGGGTAAGGATGCTCATTGGCCCTTTGGGCTGTCTATGGGACATATTTGGTGAGCTTGGCCCAAGGGAATTGGCTTGGGTCCACCTCTTCCTCTTTAGGCCTAATATTGACCATGTTGACTTTTGGGTTGACTTGGTCAACATGATGAGTAGGCTGACCCCACATGATGGCCATGGACTCCATGTCATCACCTAAGATGGATTGGGTCATGGTTATGCCCCACTTAATTCAATTGGGCTCATGAGTGTGGGGTTTGACCACTTTAGATCCAAGGTTGACCTGGGTCAACTATGGTCAAAGTGTTGACCTAGGGCATGACCTTGGGTCCACTTAGATTGTAATTAGGGTTAGGGCAGTGTGGTGGGGGTCATGGTGTGGTTAGGGTCCTCATTTAGTCTAGTTTGACCTAGTTTGACTTGGCCCTATAGTGGACCCCACATGGTTACAACTCACCACCTAGGGTCAAACCTAGCTAATTTCCCCTAACTCACCACATGTCTAACCAAATCTAAGTTAAGGGGCCTAGAAGTAACATGGGATGTTACAGCGTACTAATGCAGGATGACCGTGTTATTGCTTATGGGTCGATGCAGTTGAAAATTCATGAGCGCAACTATCCCACCCATAACCTGGAATTCGCTGCAATGGTGTTTGCCTTGAAACTGTTGCGACATTATCTCTATGGTGTGAGGTGCCACTTTTACACCGACCATCAGAGCTTGAAGTACATTTTTGTTCAGAAAGGCCTCAATCTTCGTCAGAGACGTTGGCTCGAGTTTGTTTCAGACTATGAATTGCAACTCACGTATGTTCCTCGTAAGGCCAGTTCAGTGGCAGATGCGTTGAGTCGGTAGGCTTCTGTTGCCGCTTGTGCACCCATGTCAGCTATTCTTGCATCCCTGATTGATGACCTCGACTGGATGGACATATCCATCACTCCCGAGGGTCATGAGGGGATTTCTGGTCCGTTATGGGTAGAGCAGGTGAAGGATTTACAGCCATCTGATCCTGCACTTCAGCGCATTCGCCAGCAAGTTGAACTTGGGACTCTCCCAGATTTCTCCATCTCTGATGATGATGTTCTTCGTTTCTGTGGTTGACTCTGCATCCCTAATATCTCTGAATTGCTTGATAGTATATGAAGAGAAGCTCATGAGTCCCGCTCATCTGGTCATCCTGACAACAACAAGATGTATCATAACCTGAAGCAGATTGTGTGGTGGCCTGGTATGAAGAACTATGTTGCACGCTTCATCTCTCGATGTTTGACGTATCAGAAGGTGAAGGCTCAGCGTCAGCATCCTTATGGACTTTTGCAGCCTTTGCCTATCCCTGAATGGAAGTGGGAAGATGTTTATATGGACTTCATCACTGGATTGCCTCGCACTCCAAGGGGGCATGATGCGATTTGGGTTATTGTGGACCGCTTGACTAAAGTGGCTCATTTTATTCAGTATAAGGAGGGTCATTCCACCGAGAAGATGGCTCGGATCTTTTTTGCAGAGATTGTTTGACTCCATGAGATTCCTCTGCGAATCGTTTCTAATCGTGACTCGAGGTTTGTATCGCACTTCTTGAAGGGATTTCAGCATGCTTTGGGCACTGATCTTAACCTAAGCATCGCTTATCACCCGACGACTGATGGCCAGACCGATAGGGTCAATCAGATTCTTGAAGACATGCTTCGGTACTATATTTTGGAATACAAGGGTGCTTGGGATGAGCATCTACCCTTGGTTGAATTCGCCTACATAATAGCTATCAAAAAAGCCTCAATATGGCCCCCTTCGAAGCACTGTACGGACGTCGCTGTAGGATCCCGCTCTACTGGTTAGAAGTCGATGAAAAGGTAATTTTGGGTCCTGAGTTACTTCAGAAAATGGAAGAAGCTACCAAGAAGACTCGTCTTAAGCTCAGACGTGCCATTGAGATACAGAGAAAGTATGCAAATCAGCGCCGCCGTCCATTAGAATTTGTCATAGGTGATCAAGTGTTTCTGAAGGTTTCTCCTACTCCTGGGGTGAAACGGTTCGGTCGTCATCATAAGCTCATCCCGAGGTTCGTGGGACCGTACGTCATCTCAGAGCGTGTTGGAGGATCTGCCTATCGTCTGGAGCAACCTACTTCTTTGGCCGGTGTCCATGATATCTTTCATGTTAGTCAGCTTCGAAAATACATCCACGATCCTAATCGTATTCTTGAAGAAGTACTAGTGATTCCTGAAACCAATCTGTCTTATCCGATCGAGCCTTCAAAGATCGTCGAATATCAAGAACGCAAGCTTCGTAAGAGAACCATTCCGATGGTGAAGGTACTTTAGGGCACGACAAGTTTGAGGAGTACACTTGGGAACTCGAATCTGACATGTGCAGCAAGTATCTACAACTCTTCTCTTGATTCTTGGTACGTCTCTAAGTCCGATTTCCTTTTCTTTCATGGTTAACTTTCATGCGTTAATCTACAAACTTCTATTTAAGTACATGTCATCTGAAGCTCTGTTGTTTTAGTTCCATTCCGAGAATTCTCATGCAAGTTTCGGGACGAAACTTTCTAAGTGGGGGAGAATGTAATAACCCATAACTTTTATAATAATAATAACATAAAAATATAAAAAATAATAATAATAAACAACGACAAAAAAAAACCCGGTCAAAACCTACCCCCCTCCTTTAATAAAAATCTCGAGCCCCCCCCCCCAGTCCAAACTTGCAACCCAAATCCCGCATCCCGCAAGAAACCCGCAGGAAAAAAAATCCCGTCTCCGCCTCCTGCGCACCCGACGGCCCCGGATCCGCCGTCAACACCTCCGACCGCCCCCGAGACGCCTCCCCGTGGCCGGAAAACGCTTTCTCTTGGTCGGGTGCCTATTCCTTTTGTTTCCCTAACGTCTCCGGTGATCCCCTTGGTCGGCAACTCCCGCACAACCCCTCTCTTGGCCGACTTCTTCCAAGAGGGGCCGGCAGAAACTTATTTCTCCCTTCCTCTCCTCCTTCTCCGGCCAGTGAGGGCAAGGACATAATTTCTTCTCCGGCAACCCTAGCTCCTACTCGTTCCGGCCGGTGGATTTTGTGATGGACTCATAGGGTTTCGCTCGAAACCCCTCTTTGTGGATTTCTGAGCCCAAATCTGGACTCCTTGGGTAAGGAATTTCATCAATCCCTCATTTTCTATTTGTCCTAATTTTTTAGGAGGATTTCCGCCCTCCGATTGACGTAATTTCGTCGGTCTCCCTTGGGTTTGTCGTAAAGTAAACTAATTTCAGTTCTGTTTGCATTTCCGGTGCCGCTCGTCGGACTTAGGTGGTGGAATCGCGCCAAACTTGGGATTTTTGCTTCCAAACGCCGCCAAAGTCCCCGATCCCTCGCGGTAGCCTCTTCTCCCCTCACTTTTGAGGGAGGTAAGTTTTTAAAACCCCTCTTCTTTTGTGTGGTGCGAATTTTCAAACGCACGTGCAACTGTAGAAATCCTGTTTGTAATACATTTTGGTCTTGAATAGATTTAACTCGAGCTTCTAACCTTGCTTGTGCCACGTAGCTATCACTAACTTTTTCGAAGTCACCTTAAGGCAAGTAGAGACACTCACTCGCTTGCAAACATGAAATCTAAATTACTTCACTTTTGTTTACGAAGTAGTCCCATATAAACTAGAATCGTCTAATTATTCATGAATCCCTGAAATTGTCTAATACCTAAGGCAAACATTAAGAGGAGAGTGTTGGTTTGGTGTGACGCGTCGAATCGAGCTCCCGACTAACTGGTAACAGAAACCATTAGTCGACCATTGTAAGCACCGTGGTTGATAAGCCTTGCATCAATTCTTACACTGGGATCCTGTACACCAAATGACAACACCTTCACCCTTTCAATGTATTTCGCTTATAGTATTGCAGCTAGGCTAAACTCCGAAGTAGGCCATTAAATTAAAAGCATCTTGTTTAACATGGTTCCTTGTCTGGTAGTAGGTTGCTACATGTAAAACTAGTTCACTGAACTCTTGTTTCCTCTACTTACTTTTGTGCAAGTTTTTAACTTGAATCTTTATGTATTATCATATTTTGAGGCATTTTCCTTCTGTTTGGATTTGCCTTAGGTTTCGTGACTGCGTCGCCCGGTTCCTGAGTTTTCTTCTGCCAGCTATAGCTTTGTTTGGAGGTTTATCTTTGTTTAATGTATCAGCAGGTTCTATGTATTTTGCTTTAGTACTGTTGGATTTTTTTCATTCATATATTAGTTATCATCAAACATTTTCTCTTGTACTGTGGACAACTATTTAGGGCAAAGCATTGTACTTATGATATTCTACGTTTGTGACTAATTGCATTCATTTAGTCTTGGTACTACTTGTACCTTAGTTTTTATAAAAGAAATGTATGCACAAAAACTTTTTAACTATTTATGTATGGCTTCCGCACTAATTTAAAATCTTTTTAAACAACTAGTTGTAGAGTTTCTGGCTCCACCTTAGCAGGCATGGTTCTTCTCAGCATGCCTGTGGCATCACAACCCGCCCGAAGCACACTCTGATATTGTTGAGACGGGTCGTGACACCCTTGCCTTTATGCACCATCAGTATGGGGCTAGCAGTCTTGACCTTCTTCATGTTGATTTCATCAGTTCTTAACATGCCTAGGAGCTCGGACAGTGTCTTGTCTATTTCATTCATGTTATAGTTCAAGATGAACTGCTCATAACTGTCCAACAATGATTGCAGGATCAGGTTTGTGGCCAACTCTTGGCCTAGAGGGAAGCTTAGTCTCTCAAGGTTCTCTATATACCCAATCATCTTGAGTACGTGAGTCCCTACTAGGTCCCGAGCTCCCATCTTACACTGAAACAATGCCTTTGTGACGTCAAACCTATCTTGACGAGAATACCCTTGAAACATTTTCTTGAGATGCTCGTTAATTTCCTAGCAACCCATGTTCTTATGTTGCTTTTGGAGCTCAAAGTTCATGGTTGCTAGCATAAGACATTCGACGTGTAAGGATTCGTAAAGATACCTCTTATAAGCATCCTTATCAGCACGGGACGCATTCCCGGCAGGCTCTTCAGGGGATTCCTCCGTCAAAACATAGAGCTTGCGCTCTTGCCTGAGAACAATTCTCAAGCTCCTATATCAGTCCAAATAATTAGTGTCACTTAGCTTTTCCTTCTCAAGGATGGCTCCGAGGGACAGGTGGAGTGTGAACCACTTATCATGGAAATTTCACAAGGTTCAATGCAAAGTAAAATCCGCACTACATTTCAAAATACATTTTATTCTTTCGATAAGGACTTTAATCAAAATAACTCTCACTATTTTTATCAAACTGATAAAAATTGATATTAATTCACAGAGTATATGTGAGTAACTCTTTTAGTGGACAAGATCCATATTTCACCAACACTATGAGTCAACTTTGACCTTTCTCTCACAATGCAGTTATTTAGGTAGGCAACGCTTGCCAATTGCATCACAATGCAATTCTTGTATGGCTGGTGAATAACTCTTTATTCGCATCAATCATATGGTGCATGCCAACCACATGCCTTTGAGAACTCAACCTTTGAGGTCACCCAGTTAAGTTTGACCCGATGTCGACAGTGGGATAACACAATTATCCGCTCGCACCCTTACCAAGATATATTAGTGCGCCTTGCTATAGCAAGTCAACACTTCATCGATCAAGACAGAAAGAGTGTCATCCATCGAAAGACATCTGAATACTTAATATTGCTTAATAATTTTTTAAACAATTGATTAACACTTAATCATGGTCAACTATTAACCACTGTGCACATTCACAGAATGAAACAATAGCAATTATAATCCAAATGCATCCCAGATGTACACAATAAAATCATCAACACTTGATGAACTGGGTTAAATCAGAACATCTAGAACTCTTCTAAATCCTCAGATTTATATACACTGGACATGAGCAACACTAACTCCACTCACATAGTAGACAAGCTCGTCTTTCTATGTGAGATTCAAAATCTAACACATACTTGGTTTCACAAATCAACAAGAGTGACAGTTACTGTTAAGTAGTAACAAAGATATCACAACAAAATCACATGCGCTCCTGGCAGGGTTCCATCAACATTTGATGTTCCAGGAATAGATTTGGGCATCTTAGAACACTTTTAAAATTTCCAGATCTACACGCAATGGATTTAGAAACTTCTGAAACAATGATCATCACATGAAACCTCCCTCGGATACCACTATTGGGTTTTGCTAGGATAGCACAACACTTGAATCAAATGAGAGGAAAAATATTATGTATTCATCCTCAAAGGGGAAATGGTATATATAGATACATATACAATAATAAAATAACACGCCAATACTCCCCCTCAAGCTGGAGGGAAAAGGTCAAGCAAGCCCAGCTTGCCACATGTAGAGAGAAGTCTGGAAGGCGAACCGCCTTGGTGAAGGCATTGTCAATCTACTCTGCGGAGGGAACATAGGATGCTTCAAGTGTCTCTGAACAGATGTGCTCCCTGAGAAAGTGAATATCAACCTCAATATATTTAGTCCACTCGTACAGAACTGAGTCGGAGGCAAGAATGAGAGCAGTCTGGTTGTCGCACACAAGAGTCAAAGAACCAGAGGGAGGAGAGCCAAGCTCGGTCAGGAGGGTACGTATCCAAAGGAGCTCAGCAGCGCCGTGGGCCATAGCCCGATACTCAGCCTCAGTAGACGGGAGACAACATTTTGCTTCTTGATCTTCCAGGAAATAAGGTTGCCACCATAGAAAGTGCACATCCCCGAGGTAGAACTTCGATTAGTAAGGGAACCAGCATAGTCAGAATTAGTGTAGCAAGTGAGATCAAGGGTCGGATATGAATGGTAGAAGAGGCCTAAGCCAAAAGAACCCTTCAAGTAGTGGAGGATCTGAAATGCTGCATCTAGGTGAGAAGTCTGGGGAGCATGCATGAACTGACTGACCACACTCACAACAAAGCTAATGTCAGGTCGAGTGTTAGTCAAGTAGATAAGTCTGCCAACAAGGCACTGATTTCTGCCCGGTTCAGGGAGAGGATCGCCAGACTCGGCATGAAGGCGGTGGTTCAAATCCATGGGTGTAGACACGGGAGAGCACCCAAAAAGGCCAGTATCACTTAAGAGGTCAAGTGTATACATGTGCTGAGACAAAGAGATCCCCTGCTGAGATCTGACAACCTCAATCCCGAGAAAGTACTTCAGATGCCCTAAATCTTTCACTTCAAATACCTTCTGAAGAACCCCCTTGATTTGGAGTATCCCCGAGCTATCGTCACCGGTAAGAATGATATCATCCATATAGACAAGAATAATTACCCTACGCCCATCCACAGTAGTATGAATAAAGCATGTGTGGTCGGCATGACAACTGGTGAACCCACTCTGAAGCACGGTAGTACCAAACCGCTCAAACCACGCACGAGGAGACTGCTTCAGCCCATATAAGGACTTCTATAAAAGGAAAACATGTCCCAAACACTCCCCTGAAACGTGTAACCGGGGAGCGGATCCATATAAACTTCCTCAGCAAGGTATCCATTGAGAAAAGCATTCTTCAAGTCCATCTGATGAAGAGGCCACCCATGGCATACAACAAAAGAGACAAGTAGACAGACAGAGATAGCTTGGCCACCGGGGCAAAGGTCAAGCTGTAATCCACAGGAGTGTGAGTGAAGCCCTTCCCGACAAGCCGGGCCTTATAGAGGTCAAGAGAACCATCGACATTATACTTGATAGTGTAAACAAAACAACAGCCCACAGTTTTCCGACCTGCAGGAAGAGGGACCAAACGCTAGGTGCCCGCCTTTTGTAGTGCGAACATCTCATGCTCTATGGCCGCCACACACTAAGGGTGCTGGAACGCCTCAGTCATCGAACTCGAAACTTTGATCTGGTCAGTAGCAGTCAGGAAAGCCCGGTAACCCTGAGAAAGATGCTGGTGGGACATATAGCTTGCCACAGGATGGGCAGTAATACAACAACGCTTACCCTTGCGAAGTGCAATGGGTAAGTCAGAGGAGGGAAGAATATCACCTTCCAGAGGAGGTGGCACAAGGTCCTGTGAGCTGGGCATTACTAGTGGATCCCGAAGAATGGGGTGGACATGTGAGGGCCCACATTGGCCACGAGTGTAGGTCTGCAACGGAAGAGAGTTGTGCAGCGGAGCAAGGGCAACAAGAGCAAACTGTGGCGGTGTAGAGGGAGCAACATGTACAGAGGAGGTAACATGGAAGGGGACATCCTCAAAGAATGTAACATCCAAGGAGTGAAAAGTCCCGCAAGAAGAGGTGTCAAAACACCTATAGCCCTTAGAAGAAGAAGAATACCCCAAAAATAAGTACCGGATAACTTTGTCATCAAGTTTTGTCCGAGTCAGACGACGGTCCTGGACAAAACACACACACCCAAACACTCGGAGAGGGACAGGAAACAGAGGGTTGTGGGGAGATAAAAGACTAGGGTATCCAACCCTCTAAAGGCTGACAAAGCAGACAGTTGACCAAGAAGGTCCCCGTAAGAAGGGAAGCACTCCAAAACGACTTGGGGACATGAGACCCACGAAGAAGAGACCGGGTCACATTCAAGAGATGACAATTCTTGCATTCTGCCACGTCGTTTTGTTCTGGTGTATAGGGACAAGAGAACTAATGAAGGGTTCCTTGGGTAGCAAGGAGAGCAGTGGAAAAGGAAGAAGTATACCCCCCCCCCCCCCCCCCCCCCCCGTTATCGGAGCGAAGGTCCTGAATACGAGAGGAAAACTTAGTCATAACCATATTAGTAAACTGGATATATAAATCAAAGACATCAGATTTGGCACGCATCAGATAGACTCAACAACAACGAGTAAAATCATCTATAAAAGTAACAAAATACCAAAAACCATCATAAGAAACAACCGGGGCAAGTTCCCAAACATCTGAATGAATAATATCAAACGGTGCAGAACTACGAGAAATAGAAATAGGATAGTTAGTGCGTGTATGTTTACTAAGCTGACACACATCACGCTGAAAAGAGTTCTCAAACGAGACACTCGGAAAAAGCGACGACACGATCTGTCATGAATGCTTTTACTCATCAATAAAATTATATCAGAGTAGGGGAAAATACGCGCCGTGATGCCATGCCGTGCAGGAGATAACTGCAGACGCTCAGGAAAAACTCAAGACTCTAAGGTTTAACAGAAAATCATAATTTATTATAAAAGAAGTCCAATTAAGTTGGATGGCCGTATCCCTCAGCACAGTGGATTAACTAGTCCACAAGTAAAATATATTTATACGCTTCGGAAAATACCTTGGTTAAGGTGATTTGACATCCTACATGAGCACAAACGTCCCTGAAGGACAACTCATGAAATGCAGTACTCTAAATTTAGTATAATATGAAAATAGTCTTTACATTACTTTGGAAAATGGTACTTTAGGTTTAGAAATATGACATGTATGAAGTACATATAGTACGAATTTTATGAGTTAAAATACCTAACATGCATCCTAGCATAAAGCATTCCCAGAGAGTAAGTAAACAACCTTCATAAAGGAAAAAACAGCAGTTTATGTCACATACTTAGCATCACCAAAGAAAACCACCAGTGGGCGTCAACAACCTAACACGAACCCACTGGTGAGTATGCATGTCTATACAGAAGGAAATAAGAAAAGATCTACCTCACAAACTGAGGAAGAGGAATCTCAACAACCCAGGAGATCACTAGTAAGCCCCCAAAAGAAAACTAGCCGCTCAACCGGCTCCTGCTCTGAACCTAGGACATTCAAAGAAAGAACACCTCAGCAAGAATATAATCAAATAGAAATGGAGAATTAGGTCATCAGCAATAAAAAGGAAGGGGTTTACCAAACCCTTATAATAGAATGCTATCAAACTCAGCAAAAGGTAAATAAACGAGACAACAAAAGTAAGACACTGTCCAAGGAATAATCAAAGCGCACCAAGTGCCAGAAATAAGCAACATGCCATGCTAAATACCTGCAGCAGCAACAAGGCAAATATATGCCAAAAATAGTAATTTTAAAAAGGGAAAGGAACTAACAATCCTAACTTGTGAATCATTAGCAGTGGTAAAACCATGGATCTGGGTTGGTGACCAAAAACAACCATCATCCAAACAACCAGATCCAAACAACTCAGGGGCCACCAGTGTAGCCTTACGGTCCAACACACCATCCCAAACCGGGGCTAAAATAGTGGTTGCCACGGCTCTACACCCAAACATCCCTATCAAGAAAACCAAAGTGACCACCTGCCATGATTCACGATTCGGCCTTCAAAACTAGCTGAAAACATCACCAAATCGAAAAAAAACCCACACTAACAATCTCGGGAGAAAACACAAGCCTAAGGAAAAAGCATCGAGTCCACTCGATGTCGCGTTGAGTCCACTCGACGCCGCGTTGAGTGAGTACCACTCACTCAATGCCAAAAACTAAGCAGAGAAGGCGTCGAGTTTACTCGATGCCGCGTTGAGTGAGCTCTACTCACTCAACGCCAAAAGACTTAGCTGCAAAATCTCTCGCTGGATGACGGTGTATAGTGAGTTCAGCTCACTCATCACTATCAATGCTAAACAGCCAACGGCGTTGAATGAGTTCACCACACTCAACGCTAAACACTAAACAACCAATGACATTGAGTGAGTTCACCATACTCAACGTTTTTGACTTAGAAAATCTGCCTGACTAGACGACGTTAAGTGAGCTCAACTCACTCAATGACAAAAGACTTAGAAAAACTACTAAGGCAGACGACGTTGAGTGAGCTCACCTCACTCAACGCTGTCAACGCTTTTTACTTAGAATACTGGCTAAACAGACAGCGTTGAGTTAGTTCAACTCACTCAATGCTGTCAACGCTTTTTAACTTAGCTAAACAGCCTAATCAGACGGCGTTGAGTGAGTTCACCTCACTCAACGCTATCAACGCTTTTTAACTTAGTCACTAGATCAAAAAGCTAGGCATTGAGTGTGCACAACACACTCAACGCTTTTACAATTATCCCTAAAAACTAAACTTCGGCCCTAAGCTAACACTCAATGCCTGCTCACAGAGAGTTAGAAAATATAATTTCCCACCCAAAATATCCTGCTAGGCTACAGCTTCCAACAAACCAGCCTATTTCCTCTTATTACATGAACTAACTGGACATATTCTACCCTAACAGCAGGTTAACCGAAGCCAAAACCTACAACCAACTAAAACTAAGCCTGGATGAGCTATACAGCAGCCCAACTCAAGACAAGATTAACAGCAACCCTAATTTCTAAGAAGAGAACAAAACAAAATAGCTACCAAAAAGGAATCAGATGAATAAAATCAGATGAACAAGGAATCAGATGAATAAATTCCAGGAATCATAAATCAGATGAATAACAATTCAACTTGGCAAGGGCAAAGAGCATTACTTGCCTCTACTTTCCAGGAATCGGCAGCTACACTCCTCACTCGGCACCGGTAACAAGATCAGTCACCTAACAAAAGATCTGGAGCTTTTAGAAAGAAAAACGAAGTCAACCCGCAAAACTCTAACCTCCAAAAATCCAAGAAACTAGAAATTCTTACCTTAGGGAGGTAGATCTAGGTGAGAGCAGTCGTAAACCACCCTCAAACAAGAATTTCGAGCTCTAAAACACAAGAAATCAGCGGTCGGAAGCTCAAGTTTCTTCCGTCGCACATGCTCCTTCCGCTGGAAGCTGGCCGTCAGGTTTGGGGAAGAGGAATAGGGTTTCAAAAAAAGAATGTTATTTATAATATCTATTATAATACAATTATAATAACAACCACTACAACCACTATTATAAATATTATATTAACACTCAGCCACACCCAACCACTATAATTATAACATGATATAATATTATATCTGTTAATATAATATTATATCTATTAATATAAAATCAGCCACTGTATATATATATATATAAAAATCAAGCTAACAACACTTATCCACAAACAAGCCAAACAAAACCGGCCACTTATATCATTATTTCAGCCATTTAAATAAAATGCCAAAACGACGCAAAAAACAAATGATCTCGGAATTCGACGAAATTCACACCGTAGCTAAATACCCACGCTACGAATCTAGTGACGAAGTCGGAATACCCATCCGAAAAACAATACTCGGGCTAACACTTCATGAAGCCAAAACACAAGCATTCCCGAAGAGGCTCCACCGAGTCACCAAAACAGACCCCGGCTCGCTAGGGAATCTTGCAACATGCTACAACACAAGACACTCAAAGAACCTAAAGAGCTAAGACCATGCTCTAACAACAGCAAAGGCCGAAAATGCGTCAATGTAACGTCAAACAAAGATTAAACAATCACAGAAAAACTAGGGGCATTACACAATCTGAGGACTCGCATGCCCCAGTCTAGCATGCCAAAGAGAAGGTGAAGTAGTAACAGCAACGATGGATGGGGGTGAGAGACAGGGAGAAGTAGATGGAAGATCTAGCTGGTATAGCCCGTCAGCCCGTCGCGCTCACGGCCATAGCCAAAAGTCCTCGTGGTCAGGTCCTGAAAAACACAGCCAAAAGGAAAAAATGTCACCGAGCAGTGCAACGAACGAGTCAATCGACTAACAGAAAAAAGATTTAAAATAAGTTTGGGAACATGAAAAACTAAAACCAAGGAGAAGGAGCGAGTTTGAGAAACTATGACCCGGTGAAGGATGGGGGTCACAGAGCCATCGGCAAGGCGAACCTGCTAATAGATGCTCGAAGACTCAAGAGAACAAGCGTGTCTCACCAGTCATGTGATCAGTGGCCCCAGAGTCAATCACCCAGGGAGAAGAGGACCCCTCTTGAGTGACATGAAAGGCCATCAGGGTACCAGACGCTGAAGTTGACGAGAACTACGAGGAGGCAGGTAGTGGCTGAGCAGGAAGAGGTTGGTGCTGAGTCTAAAACGGAGAGTACAACTGAAGCTGAGACTGGAGCTACTGCACTTGAGCCAAAAGCTGACTCCAATCGACGGAAGGAACCCCGGAAGAGGCACTGGAATCAGGTTGGCCCCCAAAGTCAGAAGAAGTAGCGGTTGCAGCACGCGTGGCGGGGAACTGCTGGCTTAGGTGAGGAAAGAGTAGCCAGCACCGGGCCTTCTTATAACCAGTCCGGAGGCAGTGCTAACACTGAACATAGGCAAATGGGTTGTTGCAGCCACCCCCGCGACCCTTAGAGGTAGAAGTACACCCCCCACGCACAGAAGAAGGACGACCGGAAGCCAGGGACATTTGGTTTGGAATAGGAACAGAAGATGGAACGGGCAAAATGACAGTCAGGCGGGCATGACGCTCATGCTCCTCCACCATGGAATAAGTATCCAAGATATCATGAAGAGGGTTCATGCTAACAATCTGAACCATAATCTACTCAAACTCGGGCCTCAAGCCCATCAGGAATTGATAGGTCTCCCGCTTCTCCTGCCGCCATTTGGCAACAAGTAGATCCTCTGGATGTGGAAAAGCACTGAACGGCTAAAGGTCAGAAAGCTCCTAGAATCTTCCTGAGAGAAAGGTAAAGTACTCGTGCACAGAACGGTCCCCCTGACGAGCAGTAGAAATCTACTGGAATACAAAATAAATCCGCATATTAACGCGTGTGTGACCGTAGGTACGCGTCAAGGCAACCCAAAGAGACGGCACTGAATCGAATCGTATGAACTGCTCGTAAATGCGGGACTCCATAGAGCACTGAAGCCACCCGAGAATCTTGAAATTTTTTTTGCACCATTGACGGATTGCCTTTTCGTCGGAAGGCTTGGGAACACCATTAGGTTCAAGCAAATCAAGTTTGTCATGTCCGGCAAGATGGACTCGCACGGAGTTGGACCAAGCGATAACAATTTTTTCATTAAGAGGGGCAGTAGTAATGCGTCGAGCAAAGCCATCATTCGTACCGAAGAGAGAGGAATCCATGGGATGGGAACAAGAGAATGCAAAAAAAAAATTTCAAGGGAGGAAAGCAGGGAAACCCATAAACAGAAGAAAAAACATCCCAAAAAAAGGAAAGACCGTAGATCACAGATCTAGGTCATGAGAAGAAAAGAAGTGAGGGAAGGGGCGGTAAACACCAACCAAATATGTGTGGCAAAAGAAAGGGAAAAAAATCGAAAGAGGGAAGGGTCCGGCTACAGCAGCTGAGACGGAAAGGTGTAGGATCAGTAGGGATTGACAATCAGCAGGTGCGAAATCTTTCAGCAGGTGCGACTATCGAGCGAGAGCGGCGAGGAGCGGGAGCGGCTATCGCGCAGGAGAGGCGAGGAGCGGGAGCGACTATCATGCGGGAGAGGCGAGGAGCGGGAGCGTCTATCCCGCGGGAGAGGCGAGGTTCTCACATCGCGTGGGAGAGGAGGTGCCGAAGAGGGAAGACGGAAGACGACCTGGGATCGGCTAGGGCGCGGGCAGTGAAGACGCGGAATGCGGGAAGCTAGGGCTCTCGGCGGGATCGGATATTCCCTCTAATATCAAATCAAATGAGAGGAAAAATATTATGTATTCATCCTCAAAGGGGAAAGGGTATATATAGATACATATACAATAATAAAATAACATGCCAGTAACTTGTGCATGCTACGAAAATAAAGAACAAGAAAACCCAAAAGAGTTTGGATCTAGCGATGAACATTAATCAAGAAGTAAAGAGCAGTAAATAAAATTTTACCTCTTCGGGATTGAGTCTATACTCAACCTAAATACTCCAGGAGATCAGCCAATCACTTTGCAGATATAGTCCCTAGTACAAAATATCGTCCGCACCTCTACAGGAAGTCCACACGAATGGGAGAACCCGTAGAATCTTGTCGCACAAGATCTAGGTCGGGAGAGGAAGGTCAGTATCTCCATGGACTGCTAGGCCCGTTACAAGAGAGACAACGGAGACACTCGCCGGAATAAGACTGAGCGGTGGTGGCGGGATCGGCAGCGGGCGGAACGACTTTCGTCGGCTCTTAAGTCTCGGGTCTTTTGCATAGTACGACTCGTGTGCTTAGACAGAATGGAAAGATTTTTTAGAAACCCTAAAATCCTCTATTTATACCCAAGGAATAAATAAAACAGCTCTCATCGCTATTTGCAGACCCAGGACTTAGAATCCAACATTTTCGACCAGATAACCATTGTCTCGACGAATCGTCGAGTATCAATGACATATACAACGAATCATCGAGTATACAAACTATACTCGACGAATCGTAGAGTATCCATATGATATTCGACGAATAGCGTTGAGTGAACTCAACGCTCTCAACTCTTTCAGCGCCAAACCCGTCGAATCAACACTTGACTCGATAAAGGCGTTGAGTGGACTCAACACACTCAACGCCTAAGTGCCAGATTCGTCGAGTCAACCTTTAACTCGACGAAGGCATTGAGTGGACTCAACGCACTCAACGCCTAAGACTTAGACTCGTCGAATCAACTCCTTGACTCGACGAATCGTCGAGTATACTCAATGCTTAAGTGTCATACTCGTCGAATCAACACTTTGACTCGACGAATTGTTGAGTATACTCAGCACACTCAATGTCATTATCCGACGAGTCAACACTTGACTCGATGAAGGCGTGAGTGGTCTCAACGCACTGGACGCTTCCAAATCCTGGTTGTGCTAAGTCTTTTTCCACTCATCATATGAGCAGATCATACTAAGCCAATCTACCAATTTCTCCAAACGTTCTTATGTGCGACCCTGATAGGCTCATACTGCGTTGATAGTGAGGCTACATACTTGATCATTTTCAAATCACAATGGTAATACCAACAACAACACCTCAACTAGTAGGCCAAGGTTCCCCCCTGTTTTATTAAAGAGATATTTATATAAATTATTTAAAATCATATATCTTTGTGTATGTTATTTGCATATGAAAGTGTTGATAGATGAAACATGTAATGAAGTCTGGCAATATTTAGGATAAGTCATCTAAAATATGCATCCTATAGAATAATAATAAGAAGAATAAGAATAAGAACATGATGTGTAATTTTAGTAAATAACAACTGATTATCAACAAGAAATAGCCCTTGGAATCAATTGATTCTTAAGAGTGATAGGATTAAGTGTCCTATATCCATTACAGAAAAAAGGTATATTCAACAAAGACTGACTTCTAAACTTTAAGATCTGTACTTAATATGGAGAAGTACCTTAACAATAATACGTGGAAACAGAATATCAAGTTATTACAATTAAACCAACTATATTGTTTGTGGACATAACAGAAGCCACTCCCCAAATTGTTAGAGAATATTAGGGAAAATGATGTAAAAGCCCATTAGTATGGTCTATTTATAAGCCTGTTTGGCTCTCTTGTTCTAGTCCCACATCCTTTGTATAGGATTTTTTCTCTCTCTTCTCTCCTATATATTTGTACTCATACTTGTATTTTCGTATTCAAGAAGTATATACAAGGTTTGCACCATTTCTATACACAGTATTAGAGCCAAACGATCTCTCCTTGCGATTAAGAAATTTTCTAACCGCCATCGTGGATTTGCCTTCTCTTCTCGCGCAGGGCGCGGTTAGGATTCTTCTAACCGCCCTCTCCTCCTAAATTCTCGTAGCTTCCACCTTATTTCCCTTCCCTGCCCTACCCCTTTTATACTCCCTGCTCTCCTGTCAGGCGTGCGGTCTCTAGCGGGTTGCTCGCGATCTCCTCAGTATCAGGTGTGCGGTCTCTGTCAGGTTGCTCGTGGTCTCCTCAATGATCTGCTAGCGGTCTTCTTGTTTTATCACAGCGGTCTCTCTTTTCGCTGCGGTCTGATTGCTTGTCGTTGCGGCCTTTGCCTCTGTGCTCGGTCTGCCGTTGCAGTATGCTGCTGCCTCTATCTGTTGTGTCCTCTATTTTAGCTTGCTCAGCTGTGGTCTTCTTAGTTCGCACCTCTTCTCTTTCCGCTGCAATTGTATTTTATAACCGCTCCTCTAGCAGTTTGCCCTTTTCGCAGCGGTCTCGTCTTAACCCGTTGTGCCTCTACCCGTTGCGATCTAAACCAGTCGCTGCGGTCTCTTCTAAACTACCATGGTCTATTCTAACCGCCGCTCTGCTTGGCGCGAGCTCCTTGAGCCGTAGTGCCTCTAACTGCTGTGATCTTCTCTTGTCGATGCGGTCTCCTATTTCTCTACAGTATTCTCTAACCGCTGAGATCTTGTATAGCTGTGTGCTCTCCTAGCCGCAACTCCTCTCTTCTGTCCGCAGCCTCTATCCGTCTGTTCTATCCACCCTGTACGCCTCTCCCTGGATCCAGGCGATGCTTCCACTCTACCATCTCGTGTTGATACTCCCATGATTTAACTATGTGCAACTACTCCCATGATTGAACTTCATGATGAACTCCGGATTACCACCATCTCCCTTAGTGGGAAGCGGAATTTTGTGGACTAGGTGCACTCTGTTCGCAAGGTGTTGTAGACGAAAGGCCTTTTTCATCATCTGACACGTGTTACTCCTACTGCTCCCACCGATGAGTGGCTTAGTGATGATGGTCAGGTCCAGTCATTGCTTCTAAACTCAATGGACATTGAACCATACATGATGGCTATGTATCATGAAACGACAAAGGCAATGTGGGAGGAGCTTCACTCCCTCTATTCTGGATAGAACAGTCTTCAACACTTGTTCAACATCATCCCAGATCTTTAAACTCTTGATCCGGGGGAACCAGGTGATATAATCTCCTTTATTTCCAAGGCCAAGACCATCGTTGAGGCTTGGATACAACATCAGACTCCTACCATAGATTTGGTTATCCAACGGGCCCAAAAAGAAGCAGTCGGAATTGCAATGATGATGGTCTGTGTTCCTTCTCATTTGCACAGTGTTCAAGCTCAGATTATCTCTTCCTCTATAACACCATCTCTTTCAGATGTTTGCTTTATGCTTCTGAAGGTTACACCGCCCCCGGATGCCCATGTGCCTCTCTCTCCAGCTCTTCTACAACAACCTACACTTGTTCCATCAGCTCGAGGTTCCCAGGCCCGTGGGGGTCGCAACATGTCTCAGGGACGGGGACGTACTGGAAGGTCTTCCTTTAAATGCACGTATTGCGGTCGGGATGGTCACCTTGCGGCCACCTGCTATAGCAAACATGGTTTTCCTCCACATCTTACTGCCTCTGCTACTGCTGAGCCTCCCCCTTCTCCCGTAACGAACTCTGCCACTTCCATTGTGAGGACATCATTGCTCTACGCACCCAACTCCAACTTCTTCAAGGGGTGATTACTCGCTCATCTGGATCCGTTGCGTCGATTTATAATGAAGGTATATCTTATCTCTCCCTGTGCTCTCACTGGATTTTGGATTCAGGAGCCACACATCATATTACTTCGCAGCGGCCTCCTCAATACTTGTTGACTGCCCATCCTAAGTTCATCACCATGGCCAATGGTGATACACCCCGGTATCCGACGCCGCTGATATATCTCTCACACCCACTCTCTCTGTCTTTGGCCCTTCATGTTACAGGATCACCATTTAATTTGCTCTATGTTAGCCGTCTTACTCAGGATCTTAATTGTTGTGTTACATTCTCACCCTCTACCTTTGTTGTGCAGGATCGGAAAATGCAAAATATCATTGGTAAGGGTCAGCTGTCTAACGGGCTCTACCTCCTGGATGTTCCTCATTCTGCCCTCCTTGTCGTCTCCTCTGTTTAGTGACATCATCGTCTTGGGCATGATCCCCTCCAGATTCTCAAGAAAGTTCTTTCGGATGTCACCCTGCATGGGTTTACTTGTGAATCTTGTGTCACGACCCATCTCTGTCACAACCCACATTTTCTCCGAATTTAGGAATTATCAGAGTATGAGAAAACACGCATCATGATGCCACGTCGAGCAGGGGATAATTGCTGACGCTCAGGCAAAACCATCTACTAACTTTATGAAAGAAATTCATGAGTTTTAATGATTAGAAAAATCAGTTATATTTTAGAGGCCGTATCCCTCGGCCCGGTAGATCACCTAGTCAACAGTTAAAAACTATACTTATGCGCTGCGGAAAATACTTTATTCAGGTTTGACTTCTTAAGGAGTGCATAAGTGCCCCAAGGGGACAGCTTATGCTATGCAAAACTCTACATTTAATTTATATTATATATAAGAAAACGATCTTTATACGCTGTTTGGAAAATAGTGATTTAGTTTTATAAAACATGCTGGTCATGCGATATACTTATAATAATAATTTTAGTTTTAAAATAACTAGCAACCTAGCATAAATCCTTCACAGAGCAAGTAGACTATCTCCAGAAAATGGTAGCAGCAAAAGTAATATATCTAGTACCAAGGTAAAAACTACCAGTGGGTGCCAACAACCTGACACGAACCCACTGGCAAATATGTATGTCTGTAAGAATAGTACAGAAAAACTACCTCACTAACAAAGCAACAGGATCTCCAAAGTCCAAGAGACCACCAGCAACACCACCGCAACCTAGCCACCAAACTGGCTACTACTCAGAACCTGAGGCATTCAAAAGAAGGAAGAATACCTCAGCAAGCAAAACAAGGAAAAACTGCATGAAAATGTCAACCAGGGGGGAAAGAAAGAGGAAAACACATAGCAGTAAATGTCACAACTGCCCAAAGCAAGACAATAAGAAATGCACTACGTGAGAGGAAACAGCAATAACCCTGCCCAGAAACTACATCCTGCAGGGTCTACTAGGCTACCAAGAGCCCAAAGTGCTGCAATCTACCAAGGAAGAAACTTTTAACACCCTAAGATGTGGGAGATCGTAGTAGAAAAAACAAACAACATAGATCCGGGTTGGAGGCAAACTCAGTCCCCCAACCACCATTTCCAAGCCAACAAGCTCAAGGGTCTACATGTGAAAGCACAAGGGACCTTCCACTCCCTTGCCCAGCCCGTACCTGGAGCAAGATAGAAGAATAAGGGTGGCCTTGGCTAAATTACACAACACCTCCCCCATAAAGAGCTTCAAACCACCACTACTAACCATGACCCACGATTCTGCCTTTAGGAAAGAAAAACATGGCCGACAAGAAAACTCAAAATATAATCAAGGAATTCACTCGGGAATGAAAATCGAGGTAGAGGAAAAGTGTTGAAATGACTCAACACGGCTTGGCGTTGAGTGGGACCCACTAAACCCCTACCCAGACCTTGGCGTTGAGTGAGTTAGCCTCACTTAGCGCCAGAACAGCCATGGCGTTGGGTGAGGTTCACTCACTCAATGCCCTCCAGAAGAGCAACACTGGCATAAAGTGAGCTAGCCACACTCAACGCCAAAACAGGCATGGTGTTGAGTGAGGTTCACCCACTCAACGCCTCCCACGAGAAAAGCTCTAGCGTTGAGTGAGCTAATCTCACTCAACGCCAAAACAGCTATGGAGTTGAGTGGGGTCCACTCCCTCAACGCCTTCAACAAAACAGGCAGTGACGTTGAGTGAGCTACCCTCACTCAACGCCAGAATAGCTACGGCGTTGAGTGAGGTC
Source organism: Platanthera zijinensis (assembly GCA_039513925.1). NCBI lineage: Eukaryota > Viridiplantae > Streptophyta > Magnoliopsida > Asparagales > Orchidaceae > Platanthera > Platanthera zijinensis. The sequence goes on from CM077090.1 coordinate 98,287,054, forward strand.
CACTCCCTCAACGCCTTCAGCAAAACCACAAAACCCAACAGTGGCGTTGAGTGAGTCCACCTCTCTCAACGACAAAACAGCTTTGGCGTTGAGTGAGGTCAACTCACTCTACGCCAAAGTACTTACCCACAGGAAAATCCTAAACCAACGCCAACAAGAAGAGGTCGGCAGGAATGCCGACTGATTCTCGCCGAATCGGCGGGAATGCAGGATGATTCTCGTCGAATCGGCGGGAATCCAGATTTATTCTCGCCGATCGGAGGGAATCCAGAATGATTCTCGCCGATCGGCGGAAATCCAAAATGTTTCTCTCCGATCGGTGGAAATCCAAAATGATTCTCGCCGATCGGCGGGAATCCAAATTGATTCTCGCTGAATCGGTGGGAATCACTGATAATACTTGTCGAAATCGGCGGGAATCACTCGTCGATTTTTACTTAGATGAAAATTCTCACTCTAACACCCCACCACTCAGCCGCAAAAGAACAGACCAACTATGGCTTTGAGTGTGTTCACCACACTCAATGCCAAGACCGGGCGGCTTTTGTCTTTGAGTGTGTGCACCACACTCAACGCCAAAACCCGAGAGTCTACCAAGACTGGTTCTAACCAGAGCACTACCACCGAAGTCTCCCTCTCTCTCTCTCTCGGCTCCACCCACAATAGCACCAAACCAGACTGAAATCTGGAGTCTAAATGGTTAAAACATCCAGCGGGTTGAGAAAACAGCACAAGGAGGGGGCTCATAGGTGAATCTAAGCCCTAAATTTAGTAGGATAAAAAAGAACATGCTTGGTTTCTAGCCTAGGGCTAACCGGGAAATATTCAAGAATTTCAAAAGAACAATAATGGCAAAGGGCAAGAATACCACTTGCCTCGATTTCCGGCGAAGCTTGGACGGTTTTCCCTCCTCTTCACTGGCACTAGCAACAGCAGCACCTAAAAGCACACCCCCGTACTTTAATGGCGGAAAACCACAAGACCGAAATCTCAATTCTCCTAAAACTCCACTAAAATCGAATTTCTTACCGTAGAAACGTAGAACTGAGCGAGAGCAAGACAACGCCGCTTTCGGAATCGAAATCCGTCCACGAACACTCCCGGAATTGCCGTCCGAAGGGGTTGCAGGTACGGCGGTTTTCCTCTATTTTCCGCGAACAGGAGCAGGCGACGGTTTTTTCGGGAAGAAGACGAATGGACCCGCTATTTGGATCAAGGTTTTTAAATAAATCCAACCACGCCTAATCAGCCTTAACCACCTCCTAAGCCGCCGGTTCATTTAAACTTAGAGATTTTCAAATTATTTTTTACTAATGGCACACCCAAAACGACACGAAAACCAAACTACCTCGGAATTCGACGAAATTCGCACCGTAGCTAAATATCCATGCTACGAACACAACGGCGAAGTCGAAATTAACTTTCGACGAACAGAACTCGAGTTATACCCTCCCAAAGACAAAACACAAGCATTCCCCGAGAGACCACACCGGGTCACCCAAAATGACTCGGCTTGCTAGGGAGATCTTGCCAATAGGCTACAAAATAGGGCACCCAATTCTAAGGAGTTAAGACCACACTCCACAGATGGCACAAGCCAAGAAAACGCGTCGACGTAACGCCAAACAAGAATTAAATAATCGCAGAAAAATCGGGGGCGTTACAGTCACTCCCCCTAAAAGAAAGTTTCGTCCCGAAACTTTACTCACAACACTTCCACTATTGAAGGAAATATAATAAGCCAAACATTACAAGAAGAAAGCAAACCAAACTAATTAGGGAAACAGCTGAGGGTAAGCCTCCTTCATAGCCGACTCTAACTCCCAAGTCGCGCTCTCCAAATCCTGATTCCTCCAAAGAACATTCACCATCGGAATGGACTTCTTTCGCAGCACCCGTTCCTGAGTATCCAAAATACGGACTGGCACTTCAACAAAAGAGAGGTTGGGCTCCAACTGGGGCACAACATTCAAGACTTGCCCACTGCTCCGCACACACTTCCACAATTGGCTAACATGGAAAACATTATGAACACCTGGGAAGTTTGCTGGAAAATCCAACCTGTAAGCTGACACGCCAATCCGCTCCAAAATCATAAACGAGCCCACATACCTCGGGTCCAATTTCCGATTCTTACCAAACCTATTTACACCCACCATCGGGGAAACCTTAAGAAATACAAGGTCCCCTATAGAAAACTCCAAGGCAAACCTACGCCGATTGCCGTTCTTCTCGTATCTCTCCTGAGCTATACGAAGCTTCTCTCGAATATGCTTCACTGCGACTTCCATTTCCTCAAGCGCATCAGGTCCCATCAAAGGCCTCTCACCAGCCTCAGCCCAAAAGAACAGAGTTCTGCCGCGCCTCCCATACAAGGCTTCAAAAGGAGCCATCTGCAAGATTTCCTGATAACTGTTGTTGTATGCAAATTCCATAAGTTGCAGCCACTCATCCCACGCTCCACCGTAGTCTAAAATGTAGCATCGGATCATATCCTCAACTATCTGATTCACCCGCTCCGTCTGCCCAATAGTCTGTGGGTGGTAAGCAGTAGAATACCTCAGATCCGTACCCAAACCCTCCTGCAGACTCTGCCAAAAACGAGAAGTAAATCGGGAGTCTCGATCAGAAATGATACTCACAGGCACACCATGCAGTCGGATGACTTCATCTAAGTATAACTCTGCTATCTTATTCATTGGGTAATCAATCTTATATGGCATGAAGTGAGCACACTTCGTCAGTCTATCCACTATGACCCAGATAGAATCAAATCCCCTCGTGGATCGCGGTAAACCCGTGATGAAATCCATAGATATACTTTCCAACTTCCAAGTCGGGATCTCTAACGAAGTCAACTTGCCACCAGGCCTTCCATGATCGGCCTTCACCCGCTTGCAAGTGTGGCACTCCGCAACAAATCGGGCTAATCACATTTCATGCCATACCACCAGGCAATTTGCTTTAGGTCACGATACATCTTTGTAGATCCTGGATGGTAGGCAACGCTGGATTCATGAGCCTCTCTGCAAATCATACCTCTAATGTCCCAAACAGCGGGGATGCAAAATCTGCCGCGGTACTTCAAAGTACCCACATCATCGATAGCGAAGTCCGGCAACTCCCCCTTCTCGGTCCTGGTGAATAAGTGCAGAAGATCCAGATCGTCCTTCTGGTGCAGTCTGGTCAAAGAAATCCAGGACGGCTCTGCCACTGATAAACTACTCTGCAAGCTACAACATCCCACTGATATATCCATAAGGAGGAACTCCTCCACTAAACGATCGGCGGTGAGATTAAAGATCTTTCCCGTCTTACGGCTCAGGGCGTCGGCCACCACATTGGCCTTGCCTGGATGATACTGGATCTCTACGTCATAATCAGCCACATACTCTAGCCACCGCCGCTGGCGCAGATTCAACTCCTTCTGCGTGAACACGTACTTCAGGCTCTTGTGGTCAGTGAAGATCTTGCACTGAGCCCCATAAAGTAGGTGTCTCCACAGCTTCAACGCATAAATAACCGCTGCGAAATCGAGGTCATGCGTTGGATAATTCTTCTTATGAGTCTTCAGTTGCCTTGACCCATAGGCAATCACCTTTCCAACGTGCATTAACACATAACCTAGACCTACATGCGAAGCATCCATGTATACATCATAATCCACCCCTTCAGTAGGCAGGGTCAGAACGGGAGTAGTGCACAATCTCCTCTTTAACTCCAGGAAGGCTTCTTCGCACTCCTCGCTCCAAACAAAAGCCACGCTCTTCTAAGTCAGCTTGGTCAAAGGTGCAGCTAGGGAAGAGAAACCCTCCACGAACCTCCTGTAGTAGCCAACCAACCCTAGGAAACTCCTGATCTCCTTAGGCGAATTCGGCCTACTCCAATCCATCACTGCTGAGATCTTTTCTGGGTTGACCGAGATCCCATCCTTATTCACCACGTGGCCCAAAAACGAGACCTGTGGCAACCAAAATTCGCACTTGCTCAGCTTGGCGAATAACTTGTGGTTCCTCAATTCCGATAGAACCAAGCGCAGATGCTGCTCATGCTGCTCAACACTTCGAGAATAAACCAACACGTCATCGATGAAGACCACCACGAACTTATCTAGGAAATCCTTGAACACCTGGTTCATCATATCCATGAAGGCTGATGATGTGTTGGTAAAACCAAACGACATCACTAAGAACTCAAAATGTCCATGCCTCGATCTAAATGCAGTCCGTGGAATATCTGCCTCACGGATCCTAAGCTGATGATATCCTGAACGAAGATCGATCTTGGAGAAGACCGTGCTACAGCGCAACTGGTCAATTAAGTCATCGATCCTCGACAGAGGGTACCTGCTCTTAACTGTGCCTTTGTTCAACTCCCTGTAGTCGATGCAAAGCCGCATTGACCCATCTTTCTTCTTTACAAACAGCACAGGAGCACCCCAAGGCGACGAACTCTGCCTGATAAACCCTTTTGCCAATAACTCATCTAACTGGACTCGCAACTCCTCTAGCTCATGAGGGGCCATCCGGTATGGCGCCTTAGCAATAGGACGCGTACTCGGCTCCAAATCGATCACAAACTCCACATCCCGCTCGGGAGGAAGACCAGGAAGATCATCCGGAAAAACATCGGCGAAATCACGAACAACTGGAATCTCCTCCAAGCGCGGTACACTAACAGCGGTCCTAACCACCGAGACCAAACAAGCAAAACAATCCGAAAGAAACAGCTTCTGAGCACATACCGCAGAGATAACAGGTAAATCCTGGCACAGATCAGCATACATGCTTCCGGGCTGACCGTCATCCCTGATGAAGTCCAAGCACTTCCCTTTGCACTGAATGACTGCATCATACCTAGACAGCCAGTCCATGCCCAAAATAACATCGAAGTCTTCCAGATCAATCATCTTCAGGTCTGCCTTCGCAAGGAAGTTCCCCAACAAAACAGGGCAATCTAACATGCCCAAATCTGACAACACAGATTCACCAGAGGGGAACTTGACATGGAAGGTATCCCGAACTCGATCTAAAGTCAACCGATGTCGCTCTACAAAGGCTCTAGCAACGAACGAGTGGGTAGCGCCGGAGTCAAACAGAACATGCGCCCAGCGGTTCTTCACCTTAAATTTCCCTATAGGAGCTTATATAACTAAGGAACTACCACAACAATACTACAAATATTCTAGCAAAACAAGAACAAAACCTTCAGGCCTGAAAGACAACTAACCTGAGATGACCTGAGTCGAAGCTTGAGCCTCCTCGGAAGAGATCACGTTCAGCTTTCCATTTCCATTGTCCACACGCTGAGGTGGAGGTAATGCCTGAAGGGGAACTGCATGAAGAGCAGGCTATACCTGAGGACACCTAGCCTTGATGTGTCCCTTCATCCCACACTGAAAACAGACCTTATCCTTGGACCAGCACTGGGTAGCATCATGCCCGGGTCGCTTGCAAACAGAATAGGATACATCTCTCCTAGGAGCAACCTGAATTGCATGAACCTGCTCCTTCCTCTGAGCTGCTGCCCTCTTGAAACATCTCTCGACAGGGTTGCCTGACCGGCCACAGAAACTGCACACCACTTTGCTCTTCTTTCCCGGAGCCGTACTGGGTACCTGGGGTTTCTTCTCCTCCACAGACTTCCTCTTATCCTTCCTCATTTGCTGGCCTCTGCTCTTTGTGGTCTCAATAGCCTCCACCTTCAGAGCAGCCTCCACTACTCCTACATAAGTCTCTGACCCATAAGCACTGGTCAACTACTGCACCTCACTCCTCAAACCACCAAGAAATCGCTTAACTCGATCAGCCTCAATGCTGACCAATCCAGGGGCAAAACGGCTCAGCTTGCTGAACTCTATCTTATACTCACCCACCGTGAGCTGCCTTTGCTTCAGATGGAGGAAGTCGTTCATGAGGCGGTCACGCTTGACCGAGGGTAAGAACTTCCTCAATAGCATCTCCTTGAACACCTCCCAAGAGCATCCAGCTACCAAGCTCTCCTTCTCTCTCAGTCACCAACTCTTAGCCAAACCTTTAAGCTGATAAGCGTCTATCATCACCCTCTGATCGTCTGCAATTCCTGAGTACGAGAACATCTCCTACATGGAGATCATCCAGTCATCTATCACCATGAAATCTGCCTTCCCGTCATAAGTGGGAGGGCTCAGCCTCTGAAACTACGAGATGAAGGCCATCTCTGCCGGCACCACCACTAAAGGTCTTAAGGGTGCAGGAGGAGGAGGGACAGCTAACCCACCTGCTTGACCTTGCACTCCCGAAGTCTGACCTTCCACAAACGCCACCAGGGACTGAATCTAGGCCTGCATCTCTACCATCTGCCTGCTCATAGCATCGCTACTCTGCCGTAGGCTCTCGATCACTGCGTCATTCTGAGCACCAGATGACTCACTCTCAGACAGGGGAGTCGATTGAGTCGTAGGACGTCTCACCATCCTAAAATCATAACAACACAAGTTAGATCCTAATACAAAGGCTAGAACCCACTACAAGTACAGACAATACATATATAGATATAAACTTAAAGTTGCTAAACTTGCTCTAGGAGTTTATCCTTTTTACCAAAATTTGATGTTATGCCCTAACCTATGATGGTTAACCACCACCATACTAATTCATGTGCCTAGATCAGGAATGCATGACTTTATATTACTTTTGACTTGAAAGCTTATGTGTGTACATATGTCATCCTGCCAGTCTTTAGCTTGACACGTTGTGCTTATGCAATGTTATGCTATGCATGTTTGTGCTATGCATTCTAAAAAAGGCCCTAATGCATGTTATGAGCGGCGTACGCATGAAAATGTTATGCATCCCATACGACATAACATTCGCATGCAACAAAAAAGAAAACGTGATAGTCACAACCATGTGGTGAGGTTATGCATCCCATACTACATAGCCCTCAAATGTTGCCCCTATGGTGTGTAACATCCCATTTCCGGCTAGACCCCTAGGAGTCAGTTGGTCGTGACAGAACCCGAGGAAGCCCGAAAATTGAAATAAATCGACCGAGTTTTCGGGTCACGGGTTGGTCACGCCCGTGACCGACCCGTCACGCCCGTGACCTGGGCGTGACTTCTTCGACGATCGTCGATCTCCGTGAGACGATCGTCGAACGTGCAGTCTGGGCATGTCATGCCCGTGACCAAGCTGTCACGCCCGTGACCAAGGGGCGTGACTCCTTTGACAAGCGTCGATCCCCGTAAAACGATCGTCGAAATTGAGCTCGGGCCTATCACGCCCGTGACCTAAGTGTCACGCCCGTGACCTAGGGCGTGACCAGCCTTCGACGACCGTCGATCCCATTTCGACGATCGTCGACCTCAAAATTGCCGTTCGGGCCTGTCACGCCCGTGACAAAGGGTGTCACGCCCGTGACCTAGGGCGTGACCACCATTCGACGACCGTCGATCTCAAATCGACGATCGTCGACCCATAACTAACCACCCGAGCCTGTCACGCCCGTGACCCAAGGTGTCACGCCCGTGACCATCCATCGACGATCATCGATCTCAGTTCGACGATCGTCGAACCCAGAATTGGCTATCCGGGCCTGTCACGCCCGTGACCTATGTGTCACGCCCGTGACATTGGCCGAAACGACGGTTCAGGACCGAAATTATTCTAACACGCGTGGAAATAAATGCGGGTGTGGGAAGTTACACCAGAGTATTTATGGGCCGTTTCCTTCCTTAATTATTTAAATAAATAAGGAAAATGTTGGTCCAATAGGAAATCACCACCTGGCGAACACCTCTTCGTTTTCCAGCGTTTCAACGTCCCTGCATCATAACCGAAGCGTTAAGGGGAGGAGCCTTCATGGCCATTAAGGCTTTACCCATTCATCTTCCCACTTTCTGACTTATAAAAGCCCACTTGGGGCAAGAGGAGAAGGTTACACGCTCAAGTAATCGGATCAGATCCTTGTTCTTGCTGTAGGAGAAGTTCAGCAACGCCACCACCGCGCCATGGCACCCCGTCGTTCTTCTCGCCTTCAAACCGCGAACAAGGTCCTCCTCTGCTCCTTCTCTTTCTTGGGTAGATCTTAGGATTCTTAGAAAGGAAGTTCGCGCTCAACGGAGCCGGACTCATCTCTCGTTTTCATGGAAAACCATGAAAAAGATATTTTGAGTTCGCCGGAAACCGCCACCTCCGGCGGCCAAACCACTGCCGACCGATAGCCGTCGCCTCAACGGAGGTGGTGGTGGTGGTGGCTGGCCAGGGAAGTGACCGAACGGCCGGCGACGGATCACAGAATGCTTACAGGAAAAATGGTTTTTCTTGTCTGTTTTCGGGTTCATGAAGAAGATGAACAGTAGAATCAATATTATAATCCATAGTTTATTATATATCACATAATGGAAAAATAGGTTATTTGAATGTATTTTGAGGCTGCAAAACGAGGCACTTAGAGGCCGAATTAGGAAAAATGACCAGTCACAAAAGTTGTAGCCCTCTGGGTCTACTTTAATTTAAAATTGATTTTATTCAATTTGGGTGAGTGGTTTGACCACAGCACTCACTTTGGTGGGATCAAGACCTAGGCTAACCAGAAATTGAAATGGTTTCCCACAGTTCATAACATGTCCAAATGACTTGAAATTTGGACTGGAGATCTATAATATGTATATCAAGAGGCTGTCCAAAAATGAGAATTTTTGGAGAACTTTTGCCTAAAGTTTTTGTAAAATTTTAATAAATATTATAAAATTAATTAGGAGATGAAACTAAGTCCAAACTCTCCCAAATTTTGGGTGGTGGTCCCTGGCATCAATGTTAAGATTTGTACAAAATTTCAACTCAATTGGTCGAGTTTTGAATAGGGAAGTATCAAGTCCTAGATAGGTCTTGGTGAGGGGTACTTTGGGGAAAAGTACAATTGGAAATGGAGTGGACAAATCTCCTCAAAAGAGGCTGAAGTTGTGGCCACTGATTTGTTGAGTCTATGTCTACCCTCTTGGGTAACATGGTGTGGATTAGGGTGGATTTTACCCTAAGAGACTGGCTCAAATCCAATGGGTGGGAGTTTGAGGTTTGTGAAGGACATAGGAGCAAAAGCTCTTGTATGCCCTTGAAATTTGGAGGAGAGGGGGATGATATGATGAAAACCCTCTGGTTGAAATAGTGAAGGAATTGGAGGTAATTAGGTACCTCGGAAGTTGAGATTTTGGTTTAGGATTAATATGTATTTTAGTTATTTTAAGCACTAAATCTAATCCAAAAATTATGAAACTAGGGAGGAGGGAGTTTTAGGATGTTTTAGACTTATGATAATTTTCCTGGAATTTTATGATTGATAAATATTATACTTCATGTGTTAAAGGACTATTTGCCCGACTTGTTGTTTCAATTATTTGGAGGCTTTAAATTAATTATAATCAGTTAAAATTCTGGATTTAGATCTTGACTAGTAGAACATTGATCCATGGATTTTCATAGAATTTTATGTTGAGTAAATCTAGTACTTTATTCACAGATGATAGAAAGGGCTTTTATGTTTAAAAATTAATTATGGATAAAATACTTGCTGGAAAATTATCAGACTTGGCCAGTGCTAATTTTAAGTCTTTATCTGCATGGCATAAATTATTTATAATTTTTGGAAGAATATTTTCTGTACTTGATTCATAAACAACAGAAGTTAAAGATTATTTCTAAAATAGTTTTCATGCCCTTTTAATGATAGAAAAATTATGATACTTAGGATTTAACCTATTGAGATAACCTAGTATTTATCATAAATTTGCTGGACATCTTGCATCTGAACTTAGGGTAGTTCATGTTCAAACCGGTAGCCCTTGGGATTTTCGAGGAATTTAATTAAATGCCAAATAAATTAGGAAAATTTCCATTTTCTGGACTTAGGTCATTTATATCATGGTAAGTCTCCAGTAAATAATTTAGGGCATTTGGATGAGTAATGGATCATTGCATAACCGGTTCGACATGTAGCCTAGGTCGGTCTGCATATAGCAATTTGTGAAATACAATAGGACATGATCTGAGGAAGTCATTGGAGTTAAACATTTTGTCTGGGTGGAAATGTGGAGGAAAACGCAATAGGAAGATATAAAGAGTAGCGAGAAGTGGTGATAGCTAGAGTTAAGAGGTGCTCGGGTTCGGCGAAAGATCGCTTTTCCCGAAGAGAGGAAGGTTAAAAATTACCCTAGGATAGTCTATCGTAATATGAGAAGGGAATCAGGCTAAGGGAAATAAACCAATAATATTAAGTGCCTTGCGAAAGGGAACTTCGGGCCGTAATGCCGCCGTCTTGGTTCCTAGTGCCCCTTGAGAGCCCTTCACAGGGAATACTAGGGGCAGTCCTGGGCTAACGTAAACTGTAATAATAAACTGGCAAGAGTAACTTCGTAACTAGGATTGCACTTTTCACAAACACTGTTGGCATAGGAAGATTGATGAGAGCTTCGGCTCAGGTGATTTGGAAATGGACGTTTGGGTCCGGGGAGCCTCGGCTCGGTTGGTTAAGAGACGGACGGGATGGTCCGGGGAGCTTCGGCTCGGTTGGTTGGAGACGGACGTTTGGTCCGGGGAGCTTCGGCTCGGTTTTGTGTGTTTACGAATAAACTTGCATGTGCATAAGATAGGAAAAGTTAAGGTGGTTGGTTTTTCGATATCGGGGAGTTCGATTGCACCGACACCGATATTGTTGACTCGGCGAGGTGGTTAGCACTTCGCCAACAGATGTCCGGTGCGCCAGCCGGCAAGAGTACGCAGGCGTCCGCTTAGTGCACCAAGCGTTGAGGCGTACGATAGGTCAGACCAGTGGTGCTTTTACTGGTTTTGAGGTGGGCGAGGCCCAACCCACCGCTTCTGTCTGCCACTACGGAGGTATCCTGGGAGGTAACGGCTCCGAAAGGGGGAGCTAAAGGTCTGTGTGCACAGAGTCGGGTGTGTGAGTTGCACTTGCATGTTTCATCATACCCACTAGCATGTCATAGCATAATTGATTCATTTAACCCTGACACCTAAAGTATAAGTGGTATGGGACGCTTATACATTAGGACCTGCAAAACAACCCCTTGGTCTATAAGCTTGTGTGGGCAAGTTTATAAATCAAAGGTTAATTTCAATATATAACAACCATTGCTGTTTGATAACCGACACCCCAACGTATAAGTGGTATGGGACACTCTATACGATGGGAGCCTTGCAAAAGATCCCTTTTGCTTATGTGTTCTCGCATAAGTGAAGGTTTAAATTCATATAATTGCTTTTCTTACTGCTAGACCTATTATAACAATCATATTAACTGCTCACCGAATACGACTTGCTAGATTAAGTCCATAGTCACCTGTTTCTTGATTTATCTCTACCATCATGTCCTTCCCTTTCTTCCTCCCCGCTCGGTACCTAGGAGCCATGGGGGAAGGGGTGGGGGATGATAGGGCTTAGTCTTTATGACTAACGGTTTTCGAACCGCATCATTTAGGGGATCGTGGAGCCCAGCATGGAGGAGCAGCCCCATAGATCGGTACGCCTAGAGATGGGGCAGTCTAGCTCCAGAGTTCACACAGCCGGGACCGTGAGTCTCGACCTTGAGTAGTTTCTGTTTTCGCTTCCGCATGAGAGACTTGTAGTGAGGACATTTTGTACCGGGCATAAGCCCGTATTTATAGTACTCTGATGATTTCTGTGGACACTCCCTTCGTGGAGGTTTTATCTTATTTACATGTGATTCATTATTGTGGACTGCATTGTTCTTACTTCAATAATTGTGCTACTTTTCTGTGATCGAATTGGCCGGCAGAATCGGCGCCTTGTGGTGATGACCCTTCAGGACGTGAAGGTGTCACCGCAAAGCGGCGGTTCTGGGCCTAAGACCCCGGTGGTTGAAAAAGAAAAAAAAAGGGGTCTTACAAGTGGTATCAGAGGAAACATCGATCAGAAGGAAGTAGCAGTCCACAAACCCTAGGTCACCCCCCGCTCGAGTTTAGTTTGGGGACAAACTAAGCAGCGGAAGCAGTGGTGTGCCCATATGGTGATCACATATAAATTGTCCACTTTCCATCCATTCCATTTGTACATTAGCTAACAATTGGAATTCTTCTTTGTAGCCTGCGGCAAACCCTGTCCCCAGCAGGGTGCACCTCCGGTTGCAAAGACATCTTCTTGTAATTCTCTAGTCAATAGGTTAGACTCAACTGCTAGGATACGTGACTAACCCGACAACCTATACTGTGCCCTAGTCCGAAACAGACCTTAAGTTTGAATTTGGTTAGGTAAGGAGATACCTAAAGAGATTAAAGGAGGAGTTTAATAGGTGAATGGATACCTAAGACAAGGCATAAACTCTGGTGTCCCTATGGTCCCTAACAAGGATTACTCAATCTATTGGGACTGACCAATAATCCATTAGCAGAATGGTAGAAGACAAGTAGTCTTAACCCTCATACCGGTAATAAGACTACTCGGAGACAACCACCAAGACAAACACCGAGGGTCGGATAGGAATTCAAGTTCGGAAGATACCCATTAGGGATTATGAACATTTTGACCGGGATAAGGTTGTCATAAATGTGACTCAGAGAGTTTTATATATGAAGCATAGCAATAAGTTTTAGGTTGGAACCCTAAGTCGAAGATTGATGCCCTAGGGATTGTGCACCCAACTGGGACGGAGATAACATGGTAGGGGCTTATCTTTTGTTTATTGGGGGCTAAACTTTTGTTTATTGGGCAAATTAGTATTGGATGGGGTTGCCTTGGACCTAGTTTAAGTAAAGTGGCATAACAAACATGGTGAGATTGAAGTTGATATAATTTGATGTTATTTGGGCAAACATAAAATTTTGTATAAACATGTTTGGAATGATGACCTGTAGCATTACCAAGAGAATGACATGGGAATAAGATGGAATATTTGGCTGCGAGGAGTGCTACAGATGATATCCGAGGCCGAGTCAGGGAGGAGCCGAGACAGGATGCCCAGTTAGAACCCATCTTTCAGACTTTGGAGGCAGGCGCTGCAGGAGATTACACACTGAGAGACGGCCTGGTACGCTTTAGAAGACGGGTGTACATACCGGAGGGAGGCCAGATCCGAGAGGATATTATGACGGAGGTGCATTGCAACCGGTACTCTGTGCACCCGGGGATCACAAAGATGACCGCTGATCGGAAGAAGACGATGTTTTGGCCGGGCATGAAGAAGGACATTACGTACTTCGTGACCCATTGCGAGGCGTGTCAGTTGGTGAAGGCGGAGTGCAGGAACCCCGCAGGATTGTTGCAGCCACTCCCGGTGCCGGAGTGGAAGTTCGACGATATAGCTATGGATTTTATACATGGTCTTCCCCGGTCTCGGACGGGGAACGACTCGATCTGGTGATTGTCGATCGGTTGACGAAGGTGGCCCGCTTTGTGCCGATCAGGAAGGATGACTCGGTGGGAGTGCTGGTTCGGAAGTTTGTGGAGCAGTATGTCCGATATCATGGCGTGCCCCGGACGATAGTGTCGGACCGCGATGGACGGATTACATCCAGGGAGTGGCGGTCAGTGCAGGCATACCTGGGCACCCGTTTGACTTTTAGCACGACCTTCCACCCTCAGACGGACGGGCAGACAGAGCGCACCAACCGGACCTTGGAGGATCTACTACGATTGTGTATACTGGACCGAGGGGAGCCGTGGGAGAAGATGTTGCCGTTAGTCGAGTTCTCATACAATAATAGCTACCAGTCCAGCATTAGGATGGCACCTTATGAAGCCTTGTATGGACGAAAATGTAGGACCCCGCTCTCTTGGGTTCAAGACGAGGATCCGAAGCTGTTGGGATCGGATTTTGTTGAAGACACCGAGGCTCAGGTGAGACTAATCAGAGATAGGATGTTGGAGGCACAGAGCAGACAGGCTAAATACTATGACGCCCGGCATCGTCAGGTGGAGTTTCGGGTAGGGGATCAAGTGTTCTTGAAGATCCGGCCCATGCACGGAGTCTCACGGGTACGCGGTCGGAGGAAGAAGCTCAGCCCTAGGTATATGGGCCCTTACCGGATCCTGGAGCGGATCGGACCCCTAGCCTACAGGCTAGAGTTGCCACCAGAGCTGGCAGCTTTACATGACGTCTTCCACATTTCTTCGCTGAGAAGGGCTCTACTACGCCCGGAACAGCGGATTTTGACCACAGAAGGGTCGGTAGCTTCAGACCGATCTGTTCACTTGGAGCTGGTTCGGATCGACGACAAAGGAGTACGGATCTTGTGCCACAAAAAGATCCCCTTAGTCAAGGTTCTGTGGAGAAACCACGGTCAGGAGGAGCACACCTGGGAACCGGAGGATCTGATGAGGCAAAGATACCCGGAGTTGTTCAGTCAGGTACATCTCACCACCTCTCGGTATACTATAGATTGCCTTCTTGTTTTGGACAGTTAAGACTAGATAAGAAAAATCTAGAACTTAGGCATGCACACTCAATCAGAAAGGTAGGGGCTAATCTTTTGTTTATTGGGGAGATTTTCTTCGTTTATCAAACGAATAGTCGCCTAAACCCAATAAAAAGATCGTATGGGTTGTTACAAGTTTAATTTATTCCGATAGAAATCCCCGTAGGCTCAACCTCAATTTCGGGGACGAAATTTTTTGTTTTGTTTATTGGGATTTGTAAAATCCCATTTCCGGCTAGACCCCTAGGAGTCAGTTGGTCGTGACAGAACCCGAGGAAGCCCAAAAATTGAAATAAATCGACAGAGTTTTCGGGTCACGGGTTGGTCACGCCCGTGACCGACCCGTCACGCCCGTGACCTGGGCGTGACTTCTTCGACGATCGTCGATCTCCGTGAGACGATCGTCGAACGTGCAGCCTGGGCATGTCACGCCCGTGACCAAGCTGTCACGCCCGTGACCAAGGGGCGTGACTCCTTCGACGAGCATCGATCCCCGTAAAACGATCGTCGAAATTGAGCTCGGGCCTGTCACGCCCGTGACCTAAGTGTCACGCCCGTGACCTAGGGCGTGACCAGCCTTCGACGACCGTCGATCCCATTTCGACGATCGTCGACCTCAAAATTGCCGTTCGGGCCTGTCACGCCCGTGACAAAGGGTGTCACGCCCGTGACCTAGGGCATGACCACCATTCGACGACCGTCGATCTCAAATCGACGATCGTCGACCCATAACTAACCACCCGAGCCTGTCACGCCCGTGACCCAAGGTGTCACGCCCGTGACCATCCATCGACGATCGTCGATCTCAGTTCGACGATCGTCGAACACAGAATTGGCTATCCGAGCCTGTCACGCCCGTGACCTATGTGTCACGCCCGTGACATTGGCCGAAACGACAGTTCAGGACCGAAATTATTCTAACATGCGTGGAAATAAATGCGGGTGTGGGAAGTTACACCAGAGTATTTATGGGCCGTTTCCTTCCTTAATTATTTAAATAAATAAGGAAAATGTTGGTCCAATAGGAAATCACCACCTGGCGAACACCTCTTCGTTTTCCAGCGTTTCAACGGCCCTGCATCATAACCGAAGCGTTAAGGGGAGGAGCCTTCATGGCCATTAAGGCTTTACCCATTCATCTTCCCACTTTCTGACTTATAAAAGCCCACTTGGGGCAAGAGGAGAAGGTTACACGCTCAAGTAATCGGATCAGATCCTTGTTCTTGCTGTAGGAGAAGTTCAGCAACGCCACCACCGCGCCATGGCACCCCGTCGTTCTTCTCGCCTTCAAACCGCGAACAAGGTCCTCCTCTGCTCCTTCTCTTTCATGGGTAGATCTTAGGATTCTTAGAAAGGAAGTTCGCGCTCAACGGAGCCGGACTCATCTCTCGTTTTCATGGAAAACCATGAAAAAGATATTTTGAGTTCGCCGGAAACCGCCACCTCCGGCGGCCAAACCACTGCCGACCGATAGCCGTCGCCTCAACGGAGGTGGTGGTGGTGGTGGCTGGCCAGGGAAGTGACCGAACGGCCGGCGACGGATCACAGAATGCTTACAGGAAAAATGGTTTTTCTTGTCTGTTTTCGGGTTCATGAAGAAGATGAACAGTAGAATCAATATTATAATCCATAGTTTATTATATATCACATAATGGAAAAATAGGTTATTTGAATGTATTTTGAGGCTGCAAAACGAGGCACTTAGAGGCCGAATTAGGAAACATGACCAGTCACAAAAGTTGTAGCCCTCTGGGTCTACTTTAATTTAAAATTGATTTTATTCAATTTGGGTTAGTGGTTTGACCACAGCACTCACTTTGGTGGGATCAAGACCTAGGCTAACCAGAAATTGAAATGGTTTCCCACGGTTCATAACATGTCCAAATGACTTGAAATTTGGACTGGAGATCTATAATATGTATATCAAGAGGCTGTCCAAAAATGAGAATTTTTGGAGAACCTTTGCCTAAAGTTTTTGTAAAATTTTAATAAATATTATAAAATTAATTAGGAGATGAAACTAAGTCCAAACTCTCCCAAATTTTGGGTGGTGGTCCCTGGCATCAATGTTAAGATTTGTACAAAATTTCAACTCAATTGGTCGAGTTTTGAATAGGGAAGTATCAAGTCCTAGATAGGTCTTGGTGAGGGGTACTTTGGGGAAAAGTACCATTGGAAATGGAGTGGACAAATCTACTCAAAAGAGGCTGAAGTTGTGGCCACTGATTTGTTGAGTCTATGTCTACCCTCTTGGGTAACATGGTGTGGATTAGGGTGGATTTTACCCTAAGAGACTGGCTCAAATCCAATGGGTGGGAGTTTGAGGTTTGTGAAGGACATAGGAGCAAAATCTCTTGTATGCCCTTGAAATTTGGAGGAGAGGGGGATGATATGATGAAAACCCTCTGGTTGAAATAGTGAAGGAATTGGAGGTAATTAGGAACCTCGGAAGTTGAGATTTTGGTTTAGGATTAATATGTATTTTAGTTATTTTAAGCACTAAATCTAATCCAAAAATTATGAAACTCGGGAGGAGGGAGTTTTAGGATGTTTTAGACTTATGATAATTTTCCTGGAATTTTATGATTGATAAATATTATACTTCATGTGTTAAAGGACTATTTGTCTGACTTGTTGTTTCAATTATTTGGAGGCTTTAAATTAATTATAATCAGTTAAAATTCTGGGTTTAGATCTTGACTAGTAGAACATTGATCCCTGGAATTTCATAGAATTTTATGTTGAGTAAATCTAGTACTTTATTCACAGATGATAGAAAGGGCTTTTATGTTTAAAAATTAATTATAGATAAAATACTTGCTGGAAAATTATCAGACTTGGCCAGTGCTAATTTTAGGTCTTTATCTGCATGGCATAAATTATTTATAATTTTTGGAAGAATATTTTCTGTACTTGATTCATAAACAATAGAAGTTAGAGATTATTTCTAAAATAGTTTTCATGCCTTTTTAATGATAGAAAAATTATGATACTTAGGATTTAACCTATTGAGATAACCTAGTATTTATTATAAATTTACTGGACATCTTGCATGAGAACTTAGGGTAGTTCGTGTTCAAACCGGTAGCCCTTGGGATTTTCGAGGAATTTAATTAAATGCCAAATAAATTAGGAAAATTTCCATTTTCTGGACTTAGGTCATTTATATCATGGTAAGTCTCCAGTAAATAATTTAGGGCATTTTGATGAGTAATGGATCATTGCATAACCGGTTCGACATGTAGCCTAGGTCGGTCTGCATATAGCAATTTGTGAAATACAATAGGACATGATCTGAGGAAGTCATTGGAGTTAAACATTTTGTCTGGGTGGAAATGTGGAGGAAAACGCAATAGGAAGATATAAAGAGTAGCGAGAAGTGGTGATAGCTAGAGTTAAGAGGTGCTCGGGTTCGGCGAAAGATCGCTTTTCCCGAAGAGAGGAAGGTTAAAAATTACCCTAGGATAGTCTATCGTAATATGAGAAGGGAATCGGGCTAAGGGAAATAAACCAATAATATTAAGTGCCTTGCGAAAGGGAACTTCGGGCCGTAATGCCGCCGTCTTGGTTCCTAGTGCCCCTTGAGAGCCCTTCAAGAGGAATACCGGGGGCAGTCCTAGGCTAACGTAAACTGTAATAATAAACTGGCAAGAGTAACTTCGTAACTAGGATTGCACTTTTCACAAACACTGTTGGCACAGGAAGATTGATGAGAGCTTCGGCTCGGGTGATTTGGAAACGGACGTTTGGGTCCGGGGAGCCTCGGCTCGGTTGGTTAAGAGACGGACGGGATGGTCCGTGGAGCTTCGGCTCGGTTGGTTGGAGACGGACGTTTGGTCCGGGGAGCTTCGGCTCGGTTTTGTGTGTTTACGAATAAACTTGCATGTGCATAAGATAGGAAAAGTTAAGGTGGTGGGTTTTTCGATATCGGGGAGTTCGATTGCACCGACACCGATATCGTTGACTCGGCGAGGTGGTTAGCACTTCGCCAACAGAAGTCCGGTGCGCCAGCCGGCAAGAGTACGTAGGCATCCGCTTAGTGCACCAAGCGTTGAGGCGTACGATAGGTCAGACCAGTGGTGCTTTTACTGGTTTTGAGGTGGGCGAGGCCCAACCCACCGCTTCCGTCTGCCACTACGGAGGTATCCTGTGAGGTAACGGCTCCGAAAGGGGGAACTAAAGGTCTGTGTGCACAGAGTCGGGTGTGTGAGTTGCACTTGCATGTTTCATCATACCCACTAGCATGTCATAGCATAATCGATTCATTTAACCCTGACACCTAAAGTATAAGTGGAATGGGACGCTTATACATTAGGACCTGCAAAACGACCCCTTGGTCTATAAGCTTGTGTGGGCAAGTTTATAAATCAAAGGTTAATTTCAATATATAACAACCATTGCTGTTTGATAACCGACACCCCAACGTATAAGTGGTATGGGACACTCTATACGATGGGAGCCTTACAAAAGATCCCTTTTGCTTATGTGTTCTTGCATAAGTGAAGGTTTAAATTCATATAATTGCTTTTCTTACTGCTAGACCTATTATAACAATCATGTTAACTGCTCACCGAATACGACTTGCTAGATTAAGTCCACAGTCACCTGTTTCTTGATTTATCTCTACCATCATGTCCTTCCCTTTCTTCCTCCCCGCTCGGTACCTAGGAGCCATGGGGGAAGGGGTGGGGGATGATAGGGCTTAGTCTTTATGACTAACGGTTTTCAAACCGCATCATTTAGGGGATCGTGGAGCCCAGCATGGAGGAGCAGCCCCAGAGATCGGTGCGCCTAGAGATGGGGCAGTCTAGCTCCGGAGTTCACACAGCCGGGACCGTGAGTCTCGACCTTGAGTAGTTTCTGTTTTCGCTTCCGCATGAGAGACTTGTAGTGAGGACATTTTGTACCGGGCATAAGCCCGTATTTATAGTACTCTGATGATTTCTGTGGACACTCCCTTCGTGGAGGTTTTATCTTATTTACATGTGATTCATTATTGTGGACTGCATTGTTCTTACTTCAATAATTGTGCTACTTTTCTGTGATCGAATTGGCCGGCAGAATCGGCGCCTTGTGGTGATGACCCTTCAGGACGTGAAGGTGTCACCGCAAAGCGGCGGTTCTGGGCCTAAGACCCCGGTGGTTGAAAAAGAAAAAAAAGGGGTCTTACATGGTGGATCCATATACGAACACATATTATGCATCCCATACTACATAATATGCCCCGTATACTTCATGTTATGCTATGAGTGTAGTGTTCGTGCTTTTGCCAAGACGTGCTGATGATATATCGGTGTGTGAATGACATGATATTGAACTACCTAAGCAATCGAAGGAAAGGTTGCCCGACTAACTTGTCAGGCAACCTCCCTCTGATACCAAATGTCACAACCCGCATTTTCTCTGAATTTAGGAATTATCAGAGTATGAGAAAACACGCGTCATGATGCCACGTCGAGCAGGGGATAACTGCTGATGCTCAGGAAAAACCATCTACTAACTTTATGAAAGAAATTCATGAGTTTTAATGATTAGAAAAATCAGTTATATTTTAGAGGCCGTATCCCTCGGCTCGGTGGATCACCTAGTCAACAGTTAAAAACTATACTTATGCGCTGCGGAAAAATACTTTATTCAGGTTTGACTTCCTAAGGAGTGCATAAGTGCCCCAAGGGGACAACTTATTCTATGCAAAACTCTACATTTAATTTATATTATATATAAGAAAACGATCTTTATACGCTGTTTGGAAAATAGTGATTTAGTTTTATAAAACATGCTGGTCATGCGATATACTTATAATAATACTTTTAGTTTTAAAATAACTAGCAACCTAGCATAAATCTTTCACAGAGCAAGTAGACTATCTCCAAAAAATGGTAGCAGCAAAAGTAATATATCTAGTACAAAGGTTAAAACTAACAGTGGGCGCCAACAACCTAACACGAACCCACCGACAAATATGTATGTTTGTAAGAATAGTACAAAAAAACTACCTCACTAACAAAGCAACAGGATCTCCAAAGTCCAAGAGACCACCAGCAACACTACCGCAACCTAGCCACCAAACTGGCTACTGCTCAGAACCTGAGGCATTCAAAAGAAGGAAGAATACCTCAGCAAGCAAAACAAGGAAAAACTGCATGAAAGTGTCAACCAGGGGAGGGGGGAAGAAAGAGGAAAACACACAGCAGTAAATGTCACAACTGCCCAAAGCAATACAGCAAGAAATGCACTACGTGCGAGGAAACAACAACAACCCTACCCAGAAACTACATCCTGCAGGGTCTACTAGGCTACCAAGAGCCCAAAGTGCTACAATCTACCAAGGAAGAAACTTCTAACACCCTAAGCTGTGGGAGATGGTAGTAGCAAAAACAAACAACATGGATCCGGTTTGGAGGCAAACTCAGTCCCCCAACCACCATTTCCAAGCCAACAAAATCAAGGGTCTACATGTGAAAGCATAAGGGACCTTCCACCCCCTTGCCCAGCCCGTACCTTGAGCAAGATAGAAGAATAAGGGTGGCCTTGGCTAAATTACACAACACCTCCCCCATAAAGAGTTTCAAACCACCACTACTAACCACGACCCACGATTCGGCCTTTAGGAAAGAAAAACATGACCGACAAGGAAACCCAAAATATAATCAAGGAATTCACTCGGAAACGAAAATCGAGGTAGAGGAAAAGTGTTGAAATGACTAGACACGGCTTGGCGTTGAGTGGGACCCACTCAACGCCTACCCAGACCTTGGCGTTGAGTGAGTTAGCCTCACTCAGCGCCAGAAAAGCCATGGCGTTGGGTGAGGTTCACTCACTCAACACCCTCCAGAAGAGCAACACTGGCGTTGAGTGAGCTAGCCTCACTCAACGCCAAAACAGGCATGGCGTTGAGTGAGGTTCACCCACTCAATGCCTCCCGCGAGAAAAGCTCTGGCGTTGAGTGAGCTAATCTCACTCAACGCCAAAACAGCTATGGCGTTGAATGGGGTCCACTCCCTCAACGCCTTCAGCAAAACAGGCAGTGGCATTGAGTGAGCTACCCTCACTCAATGCCAGAACAGCTACGGCGTTGAGTGAGGTCCACTCCCTCAACGCCTTCAGCAAAACCACAAAACCCAACAGTGGCGTTGAGTGAGTCCACCTCTCTCAATGCCAAAACATCTTTGGTGTTGAGTGAGGTCAACTCACTCTACGCCAAAGTACTTACCCGCAGGAAAATCCTAAACCAACGCCAACAAGAAGAGGTCGGCGGGAATGCCGACTGATTCTCGCCGAATCGGTGGGAATGCAGGATGATTCTCGCCGAATCGGCGGGAATCCAGATTGATTCTCGCCAATCGGAGGGAATCCAGAATGATTCTCGCCGATTGACGGAAATCCAAAATGATTCTCGCCGATCGGCAGGAATCCAAATTGATTCTCGCTGAATCGGTGGGAATCACTGACGATACTCGTCGAAATCGGCGGGAATCACTTGGTGATTCCCGTCGATTTTGACTTAGACGAAAATTCTCACTCTAACACCCCACCACTCAGCTGCAAAAGAACAGACCAACTATGGCTTTGAGTGTGTTCACCACACTCAACGCCAAGACCGGGAGGCTTTTGGCTTTGAGTGTGTGCACCACACTCAACGCCAAAACCCGAGAGTCTACCAAGACTGGTTCTAACCAGAGCACTACCACTGAAGTCTCCCTCTCTCTCTCTCGGCTCCACCCACAATAACACCAAACCAGACTAAAATCTGGAGTCTAAATGGTGAAAACATCCAGCGGGTTGAGCAAAACAGCACAAGGAGGGGGCTCATAGGTGAATCTAAGCCCTAAATTTAGCAGGATAAAAGAGAACATGCTTGGTTTCTACCCTAGGGCTAACTGGGAAATATTCAAGAATTTTAAAAGAACAACAATGGCAAGGGCAAGAATACCACTTGCCTCAATTTCCGGCGAAGCTTGGACGGTTTTCCCTCCTCTTCACTGGCACTAACAATAGCAGCACCTAAAAGCACACCCTCGTACTTTAATGGCGGAAAACCACAAGACCGAAATCTTAAATCTCCTAAAACTCCATGAAAATCGAATTTCTTACCGTCGAAACGTAGAACTGAGAAAGAGCAAGACAAGGCCGCTTTCCGAATCGAAATCCGTCCACGAACACTCCCGGAATTGTCGTCCGAAGGGGTAGCAGGTCCGGCGGTTTTCCTCTGTTTTCCGCGAACAGGAGCAGGAGACGGTTTTTTCGGGAAGAAGACGAATGGACCCGCTATTTGTCTTAAGGTTTTTAAATAAATCCAACCACGCCTAATCAGCCTTAACCGCCTCCTAAGCCGCCGGTTCATTTAAACTTAGAGGTTTTCTAATTAGTCTTTACTAATGGCACACCCAAAACGACACGAAAACCAAACTACCTCGGAATTCGACGAAATTCGCCCCGTAGCTAAGTATCAACACTACAAACACAACGACGAAGTCGAAATTAATTTTCGACGAACATAACTCGAGTTATACCCTCCCAAAGCCAAACTCAAGCATACCCCGAGAGGCCACACCGGGTCACCCAAAACGACTCGGCTTGCTAGGGAGATCTTGCCAATAGGCTACAAAATAGGGCACCCAGTTCTAAGGAGTTAAGACCACACTCCACAGATGGCACAAGCCAAGAAAATGCGTCGACGTAACGCCAAACGAGAATTAAATAATCGCAGAAAAATAGGGGGCGTTACAATCTCGACAAAGGTGAGAGTGTGCTTCGGGCGGGACATGATGCCACAGGCATGGGCGGATAGGAACCATGTCTGCTAAGGCGGATGCAGTGATACTGAAAATAGTTTTAGAAATAGTTATTTAATTTGAACAATTTATTGAGCATAAATGTGCGGAAGAACTTAAAGTTTTAAAACAAAGAGAATTAATGCACATGTATTCCCTTATAAAATTTAATACTACACACAATGCAAAAGTAAGTGCAATAACAACAGTAATGAAAATGTCATAAATAAAATGATCTAATAAATCAGAAACATCCTAGGAGTTGTCTGTGATACAAAAGAAAATGTCTTACCATTACTAGTACATGATAAACAAACAGACAGTAAAGGAATAAAATACATCGAACCTGATGCCACAACTACAAAAAAAAACCTCCAAGCAAGGCTGTAGCTGAACGAGAAGTAGCTCAAGGAGCAAGCAGCGCAGTCACGAACCCTAAGGTAAATCCAAAACAGGAGGAAAATGCCTCAGAACTTAAGATTATAACATGAGCAAGTTAATTAATTAAAATGTGAGCAAAAACAACAGACATAATCGAGTACTGTTATATCTTGTACAAAGCTACCAAACATACCAAAAACCAGGTCAAACAGAAATTTCTGAAAGATTAGCCTACTCCGGAGTACAGCCTAAAATTTATTATGTAATCTATTGTAAGTCGTAATCGATGAAGGGTGTAGGTACTATAACGGGCGCACATGGCTCACAATCTTGTCTGACCTTTTGCCTTAGTTCCACATGGCCCTTAAGCTTATGTCGTATGTTGTTAGCGTCTCCCCATATTTCTTTTGATTGGTTGTGTGTTGGGACACGATGGATGTTGGTTGTTCTAATCTTAGCGGGTTGTGTCGCGTGAGACCGTGTCGTGCAGGACTGTGTCGTGTGAGACTGCTCTTTATGTGGATTATCCCCAACGGATTATCCCTGGTTGCCTGTTTGACGATGTGCTCCACATCTTTTGTACGTTTTTGCATGTTTTGCGTGTAGGTGATATTGGTTGACCAGTTTCCAGCAAGTCCACGTCATGTGTGGGTCATGAATCGTGTATGGTTCAGCGTCGTGTGTGGGCTATGTGGCTATGTCCCCGGCTTGATCCCCCAGTTTGGAATTTATCCTGGTGGCTTGTCTGATGTTTTGTCCAGCTTCGCCTACCTCCATTGTTGTTATTTGATATGTCCAAAATGAAGGGTCACCCTTCAGCTTGAGAGGGAATGTTGGACTGTTGGAGTTTATTATTAGATTAATATTTGTGTGTGAGTGGGTATTAGTCCAACATTTTCAGTTCAGTCTATAAGTGTCAGTGTATTTCCTATATAATATCTCTATGGTGATGAATAAAATACAACTTCTATTTCTCTTTTATTTCTTCCAACAATAAACAATAAAGAAGGATGTTATTGTCATTGTATTGTGCTGGATCAAAATTTCTCCCAAGCAATCTAGTAGGAGAAATATTAAAGTTGTTCAGATGCAAAACATCATATATAAGTTTCCATATAGTATTTTAGTACCTCAATTTGTTGGAGCTTGAAGAGCTCCTATTCGAAAGAGTTGATGAAGATACGATCACGATTGCAAAAGATCAAATAGGAAAATCCATGAAGACAAATGATCTCTCGGATGAAGGCACGGGCGATTGATCGGAATGAATTGCATGTACTTTGACAGATGGTCAACCACTACACCAAAGCAAATGCATGTACTTCTAGAGTAAACAGGGTTCCAATAGTAGGAATTCTTGGTCAGAAACGCTAAGAAGATGAATCACATATTGTACCTCTTCAAGAGCATCCTTGAATCCATTTTGAACAACCTCAGCTCTCTCAAAGAGAAAATCTTGATGTTTGGGTGCCATTTTGCTTGAAAATATCGAATACCTAGCAAGAACGGCTTTCCGTCGATTTGGCAAATGCGGGCGGGAGAGGGTAAGAAACAGTGACTTTGCTTATTGCACAAGCTCTTCTATTTATAGTTATTCCTAAAAAGAAGGCAGAAGGTCACTATCCTATTTTGTTGATTAATTTTGATTAATGACCAAGATTGAATCCCGACACTTATCTGCAGGCCGTCTTTTCTACCATTTTTGTTGAGTAAGCTTATTTTGCTCAACATCTACTTTCTTTAGTAATTAGATTGCTCTTGCCCCTAACTGTGTTGGCCTAACTTGCAGTGGTAAGATTTTCCTGCAGTACATATATTAATATATGTTCTAGTGGGGTACAATTAGACATAATTTCAAGATCCTTAAATTAGTTTCAACTGAGAGTGTGTTACCCCCCAAACTCAATTGATTTAAACTAAATTTTGATACTTATCTATCCTAGTATTGCCCATGTGATATGTGCCTTTGGGTATGATGAGACTAGTTACTTCTTGTTGCATAGTGAACATGTGAGCCACTAACATATTTATTAAGAAAAATTATTTAGATAAATGTTTTCACATATTCTCAGACATTTGTTTCAATTACCTTATCTTTAACAAGCATAATCAATTTATCAATTAAATAGTAGAATTAAAATCTAGGTGAATTCTACTTATATCTGCCCTGTAGACTTGAAGCCCATACTGGATTCACAGTCTCTGAGCATACCATCAACGTTGCTTCTGATCTTTAGCCTTTGATGTGCATCTGGATTTCCTTTGCAAGATCCCCCTCAATAGTTGCACAAGTGTTGGGGCTGCGGTCCGGAATCGCCCCCGCGCTGCGGTGCTATGCGGTAATGGCTTAACTGGCTGCCCCGTGGATCCGCCCGAGGACCTTTGATATAAAGATTAGTATGCGCCTTTGACCTTCAGGCCGGTCTTTTGGTGCAGTTGGTAGCGCTAAGTCCTCTCAAGTGGTATCAGAGGGAGGTTGCATGTTCGAAACCCCGGGGTCGTTTCCGGGGGGGGATTGTTGGGGCTGCGGTCCGGAATCGCCCCCGCGCTGCGGTGCTATGCGGTAATGGCTTAACTGGCTGCCCCGTGGATCCGTCCGAGGACCTTTGATATAAAGATTAGTATGCGCCTTTGACCTTCAGGCCGGTCTTTTGGTGCAGTTGGTAGCGCTAAGTCCTCTCAAGTGGTATCAGAGGGGGTCGCGGGTTCGAAACCCCGGGGTCGTTTCCGGGGGGGGGATTGTTGGGGCTGCGGTCCGGAATCGCCCCCGCGCTGCGGTGCTATGCGGTAATGGCTTAACTGGCTACCCCATGGATCCGCCCGAGGACCTTTGATATAAAGATTAGTATGCGCCTTTGACCTTCAGGCCGGTCTTTTGGTGCAGTTGGTAGCGCTAAGTCCTCTCAAGTGGTCCTTAGGATCAGTTTCAGCATATAGAGATTTTGGAGGAGCAAGTTCAATGAACTTCTTATGGGATTTTTCTGAAAAGACCACTCTTTTTCCTTTTGATTCAGTTGCAGCAGGTTTCCTTGAAGAGGAGGAGGGACCTCTCCTGGGAGGAGAAGGTTTCCTTTCTGGGATTATCTTCTTAGGAGAAGGAGGAGGAGAGAATGTAGGTTGCTGAAAAGTCATCTCCTTTATTTGTTCCACGAGAGCATTGTCATTTCTTTTTCTTCCCTGTCCTGAAACATCTTGGCCTCCCTGGCTTTGATTACTCCTTCTTTGGTAGGTCTGAGAAGTGTTAGAACTGGCTGACCTTGCAGAGGGGGCAGAAGAGAGACTTCCAGAGGCTCCAGCACCAGGAGGTGGAGGAGGACCTCTGGGGGGGAATTTCTGAACAGGAGTGTCATATCTTTTTCTTCTCTTATTCTCTCTTGTCTGATTCTTTGAAAGTCTCATCCAAGGCTGAAATTCTTTGCTCTTGGGATCAATTCCCTTCAGAATAAAATAGGGAACATCCTTGTCTGGATTAGCATCAGGAGGAGCAGGAGCTTTTCTTTTCTTGGAAGTAGCTCTTTTCCTTTTCTTAGTGGAGTCAGAATCATCAGAATCATCATCATCATCATCAGAATGAGATGAGTCTTTCCCAGCATAATCATCAAAGTCAAGTTCAGAAGTATCCTTGGCAGCAGGTTCAGCTTTGTCTTTCTTTTCTCTTTCTTCTTTCTCTTTAGCTTCCTCAATGGCATCTTGCCTAAGGAGGGCATCAAGATCCACATTTGGAGACCTCTTCCAGAGTTCTGATTCTGGATACAACTCAGGAACTGTCTTGGGGACCAGTTCTGCAATAGAAGGAATGGATAGAGGATAGGTAAGGATAGGAGGAGAAAAGATGACGATATCTGCAGGGGCAGATGCTTTCTCTAGAGAGATGGCTAGGGAATCCAGATGATAATTAGCCATCCCTTCAATGTACTCAGAGGCAATGTTCTCAGCCACAAAGGCTATAAATTGTTCTAGGTTTAGAGTACCTGAGCTTGAGTCCATTTCAGTCATCTTGGGAGCATTGTCTGCCCTATCTTGCACATCTTCAATTTCTTCAGCAGCAGCATCAGCAGGGATGTTGATGTTTTCAGCAGCAACAGCATTTATGGTTGTGCCTGCATGCAAAGAAAGATAGGTTAACAACCAAGTGGGAATAAAATATTCCCCCCAAGGTGAACAAACAACAGGTAATAGATAGGATTACCTGAAGATCTACACAGGATACCACTTTGCATCTAGGAAGGAGGTTATAATTCCTTCTAGATGTTCAGTGACATCAGCGATAGACACCTCTGCAAGGCACAAGAGGAGTGCCATACAGGAAAAGAAAAAAAGTATCTTTGACCAAGGGGTCATCAAGGTACTCAGGTCTATAAGGGACCACTATCTCTTGAAAAGAGGGAACAAGAGGAGTAGATGTGAGTGAGGACTCACAGTCTAGGTTAAGATAGGATTCTAAATCTTTATCAGAATCAAGGGACTTAGCAGCATCAACTTGCAATACTGATGTGAGATCATCAGCAGCTGTGATGGAAAGGAAGGAATAAGAAATTAACTCAAAGTTGAAGTTTGAATTAATTAGAAACTTAAATAAAACTATACCATCAGGTTGAGCAGCATCATACTCACAGGTGTCCATGGGGACTTCCTCATTTTCTTTTTCAGGAACTTCTTCCTCAGAAGCTAGATTCACTAGGGAGTGAATGTCTTTGTTAGATACAAATATCAAATTGAAGTCCTGATTATAACCTTTGGAGGAAGAATTTTAAGGTTTACCTTCTGGTTCTTTCTCTGGAATCTCTTGAGGTTCTTCTACAGTTTCTTGAAGGGGAAGAGAAGAATTGTCCTGAAGGGTCAGGGCATCACCTGAGACCACTTCAACAGACATCTCCCCCTGCATGACTTCAGTGGGGACTGGAGTCATGCATCTTACAGAAGAGGGCTCAGTAGAGGGATGAGATGATTTGATGGCTTGAGTAAGGGCATTGATGGATGCAATGAGAGGGGCATTGGCAGCCTCAATCATTTTTTGGATGGAGGGAGTAATGAGCTCGACAATATGTGCAAGCAATTCAGGAGTTATCTGAAATGCTGATGATGTGGAGGTGGATGGAATGGAAGCAGGATGATCTGCCACATGATCAAATGAGTCATGTGGAGATGGGTGAACATCAACATGAGTGTGGGATTCATGTTGAGAAAGATGCGTGAGGATGGTAGCAGTCACCATGTCAACACTGGCTGAAGCTGCCAGATGTTGTGGTGTTGGTGACTGGTGTGGAGATGCAGGTGGAATGAAAGATGCATGTTGTGGTGCCACTGCAGGTGTTGTAGAGGAAAGTAATGCAGGAGAAGAGGATGCAGGGATAGAGAGGGAGGAAGGAGGGATTACTGAGCCTTCCCCAGTAAGCGGGAGAGCGGCCGAATCAGCCCTTGTGTCTGAAGGAGGGTTAGGATCAACCCTGGCTGACTTCTTGATAATCCTTTGGGATTTCTTGAATAGAGAGGGGTCCAACCTCTTGCTGGCGTTGACTGCGGAGGGTGCAGACACAAGCAGCAGGGGTGCTTTCACATATAGAAATACACCCAATACCCTGGCAAGATTTACTTCTTTCTGATTGTTCTTTCTCCTTATTAGTTCAAACAGAACTTTTCCCCAGGCAATCTGTGCCTTATTCACCAAAGCTGACATCAGGGCAAACTGTTGCCTGTTGATATTGTCGTGAGCCGAATGTTTTCCCAAAATAATCTTGCCCACCAGGTCTGCCAGAAACTTGTATTCTTGAGACAAGTTTATCTTCAGCAGCTTAGCCGGAATCCCTTCGGCATGGCCCATCACAGATAGCATGCGGCCATATTCTTCTGCAGTTTGCTCATAGTCCTCAGTTCCTGTTGGCAGTCCAAACAGCTCAGTCAATACTTCAGGAGTCAGAATGACCTCCTCGCCATTTATCTTTCCTGTCATGGCGTCGTCGCTGGAGGACGAAGTATATACCCATTCACAAATCTCCGGTATGTTAATCTTAGGTGCGGATGACATGAATCTCTTGAGGCCTTGCTCTTCACACAGCTGCAGGATATCTTGGATTGGTTGATCGCATCGGCTGAAAGAATCGAAGTCGACACAGAAGCCAGTGTCGAACTTCATCCCAAAGAGAACAGCAGAAGGAATCGCCATAGGATTTGAGAGAAAATGGCGAATCGAGAAGCAAAGCAGGGGAGAAGAGAATCGCGCGGGATTAGAGTTCGAGAGCGAATTCTAAGCCAGAAGATGGAATATGAAAAGACGGAGCGGAAGGACGACGATCTCCAGACCTAAATCGACTATTAGAAACAAATCTGCGATCGTCGATCCCGGAACAAAATCGGTCGTCGAACGATGACCGACGATAGTCAATATTTGACTAAATCATTAAATATCGACCGTCTACAAGCAATTACCACGATCGTCGATCAATATATGATGGTCGACGATTCTCCATCCAGCACAGAAAATCTGTCGTCGACCATTGGTCGACGATAGATACCTAAGGAGAGATCGTTGACCAGTTGGTCGACGATTTCTGCCTTACTACAGAGCGAGCTGTCGTCGACGGTTGGTCGACGATAGTTCTGACCTGGTCGAAGATCGTCGAGCAGTCGTTCGACGATTTTAGACAGAAAACAAAACTAACCAAATTTTCACTACTCTGAACCATTAATCATACCAAGCTGGTTCAGGAAGAACAAATGCCTTTGTTCATCAAGGGGCTTAGTGAAAATATCTCCTCTCTGCAGGTCTGTGGATATAAATTCCATTACTATCTTGTTCTTTTCCACATTATCTCTCAGAAAGTGATGTCTAATCTCAATGTGCTTGGTCCTGGAATGGTGCACAGGATTTTGAGCAATTGATATTGCACTGGTACTGTCACACAGAATTTTTGTGTTTGAGTGTGTGTACCCATAATCCACTAGCTGATTTTGAATCCACAGAATCTGTGAACAACAACTAGCTGCTGCAATATATTCAGCCTCAGCAGTTGAAGTAGACACAGATGCCTGTTTCTTGCAAAACCAAGAGACAAGTCTCTCTCCCAGGAACTGACAGGTCCCTGAGGTGCTTTTCCTGTCAACTCTACAACCAGCATAATCAGCATCTGAATATCCAATTAATTCAAATCCTGACTCAGCTGGGTACCACAGTCCTAAGTTAGGGCATCCCTTAAGGTATCTCAAGATCCTCTTGAGAAGAGTTAAGTGAGATTCCTTTGGGTTGACCTGAAACCTAGCACATAGGCATGTAGCAAACATTATGTCAGGCCTACTTGCAGTCAAATACAGCAGGGAACCAACAATGGCTCTATAATTCTTTTGATCAACAGACTTGCCATTGACATCAGAATCAATAACTGCATTTGAGGCCATAGGTGTGCTCATTGATGAAGCATCAGACATTCCAAATCTTTTAACCAGCTCTCTGGCATATTTTGATTGAGAAATGAAAATGCCATCAACACTCTGTTTCACTTGGAGACCAAGGAAATAGGATAACTCACCCATGCTGCTCATCTCAAACTTAGAGTGCATTAGTTCAGAGAACCTCTTGCATAGTTTGGGATCAGTAGAGCCAAATATAATGTCATCTACATAGATTTGAACTAACAGTTGTGAGTCCTTATGATGTCTAATGAACAGGGTTCTATCTACTACACCTCTCACAAACTTGTGTTCTAGAAGAAAATTTGCTAAGGTCTCATACCAAGCTCTAGGAGCTTGCTTAAGTCCATATAGAGCCTTTTGGAGTTTGAACACATAAGTGGGTAAGGTTGATGAAACAAACCCTGGTGGTTGTTCAACAAACACTTCTTCCTTTAAATCTCCATTGAGGAAGGCACTCTTCACATCCATTTGGAAGACCTTAAATCTTTTATAGGCAGCATAGGCTAGGAAAATCCTAATGGCTTCTAGTCTAGCTACAGGGGCAAAAGTCTGATCATAATCTATGCCTTCCTCCTGTCTATAGCCTTGAGCTACTAGCCTAGCTTTATTCCTAACTACTATGCCTTAGGCATCAAGCTTGTTTCTAAACACCCACTTGGTGCCTATGATCCTTTGGCCTCTTGGTCTTGGAACCAAGGTCCAAACTTTACATCTTTCAAACTGGTTAAGCTCCTCTTGCATTGCTATAATCCAGTGGGGATCAAGCTCAGCATCTTTAATGGTTAGGGGCTCAACCTGAGAAAGGAAACAAGCAAACATCACATTTTTGTTGAGTTGATGTCTTGTCTGGACTCCTGCTGAAATGTCTCCAATCACTTGAGATACAGGGTGATCTCTAAGTGTGACAAGATCAGTAGGTTCAACAACGATCTGATCTTCAACAGTTTCAAGATTTAATTCCTCATGTGGAATTTGATCAACTGTTGGAGCAGGTGCTTTAACTTCAAGAAGTTCTACATCAGATTCAGAATCTGAGGGAGCAACCTGAGGAGTTTGTTGGGGATGATTCTCCTGTGTGAGTCTCAAACCTTCCAAATCCTTACTTACTCCTAGGACTTGCACTGTACTATTAGAGGAAGAGTCCTTCTCCTTATAATACATGACTGTCTCATCAAAAGAGACATGTGCAGACTCTTCTATCTTAAGAGAGGATTTATTAAGGACCCTATAGGCTTTGCTTACTTGAGAGTATCCTAGAAAAACTCCCATTGATGCTTTTGCCTCAAATTTTCTATGGTATTCTTTGTTATTGTTATGAACAAAAGCAACACAGCCAAATACTCTAAAATAGTCTATTTTAGGTTTCACTTGCTTTAGTAATTCATAGGGAGTCTTGCCCTTAAGTTTATGTATCAGACTTCTGTTCAATACATAGTTAGCTGTGCTAACTGCTTCAGCCCAAAAGGACAGAGGCATGTTAGCATCTGCCAACAATGTACTTGCAGCTTCAATTAGGGTTCTGTTTTTCCTTTCAACTACCCCATTTTGTTGAGGAGTTCTAGGAGCAGAGAAGCTATGTTTGATACCTTCCTTCTCACAGAATTCTTGCATAAGAAGAGACTCAAACTCAGTACCATGATCACTTCTGATCAAGGCAATCTGAGTAGAATACTCACTCTGTATACACTTTAGAAAATCTGTAAGAACCTTGAAGTTATCAGCCTTAGTTCTCAAGAAGAATACCCAAGTGAACCTGGAGAAGTCATCTACAATTACTAGAGTGTAAGACTTCCCTCCAAGACTCTGCACAGCAATAGGACCAAATAAGTCCAAATGTAGCAAGTACAGAATCCTGGGAGAATCACTTTTATTAACTGATTTAAAGCTATTTCTTGTTTGCTTACCTAATTGACAAGCTTTGCAAAGGCCTTCCTTCTTGTAGGGGCAAGAAGGTAGACCTCGTACAAGATTGTATTTAGCCAACCTAGAAATGTTTTTCAAATTTACATGACTAAGTCTCTTATGCCAAAGGGTATTATTACTGGTTACTTCATTAAATAAGCATATTTCAGATTTGGATGAATTAAAGTCTACTACATAAACATTTCCAATTCTAATACCTACTAACACAACAGTATTATTTAAAGCAATATTACAAGCAGTGTCAGTAAACCATACCTTGTATCCAGCATCACACATTTGACTTACAGAGATTAGGTTGTGCTTTAGTCCTGAGACATAAGCTACTTTCTTGAAGGTTACAGCTCCTATGGTGAAGCTGCCATACCCTTCAGTCTGTCCACAGCTGGAATCCCCAAATACAACTTTTGGTCCCAGCTTGGCTTTGAAACCTGACAGGTTCTTCTTCTTTCCTGTCATATGCTTTGAGCATCCACTATCCAGATACCATTTGTCATGTATGACTGGATAGGTCTTCACCTGCAGAAAGAACAGTTATACATTGTGGACCCAGGTTACCTTGGGTCCAGTATTCTTCACAAAAGAAAAACTAGATATAAAAGATTTTGCAGGCTTAGATTTATATCCTAAAGGGTGTGATCTCCTAGGTGGGATAATCCATTCAGTTGAAGGATTAAACAACCTAGGGTGGTGATTAGGATTTGAAGTTCTGGAAGTTTGATTTTTATTTTCCAGCTTAAGTCCAGATCGTCGATCAATGGTCGACGATCGCAAGCCATATCGTCGATCATTTATGGTAGAACGATGTTCTGGATTCCACGATCGTCGATCACTGGTCGATGACTCAAGATGAGATCGTCGACCTCCTGCACCAAAGCTATTATACTCAGTGTAGGTGTTCAGCGATCGTCGATAGTCGTTCGACGATTGGTTTGACGATCGTCGATTAATGTTCGACGATTTTTGTAAAGCTAGAAATTTTTTCTTCCTATTCTCTTTCTTAATCTTATTCTGAATTTTCTTGCATTTTTCAATTTCCTCAGTATTCTTTATTCCTGATTCAGAAACAAATTTTACTAGAGTGCTAAATCTCTCCTTTGTGAGGAGGATGGGTTCACTAGGTGTAGCACCTAAGCCTAGTTTATCATTACCAACCCTAGTGTTTGCTATACAGGTTATTTCAGATAATTTGAGGCTTCTGCCATTTAATTGTTCTTCTAACCTCTTAGATTTAGCTAGTTCTAATTTTAGGAATGTTACTTCTTCTTTTGAGCTTTCTAATTCCTTTTCTAATCTGATTATTTCAGTGCCTTCCATGTCTAGTTCCATTATTTTTAATCTAAGTGACTTAATTTCTTTTTCAGATAAAAGTAAATCTAAACATAGAGTTTTAAATTTTAGTTTGAACTCAGGAGATGAGAAGTCAAATGAGTCGATTACCTGGTCCTCCATAAAGGAATCTTCTTCATTGTCTCCTTCTTCTTCAGAATTCTCTGCAGCTGACAGAGAGCTGCAGGCATCAATGGCCATGAGGCAGACCTCTTTGGCTTTCTTCTCTTCTTCTTCTTCTGAATCACTGGAGCTAGAGGAGCAGGTATCCTCTTCTGTTTCACTCCAGGTAGCAGCCACAAATCCCTTGTCCTTCTTCTTGTATTTGTGTGATGAGGACTTGGAGTGGTGCTTCCTGTATTCTTTCTCATGTTTCTTCTCCTTGTACTTCTTCTCTGGACAATCTGGGGCAATGTGTCCAGGCTTGCTGCAAACATAACAAATGATTTCTTTAGATGGAGTCTTGTCATACCTTGGCTTGTCCTCATGCTTGGAGAACTTCTTTCTGAGGTCTCTTCTTCCCATGTTGAAGAATCTCTTGGCAATGAGTGCCAGTAACTCCTCATTTGATTGACTTCCTTCAGAAGTCTCAGCAGCCTTAAGAGCTAGAGAGTGCTCTTTCTTTGTAGGAGTAGGAGTCTTCACTTCAGTTACAGCAGCTCTACTCTTTAAGGTTTGCTCATATGACCTGAGCTTTCCCAACAGAGCTTCTGTGGAGAGTTCCACAGTGTTTCTTCCATCCTTGATGGGCCATATCCTTGAGTCCCAAGAGATGGGAAGGCACATCAAGATCTTGTCATTGACTTCTGTCAGAGTTATCTCCTTGTCCAAAGACCTCAGTTCACTTATTATTGAACTGAGTCTTGTGTACATTGTGTCAATGTCTTCAGCATCATCCTTCTTGAAATTTTCATACTGAGAGGTGAGATTGGATCTCCTGTCCTTCCTCTCATCAGCTGAGCCAGCAACTATGTGGTTGAGGGAATCCCACATAGCTTTGGCTGAGGTACATTCAGCCAGCTTCTGGAATATCTCATCAGACATTGTCTGAGCTAGGATATTCATTGCTTTAGCATCAGCTGCTTTTGCCTTCTTGTAAGATTCATTGTAGTCAGGTGGTGGCACAGCACTGAGATCAGCAGAAGTGGAAGCAGCAGCAGGCCTAGCAGGTGGTCCTGTCAAAATAGAAGAAAAGATATCTTCATCAATAGAATTCATGTATAGTCTTATCCTGGCCTTCCATATGCCAAACTTGGACAAGTTGCATACAGGAGGTCTGGTGCTTGAATAATCCTTAGACTGGGCCATGTGTGAAAGTGTTTGTGAAAGGTATCAGGAAACAACTTATCATAGGATCTTTTAACTCAGGTGTTAGCCTGTATGAACAGCCAACCTGGCTCTGATACCAATTGAAAGGACTTAGCGCTACCAACTGCACCAAAAGACCAGCCTGAAGGTCAAAGGCGCATACTAATCTTTATATCAAAGGTCCTCGGGCGGATCCACGGGGCAGCCAGTTAAGCCATTACCGCATAGCACCGCAGCGCGGGGGCGATTCCGGACCGCAGCCCCAACAACAAGTCTTTGACATCTTGTGCACTATGATTAGTTGAGTCATTCCTTATACCTAGACTTTGGTCTAGTACGTACATCTCTGTCCAAGGACCATAAATGGTCATGGCCACTTGGACTATCCTGCAAGACAGAAATTACCTTACCTTAGGAACCCAAGCTGACTTGGCTCCTAGGTTCTTGTAATCATTAGAATGCATATGTCTACCTACAGGAGTCCAGTCAGGAAGACACTGTCTTACCTTTGGCACACAGGGGTTGTGCCAACAATATATGACAAAGTGGCCCACATTGCCACATCACCAACATTCATGGATGTTGTATCTCCTTTTTTGAACACACTTCGAAGTGTGCAAGCCATTTCTGGCTTCCTGTTTAGTGGGAAGAACTGTGGCCTTCTTCATGTTTCTTTCAACAGGAGTTTGACCAAAAGTCAATCTGCCAGTGGGAGCACTTGGCTTGCTTTAAACTTTATTGGTATCGGCCTTCTTTGTAGTTGGCATGTTCTTAGTGGCTCCAGAGGTAGCTAAGTTAGCCTTACTGACTGAAGCACTTTGGGTTGTGTTCTTGCTTGAAGAACCTTAGAATAGGGCACCGTCTTATCCTTGAATGAGGGTGCTGAGGCACCAAATAAAAAAGGTCTAGGTTGGGCCTTTTGGACTTCTATATGGGGAGCTTTCTATGCACTCAATCCCATGACCTCTCTTCTTCCACTGTAAGGTACCCTTGTAATCTTACAAGAAAGATTCCCATACCTCTAGTGACCATACTTATTGTCTTGGTCATGCCTGTTGGATGGGAGAATTACCTTGTGACAGGTTGACTGAAGCCTGACAGGAGCTTGGCCTCTTCTCTGAGACTGGATAACTTTAGAAATCCACTCAGAGTCAGATTCTCTCTTGATAGCATCTATCGTAGAGAAATTGGCCACAATCCTCTACTACCTTTCAAGTTTCTCTTCAAGATCCTTGATGACAGAGTCCTTATATTTTATGGACTCAACATGGATATCTACCATGGTCTTTAGATGAGCTACTTCCCTCTCTTTTAGATATAGTAAGGATGAAGTTTCATCTTGCTGGGAAGCAGCCATTTGGAGGGAGGTAATTTCCTCTACTTGTTTCTTAACAAACATCTTGCTTTTCATGAAAGCTTTCAGGAGCACACCATTATTTTAAATCAATTGATTGATATCATCTTCTAAGGAAGGACTCTCATCATCACTTCATGAGGATACATCAGAGCCTTAGAATGATTCATATCCAGACTCTGAGGATGAACTAGGTGAGGAATATACCTGACTTTGTCCAGGCTTCTCCTAGTAAAATTCTTCTTCTGGTGTAGTTGTCAGTACATAACTCCCGCATTCACCTTCCTCAGCTTCATCCACCTCTGAGTCACTATTTGAATGTAATAGAGGGGACCTGATCTTTGGTCTTGTATCTGGACAGACTTTGTCTTCTGCAAGAGCTGTCAATAGTCCAATGATCTTCTTATCATTTTTTCTGATTTGAAGCTACATTGATCTACACACCTTATGATTCTCCTTTGAATGCAAAAGATAAAACCCTTTTAGC
Source organism: Platanthera zijinensis (assembly GCA_039513925.1). Classification (NCBI taxonomy): domain Eukaryota; kingdom Viridiplantae; phylum Streptophyta; class Magnoliopsida; order Asparagales; family Orchidaceae; genus Platanthera; species Platanthera zijinensis. The sequence goes on from CM077090.1 coordinate 98,324,439, forward strand.
TATCCTTTGAGGTCTACTCAGACTGTTAGGTTTCTATTTGAGTAACCTCTCTCTGATACCACTTGAAAGTCTTTATTTCAAGGATAGCTAAATCACTTAGAGAGGGGTGAATAAGTTTCTTAGTTCTTAGTGACTATCTTTTATTCTATCTTAGTTAGATTCTTTATTGGTAAATTAAGTTTTGCTTTCAAGACAAGTTACATGCACAAATAAAAGTAACACACATAATACACACAGATTTATAGTGGTTCCCTAATCTTTGGGTACATCCACTCTTCTCCCACCTTGCCAACTTCATGTTGGTCAAGGAACTTCTCCAAAACAATGCTCCAAGGAGCTTACACCTTAGATCCCTCAGGATCTCTCAGTATCCTCCAAGACGTACACCTCAGCCACAAGGGCCTACACTCAGTGATACAAGTATCACCTACCTCAGGAAATTAAGCCATACCACTCAGGATATGGAGGATAGCCCTACCTTAGATTCACAAGGGATCCTACCTCTGAGAGAATGACTCTCCTACATCTCAGACCCAAAGGTCCTACCTCAGATCCAAAAGGATCCTACAACACAGGCTAAACAACACTATAACTCAGATCCACTTCTGTATCCTACCTCAGAGCAAATTTGCACCTACCACTCAGATCAGCAAAGGATCCTACAAGGTGGAAGTGGGTTGGTTAGGTTCTTGATTGGACATAAGAGAAATTTCTCTGTGCCAATCTACCTTGACTGAGCTAAACTCAGCCCAACTTTGACTCCAGAAATGATTTTCCTGATGTTACTGTATAGAGGTCTGGCGGTCTATTGTAATATGGAGGTCGGGCGGTCTGGCAGTTTATCCCAGCGGCTTGTTAGCCGGGCTATTGCTGTTTGGTATTCGGGTGGTCTGGTCGTTTATCTCAAGAGACTTGGAGACCGGTGGTCTAGTGGTCTCCTATGGTGGCTTGTTCTCTGTGGCGGCTTGTTCTCTCCTTCTGGTGGTTGTCAAGCGATTAGCCTATTCATCTAACCACGCGACTTGTTTGGTCCGTTTTTCATTAAAGCCGTATATACTTGTAATTATTTAGTCCCACATTTCTTATTTGTAATCTCTCTCATCTTCTCCATTCTATAAAAGGGAGGTTATACCTTTGTAATAACCACCTTTTTTTGGATAATAAAATTTGTTAATCCAAATTTTCGGTCTACCTTCTTTCTGTTTGCACATGGTATCAGAGCACTCGATCTTTTCCTACTGATTCTATGAGCTTTCTCTATCTGGGCGACCTGTCCATGCGGTTTGATTCTTCTTCTCGCGACCTGTCTTAACGACTTGTTTATTCTGCCTGCTTGCGCCCTGTTCACGCGGCTTCTTTCTCTCCTTATCATTGACCTTTGTGTGTGCGACCTCTTTGATTCCCCTTTCTTCTCACCGCGACCTGTCCTTAAGTCATCGCGACATGTTCTTCTTGACACGACCTGTACTTAGTCGCTGCGCCCTCCTTTTCTAACTGCTCCTCTTCTTAAGTAACCGCAACCTGTTCTTAAGTCGCCGTGACAAGTTCTTATTGTCGGGACCTGTTCCAAAGTCGTCGTGACTTGTTCTTCTCGCTACTCTCTGTTTGCTTCTATGGCAACCTCCAATATCTCTACCAACACTACTCTCATTGCCGCTCCTTCCCCTACTCCTCCTACTCCTTCGGTCAATCTTTGCACCGTTTCCAAACTCATCGGTCCCAACTACCCAGATTGGAGTGTCTCCTTCACCTTCCTTCTCCGCTCTCAACGTAAACGCCATCATCTCACTAATGACCCTCCTCCGCAAGACTCCCCTCTCTTTGACGATTGGGATGACAACGACGCTCTTGTCCGCACATGGATGGCTAACAGTCTCTCCGATGAATGCCTACCCATCATCCGTCATGATGAAATGGTCAAGGCTACTTGGCTTCATCTTGCCGCTCTCTACTCCAAGGGGGTTCAGACGTCTCGCATCTATACTCTGTATGCGGACCTCTTTGCCCATCCCTCTATGTCTCTTGTTGCTGCTTACCAACAAGTTCAGGCTCTCGGAGCCGAAATTCTCCAGAATCGCCCCTTCTCTGCGGATGTGGCCCAGCAACACAAACACTTCCGGGAGCTTCTGGTTGTGTGCTATCTTCTGCGACTACCTGAGTCTTATGACATGATCTATCAACAGATCCTTGGCAAGGCAGAGTCTCCCACCCTGTATGTCATTGCTGCCCATATTGCCGTGGTTACCTCTCTGCTACAACGTCCGATGTTATCCTCCACTCCTCAACCGAACAACTACGCTCACCAAACTCAGCAAAGTGGCTCTGGTGGCCGCAACCACCCATCTGGCAAATGCGGTGCTTCCCGCTTTCTCTATTCTCACTGTGGCCGCACCGGTGTCATAACCCGCACTTTCTCGAGGAATAAATCATATCAGAGCAATAAAAAATATGTGATGTGATGCCACGTAGTGCAGGGGATAACTGCACACGTTCATGCAAAACTCCAGACTTTAGATTTTTAGAAAAACCATAGCTTTTATGAAAGAAAGCCAGTTATATTTAATGGTCGTATCCCTCGGCACAGTGGATCAGCTAGTCCACGATAAAAAAATTATATTCATTCGCAGCGGAAAACACTCTAATTAGGTTGTTTTGACATCCTAAAGGAGCATAAGTGTCCCCGAGGGACGACTCATGGTATCCACGACTCTAAGGTTGGTGCAGTATATATAAAAAGATAGTCTTTATGCTTAAGAAAAAATAGTGCTTTAGTTTTGTAAACATGATGTGCATAAGATACATGTAGTAATATGTTAGGGTTTTAAAAAATACATAACATGCAGCCTAGCATAAAACCTTCCCAGAAACAAGTGAACAACCTCAAATAGGCAAAGTAGCAGTTTTAGTTCATACCCAGCAATATAAGTAAGCCACCAGTGGACATCAACATCCTGACACGAACCCACTGGTGAGTATGCATGTCTATACAGAAAGGAAGAAAAACTACCTCACTTGATAAGGAACAACAACCTCAGCTACCCAGGAGGCCACAAACAAGCTCCATAAGAGCACTAGCCGTCTAACTGGCTACAACCTGAACCTGAGGCATTCAAAAAAATAACACCTCAGCAAGTAAAAGAAAATTAAAGGAAGTGGAGCATTAGATTCATGAGAAATAAAAGAAGGGGTTTACCAGCCCTGCAACAAAATGTTATTAGTAGAAGAAAAGACATGACAGTAAGAAGAAACACTGTCCAAAGAGTAGTAAAAGTACACCAAGTGTGAACATAAATGGCAACATGCCCTGCTAAGCACCTGCAGCAGCACCAAGGCATACCTATGCAAAAAGAAATAGCCATTAAAAAGGAAAGGAACTAACTGTCCTAATCTTTGTGAATTATTGGCCGTGGTGAAAACCCTGGGTCGGAGTGGGCGGCACACCCCAAACCATCAACCAGACCAAAAAACACTCCAGGGTGAAAACAACCGGTGGCAGCTACAGGGTCCACACACCCAACTATACCAGCCCAACACGGCCTAGGTGGTGGTGGCCACAACTCAACACACATGATAAACCCCTTACAAAGCCCACAAAACCACACCACCTGCCATAATCCACGAGTCGGCATGCAAAAACTAGCTGTACACCCAACACCCCCCTAAGGATGAAGCCATACTAATAGTCCTAAAGGAAAACACCCTCAAGGCAAAAGTGTCGAGTTAACTCGACGCGACGTTGAGTGGGTTACTCAACACCAAGTACTAACCACGATGTTGAGTGGGGTCACCCACTCAATGCAAGGAACATAGCCGCAAAAAGCCTAGCCATGACGTTGAGTGGTTTCACCACACTCAATGCCAAACAACTTCAACATTGAGTGAGGTCCACCCACTCAACGCCAAGTAACCTAACCGCAGCAATAGGCTTTGGCATTGAGTGAGCCTACCACACTAAACGCCAAAACAGCCACGGTGTTGAGTGAGGTCGACTCACTCAACGCAAAAACAGCAATGACGTTGGGTGAGGTCGACTCACTCAACGCCAAAACAACCACGACATTGAGTGAGGTCAACTCACTCAACGCCAAATGACTTAACTACAAAAACAGGCTTTGGCGTTGAGTGAGTCCACCACACTCAATGCCAAAATAGCCACGGCGTTGAGTGAGGTCGACTCACTCAACGCCAAATGACTTAGCCGCAAAAACAGGCTTTGGCGTTGAGTGAGTCCACCACACTCAACGCCAAAACAGCCACGGCGTTGAGTGAGGTCGACTCACTCAACGCCAAATGACTTAGCCGCAAAAACGACCATGGCGTCGAGTGAGGGAACCACACTCAATGCTAGAGGCCTAACAGTCTAGGCGTTGAGTGAGGTCCACTCATTCAATGCTTTTGACTTAGCCTAAAATTCCTAAAACCTGGAGCTAGCCCGCCCCCATCCCACCCAACGTCTACTTACCAAAGAGATGGAAAATAACTCCAACTCTCTCTCCTACCCCTTCTACCCGGCCACAACAACCTAACAAGCCCGACTAAAGCTTAATAAAGCAAAACCCTACCTCCAGCTACTATATGGACACCAAGCAGAGAACAGAAAGAGAGAAAATAATTAATTCTGGGCAAGATTGACAGTAAACCCGCTCGGGACAAAGATTGCAGCAACCCTAGCTTCTAGGAGAGAAAAGAATGAGCTGATACAACAAAAGTAATTTGAATAAAATCAAGATTGGCAAGGGCAAAGAGAGCCACTTGCCTCTACCTCCAGGAGACAGCAGTTGCCTTCAAAAATTCGGCACCGGCGGCAAGATCAGCCACCTAAGAGGCAAACTGAAGCTTTAGAGAAGAAGAAACCACCGGAACACTAGCTCCCATAGACAACCCGAAAAGCTAACTTACATACCTAGGAAGCAAGATCTCGTCGAGAGCAGCTCAAATTTGTTGTTACCCGAGCGAAACAAGCCCTAAATCCACAGCTATCCTGCGGTCAAAGCTGCAGCACCTCCGCCTCCCGCTTGCTTCCTTCTTGTGAGAAGCGAACTAAAAACAAGCCAGAAATGGTATAACTGAAATTTTATTATCCGAAAAAGGTATCTATTACAAAGGTATGGCCTCCCTTATATAGAATGGAGGAGAGAAGAGAGAATACAAATAAGAGATGTGGGACTAAAACTATACAAAAGAATCTGGGCGGCTAGAACAACAGACCGGAACAAGCCGCGCGGTTAGACAGAAGGGCTAACCGCTCGGCCACTGCCTGATAGAGAGACGAGCCGCCAGGGGAGATCGGTTAGACCGCACGGTCTCCTAGTCGCCAGTAACAGACCGCTTGACCGCTTGCGCCTCAGACCTCAACACAGCAACCAACCCGCTGAAGGCAAACCGCCAAACCGCCAGACCGCCAGACCGCCCGGTCAATAACCCGCCAAGCCAGACCGACAGACCGCCCGGTCTCAACTCCAACACTCCCCCTCAAGCTGGAGCATATATGTCGATCATGCCCAGCTTGTCACATATATGAAGAAATGAGGCAGATACTGGCTTGGTGAAGATGTCAGCCAGCTCTTTTTCAGACGTGACGAAGGGAGTGCAAATTTGTTCCTTCAGAATCTCTTCACGAATGAAATGACAGTCGACCTCTATGTGCTTGGTTCTCTCATGGAAGACTGGATTTTTGGAGATATATATAGCCGCCTTATTGTCACAGAACATAGGTAGAGGATGGTTGTAGACCTCTCCTAAATCCAACATGAGAGCCCGTAGCCACTTTAGCTCGCAAGTGGTCGATGCCATACTCCGATACTCGGCTTCAGCACTGGACCTGGAGACAACAGATTGCTTCTTGCTCTTCCAACTTACCAGATTGCCCCCAACAAAGGTACAGAAACCGGAGGTAGACTTGCGGTCCCCTTTGTCATCAGCGTAACTCGCATCTGAGTAAGCTTCAACCCTCAGATGATCATTCTTCTGAAAGAGCAATCCTTTCCCAGGGGCTGCTTTGACGTACTCCAAGATCCGCAAGGCGGACTGTAGATGGCACTCCCTGGGAGCTTGCATGAATTGACTCACCTTGCCCACAGCATAGGAAATGTCGGGCCTAGTCACGGTGAGGTATATGAGCTTACCAACTAGACGCCTGTACCGCGAAGCATCTGAAAGAAGAGGCGAACCATCTGTCCAGGTTTTGTCTTCTCCAACAGCCATGGGACATCGGGCAGGTTTGGCCCCAGTCAATCCTGCTTCTTTTAAAATATCAAGAGCATACTTACGCTGAGAGAGGACTAAAGAGTTGGGCTTCCGAGAGATTTCGATCCCCAAAAAGTACTTCGGAGAACCCATATCTTTCGTGACTAGATGTTGGCGAAGATGCCGCTTTGTCAAGGCTACCCCTTCCTGGTCATCACTAGTGAGAAGAATATCATCCACATATACTGCAAGAACCACCAGTCCCGAAGAGGTTTTGCGAATAAATAGAGAGTGATCAGCAGCGCTGCGAGCAAAACCAACGGCCGCTACGATGCCGCTGAATTTGTCAAACCAAGCTCAAGGGCTCTGCTTGAGGCCATAGATTACCTTCTGTAGCCGGCAGACACGTGTCTCCCCCTGAGCAACATACCCTGGAGGTTGCTCCATGTAGACGGCCTCCTGAAGATCACCATAAAGGAAGGCATTCTTGATATCCAGCTGGGAAAGGGGCCAGTCTTTATTGACTGCCACAGAGAGAAGGACCCGTATAGTGCTGAGACGAGCCACGGGAGAGAAGGTGTCAAAGTAATCAACCCCATAGGTTTGAGTAAAGCCCTTAGCCACCAGACGAGCTTTGTAACGGTTCACAGTGCCATCGGGGCCAAACTTGACTACAAAGACCCAGCGACAGCCAACAACATCTGTATCAAGGGGAGGAGGGACAAGAGTCCAGGTACCCCGCTCTGTGAGGGTCACCATTTCCTCATCCATGGCCAGCTTCCAGTGAGGAATGGCAAGAGCCTCCTGGTAGGAACGAGGTGTGGTAGTAGCAGAGATAGCCAGTGCAAAGGCCCTGCGAGAAGGGGTAAGACGATCATATGAAACAACAGCAGCAAGGGGGTGTAGGGTACACGTCCGCACCCCTTTGCGAAGAGCTACAGGAAGATCCAGGTCGGCGGGCTCCTCGGCATCCAGAGCATCCGTGGCAGAGAGAGCTGGCCCGGGAGGAGAGAGCGACGGCAGCGGAGATGAGGGAGATGGAGGCGGAGAGAGAGGCGGAGGGAGAGGAGTGGGCGGAGACGGAGGAGGAGCGGATATCGCAGTAGGAGACGAGGGAACGAACGGAATAACAGGAGAATCCGAGGTGGGAGGAAGAGAAGAGGAGTCATCCGAGAAGTAGGAGGCATTCTCGAAGAAGGTAACGTCAGCGGAGACAAACTGTTTACGAAGAACAGGATCAAAACAGCAGTAGCCTTTCTGAGTGACCGAGTACCCCAGAAAAACACATTTGGTGGAGCGAGGGGAAAGCTTATCGCGGGTGGCAGATGGGACATGCACAAAAGCAGTGCACCCAAAGATTCGGAGAGGGAGAGGAAAGGGCTCCTTGCCAGGATAAAGGATGGAAAAAGGGGTTTTTCCCTGGAGAACGGAGGAGGGAATGCGATTGATGAGATAGCAAGCAAGAAGAACAGCATAGCCCCAATATGAGCGAGGGACATGCATTTGAGTCATTAATGTGCGAGCAACATCAAGGAGGTGACGGTTTTTGCGTTCCGCCACCCCATTTTGTTGGGATGTATAGACACAACTTGTCTGATGAATAACGCCATATTGCACACAGAAAGAGGTAAAATCATGACTTAAGTACTCTTTTGCGTTATCAGAGCGAAAAGTTTTAATACTAATACCAAACTGATTTCTGATTAAATAATAAAAGGAGGTCCATACATGAAAAAGTTCAGAGCGATCCCGTAAGAGATACACCCAAGTACATCTAGAAAAATCATCAATAAAAGTTACAAAATAAGAACTACCCCGACCAATAGTAAGGGTAGGAGCAGGTCCCCAGATATCGGAGTGGACAAGATCAAACGGACGGGTAGAGCCCCGACCTTGCTTCGGCGGGAAGGAGGAACGATGATGCTTGCCAAGTTGACATGCTTCGCAGTGGAGAGGAGTAGTGGAAGGAGGGAGGTGGGGCAGAAGCTGATGCAGAAGCCGTGGTGGAGGATGACCGAGTCGGAGATGCCACTGGAGAAGATCCGTACAAGAAGAAGAGAAGGCGGACAAAGCGGAAACGTTGTCGAGGAAGTAGAGGCCGCCGCTCTCAGTCCCAGTAGCAATCGTCCGCTGGGAGCTCGGATCCTGAAAAGAGCAAGAAGATGGAGTAAACGTTACAGAACATTGAAGCTGCTTGCACAAAGAAGTAACCGACAACAGATTGCACGGAAACTTGGGCACATAGAGAGTGTCCTCTAGCCGAAGGGACGGAGTAACATGAACCACTCCCGACCCATGAACCCGGGAGGGAGAACCGTCTGCAATGAGGACCGGGGGCAACCGATCATGCTGTTCGAGGAGAGAGAAGCACTGAGGATTGCCCGTCATATGATTAGTAGCACCAGAGTCGATAAGCCATTTACCTTGAGTGACTACATGGGCACTACCTGATGATGTGACCACGGAAGCAGACGGCTTGGAAGAAGAGGAGGAAGAGTCACCCGAGGGGCGAAGATGGGGATGTTTTGTCCAGCAGCGGTCAAGAGTGTGTCCGGTGCGGCCGCAGTGAGAGCAGAGATAGCGGGAAGAAGGACGTCCGCCAGACTGATGACTGCGGCTACCAGAGCCACTCCGCTGAGTTTGATGAGCATAGTTATCCGGAGGAGAAGGAGCGGGTAGAAGCGGGCGCTGAAGGAGAGAGGTGACAGCGGCGATGCGAGCAGCGGTGGCATCTAAGGTAGGAGATTCCGCCTCACCCAGAATTTGTTGGCGGATCATGTCATAAGTGTCAGGAAGACGGAGCAGATAACACACAACCAGAAGCTCCTGGAAGTGCTTGTGTTGTTGAGCCAGATCCGCAGAAAAGGGGCGATTCTGAAGAATCTCAGCCCCAAGAGCTTGAACTTGTTGGTAGGCAGCAGCAGGAGACAAGGTAGGCCGGGCAAAGAGGTCCGCATACAACGTATAGATGCGGGACGTCTGAGCCCCTTTGGAATACAAAGCAGCAAGATGAAGCCAAGCGGCCTTCACCGTCTCATCATGACGGATGACGGGAAGGCATTCATCGGATAGACTGTTAGCGAGCCAAGTACGCACAAGAGCGTCACTTGCATCCCAGTCATCAAAAAGAGGGGAAGTGGTAGGAGGAGGGTCATCAACGAGATGGTGGCGTTTGCGTTGCGAGCGAAGGAGAAAGGTGAAAGAGACGCTCCAATCCGGGTAGTTGGAGCCGACAAGCTTGGAAACGGTGCCAAGGTTCCCGGAAGGAGTAGGAGGTAGAGGAGGAGCCGGATTGGCTACAGGGGTGGCGGCAGGAGTGGTGGCAGTAGAAGCATCAGAAAGAGCCATAAGAGCAAACAACAGGAAGCCGCGCGGTTAGAACACAAGCCGCGCGGATAGGCAGAAGAGAAGCTGCAGCGGTCAGGATGTCAGACACCAGCGGCCAGAGAGACCACGACCAAGCCGCAGTAACAAGCAAAGGGGAAGAAGTCGAGCGGTAAGCAGACAGTCCGCGCGAACAGAAGCACAAGAGAGGGCAAGGCACACGACAGTAGGTCGCGGCGAACTAGGCAACAGGCGCAGCGAACTAAACAACAGGTCGCGACGACCAGAGCAAGAGCAAACAGGAGGAGGCAAGGCACACGGCGATAGGTCGCGGCGAACAAGGCAACAGGTCGCGCACACAGAGGGCAACGACAAGGAGACCGCGCGGACAGGGCGCAAGCCGGAGAAGCAAGCCGCGCGGACAGAGAGAAGCACAGAATCAGGAGGAAAGGAACCTCCCTCTGATACCATGTGAGAAGCGAACTAAAAACAAGCCAGAAATGGTATAACTGAAATTTTATTATCCGAAAAAGGTATCTATTACAAAGGTATGGCCTCCCTTATATAGAATGGAGGAGAGAAGAGAGAATACAAATAAGAGATGTGGGACTAAAACTATACAAAAGAATCTGGGCGGCTAGAACAACAGACCGGAACAAGCCGCGCGGTTAGACAGAAGGGCTAACCGCTCGGCCACTGCCTGATAGAGAGACGAGCCGCCAGGGGAGACCGGTTAGACCGCACGGTCTCCTAGTCGCCAGTAACAGACCGCTTGACCGCTTGCGCCTCAGACCTCAACACAGCAACCAACCCGCTGAAGGCAAACCGCCAAACCGCCAGACCGCCAGACCGCCCGGTCAATAACCCGCCAAGCCAGACCGACAGACCGCCCGGTCTCAACTCCAACACTTCTGCTGGAAGCTAACAAGCTGAAGCTAGCTCGGGAAATGGGGAAGAAGAGAACAGCTGGAGCCTTATAATAAGACTCCACTCACTTATCTAAAGTTAAATAAAATAATCCTATAGCACTCAGATTTCGGACACTGGTTGCCTCTCCTAAAACCGCTACCTTTAGCTATGCATATAAAATATTATACATATAAAAATATATGCATATACAAACATATAAATCTAAGCTTATAAATATATAACTATTACTGTGCAGCAAAAAAAATCATTAGCTAATTATCTAAACATATATATATATATATATATATACATGAAATGAAAAAAGCTAAACACTTAGCCTAAAAACAGGGCACCTGCCCTACCAAGCTCGGCCACTCAAGGCCAATGCACAGAAAAAGCAACTACCACTAGCTAATCAAGCAAACGTCGAAACGACGCAAAAACAAACGATCTCAGATTTCGACAAAACTCACACCGTAGCTAAACACCAAAGCTACGAAAACAACGACGAAGTCGAAAACAACATCCGACGATCAAACACTCTGGCTAATACCTCCCAAGCCAAAGTACAAGCATTCCCTAAGAGGCTCAGCCGAGTCACCAAAACAGACTCTGACGAGCTGGGGAATCTTGCAAACAGGCTACAAATAGGCCACTCAAGGAACCTAAAGAGCTAAGACCACGCTCTAACAACGACAAAAGGTCAAAAACGCATCATCGTAATGCCAAACAACGATCAAACAAAACACAAAAAAATCGGGGGCATTACAACCACTCCCCCTAAAAAAAATTTCGCCTTGAAACTAAACACTCAAGCCTTCTATCAAGAAGGAAGAATCAATAGCCAAGCAAGAAAGATATAAAAGAAATCACAAAACATACCAGGAACGAGTCAGGGAAACAGATGAGGGTAGGCCTTCCTCATCGCCGACTCTAGCTCCCAAGTCTCGCTTTCCACCCCCTGGTTTCTCTACAAAACCTTAACCAAAGGAATTTTTTTCCTCCGTAACACGTGATCCTGAGCCTCCAGAATACGGACAGGCATCTCAACATAAGAAATATTTGGCTCCAATTGTGGCACAGAATCCAAAACTTGCTTGTCACTCTGCACACATTTCCGCAGCTGGCTAACATGGAAAACATCGTGCACGCCAGGAAAATTCGCAGGAAATCCCAGCCTATAAGCTGCAACACCGATCCGCACAACAATCTCAAATGGCCCCACATACCTCGGGTCCAACTTTCGGTTCTTTCCAAACCTCTTGATCCCAACCATCGGGTAAAACTTTAGAAATACCAAGTCCCCCATAGCAAAAAACAAATCAGATCTTCGCTGGTTGGCATTCTTCTCATATCGTTCCTGGGCTATCCGGAGCTTCTCCCGAATCATCTTCACAACAGTTTCCATCTCTTCGAGCACATCCGGACCCAACAAAGGTCCCTCGCCAACCTCAGCCCAAAACAATGGAGTCCTGCAGCGCCTCCCATACAAAGCTTCGAAAGGAGCCATTTGCAAGCTTTCCTGATAACTGTTATTATAAGCAAATTCCATAAGCCGCAAATGCTCATCCCACGCTCCTCCGTGGTCTAAAATATAGCATCTGATCATGCCCTCCACTATCTGATTAACTCGCTCTGTCTGACCATTGGTCTGTGGGTGGTATGCAGTCGAATATCTCAAATCTGTACCCAACCCTTCTTGCATACTCTTCCAGAAGCGAGATATAAACCAGGAGTCTCGGTCTGAAATAATGTGACTAGCACATCGTGCAATCGGATGACTTTACTTAAATACAACTCAGCTACTTTCTTCATCGGATAGTCGATCTTAAAAGGTACGAAGTGAGCACACTTCATCAATATGTCCACAATCACCCAAACATAGTCATATCCTCTAGGGGATCTCGGTAAGCCTGTAATGAAATCCATCAAGATGCTTTCCCACTTCCAAGTCGGAATTTCCAACGGAGTCAGCTTGCCACCAGGCCTTCCATGATCGGCCTAACACGCCTGCAAGTATAGCACTCTGAAACAAACCTGGCTATGTCTCCCTCCATCCCATACCACCATGCAATCTGCTTTAAATCATGATACATCTTAGTAGATTTGGGATGGTAGGAAACACTAGATCCATGGGCTTCCTCGCACACCATCACCCGGATATCTCCTACGGCGGGGATGCAAAACTTGTCGCGGTACCGCAAGGTACCCACATCATCAATAGGAAAATCTGGCAATTCACCTTTCTCAGCTCGAAGATACAAATGTAGAAGATCGGGATCATCCTTCTGATGCTGTCTCGTAAGTGCAATCCATGAATTGTTTTCTTTTTTCCTTTTCTCCTTGTTGTATTGTTAAGGGAGGGTTTTTTTATCTATGCTTGGACTCCTGCCTAGTCTACCCCACTATTTCTCTTATTTTTTGGAATTTATTTTAGGTCTGAGCTTAATTATTGTCAAAAATTTATGAGTCTAATTAACCTCTATTAGATAAGAGAGTCTCTGTCAAGTATCTGCTAAAAAGCATTGATTGCATCTAGTGAAGGCTTGGCATCGAGTGAAAAGCATTGAGTGCGTTGATTGAAGGCTAGTGAAAAGCGTTGAGTGTGTCGAGTGAAGGCTTAGCATTGAGTGTAGCCTTGGTGTTGAGTGTGTTGACTGAGTTAGGCTTCGCGTCAAGTGAATGCACTTTGACGTCGAGTGCGTTGAGTGAATATGTGTTGGGTATTGTATCCACAATTACCTGGATTTGAAGAAGCCTCCTGTCAAGATAAGATGAATTCACAATGTATTTGATGATATGTCTTCAAGTTGTGCTTGCAGTAATTCAACACTAAGTACACATCAATGTTAGGGTGCAGTGGGTCAATATACACGGGTCTGCGCAATGTAATCTCTCGTTGAGCAGATCAGTGTGTTGGCTCACATGTACTCTCTCTATTGGAGTGTACTTACTTTCAAGTACATGGTTGAGATTGATCGAGAGCTGAAGAGGAGCAAGGATGGGTCAAAGACCAACTCATGGGAAGAAAGACGAAGATTCGTCTAAGTTAAATTCGACGGGAATCACTAAGTGATTCTCGCCAATTCGACGGGAATCACTAGTGATTCTCACTGAATCACCGAGAATCACTCGCCGATTCCCGCCGACTGCATCTGGCTGACTCAATGCCTTCAAGAATTCTGCTAAGGCAGAATCGACGAGAATCACTAAGAGATTCTCGCCGAATCGTCGAGAATGACTTTGCATTCTCACCGATTCGTCGAGAATCAGTCTTGATTCTCGCCGATTCCCTCAGGTTGACAAGTGCCTCAACTAGGAATTCTGCCAAGGCATATTCGATGGGAATCATGAGTGATTCCTGCCGATTCGACGAGAATCATTAGTGATTCTCGCCGAATTTGCCTTAGGCAAATTTTCTCTGCTTGCTGGACTGAACCATGATACTGGGCGCTGATTAGACCGGGTTTGGGGTTTCTCCTTGTGGGGCCCACAACGGTCTTTTAGGGTTGATCTACAGTATAAATGCCCATGTAATTTGAACTTACAGGCAGCGAAGAAAACGAGAAAGGAATACGGCCGCCGAGCATGACCTAGTCGATCGCGGACTTCCTCCCGTCACCGTCACAGCTCGCAAGCCGTCGCCGCTCGCAAGATAGTCACCGCCGCTGATCTTAGAGGTCATCTTTGATCGTCCAGCGACAGAACCGAGGCTAAGCTTAGCGTCTCACGTTTCTATCTTGAGATCCTTTGTGTCTTGATTTGTTGAGCGGGAATATTTCTCCCCTCCGAATCGATTGAGACGATCGATCCAAGTAAGATCGGTTGTAGACTTGCTAGCTTCGTCAAGAAGTTTGGATCTACAAAGCATCGCCACCGCAATCCTTTGCCGCCACCGATCTCGCGAAGATCCTCTCCAAGAGAATGCTCCGATCGTGGACTCTTCGTCTTCATCAAGAAAGCTTCATTGAACGAAGAGGGACATCGGGTTCTCCAAACGTAGTTTGTATTTCTTGTACATTCTATTTTAACTTTGTTGTAAAAGAACTTTGATTCCTCATTGTAAGGGTTGGGTGCAACCCGTGGTGGAGGAGTAGTGAATCCTTCGGGTGGAAGGGTTTCTTCCATAGTGAGAGGATTGGATTTCAATCTGATTGGTGAAGTGACCGAGTCGTCCCTTGTTGGGAGATAGGTCGAAGGGGGAGAGTGGACGTACCCAAATCGGGGAACCACTATAACTGCTTGTGTGTTTCTGTGTTGTGGTTGTTTTTATTTTCTTGTGCAGGTTAATTTCTAATTCCGCAAAAGACTGCAAATCACCTATTCCCCCCCATAGGTGAGGATAGTTAACACTAGATTAACTTTCAAGTGGTATCAGAGCGAGGTTACTTTTCAACTAGGTAAACACCTTGAGTAAGATCCTGCCTCTAGTGTCAAGAAGAAAACCAGACTCAAGCATGGAGCTATATTCTGATGTCTCTCCTCTGAGACTTCCTACATGCACAAAGGAGTATTATCTCGTTTGGAAGATGAGAGTTCTGTTTCATCTGGAGGCCATCGACCCTTGAGCGCCACTCATTTTGGAAGAGGGTCCCTTCATTCCCATGAAGGCTTCCGGCTCAGGAAAAGATCTCCAAATCCCCAAGAGTCCCAAGGAGATGTCTGAGACCGAGCTCTCACAGTTCAACTTGGACACGCTAATTCGTCAGATCATCACTGACGTCTGGTCTGGATTATCTTGTTCAAGATTGGACAAGTTTAGGAGTGCAAAGTCAATGTGGCAAACTATCATAGACCTCATGGAGGGATTGGAGACAGCAGGGACAAGTTGCCAGCAAGAGGATGAAGCCTATGTTGGAGTCCTCATTTCTGAAGATGAAGGTCAAGACCAATCTCTCAGTATCAGGGCTCCTGTGTCCATGTCTGAGACTGAAGAAGAGGTTTAGTAAAGCAGTTCTGATGAAGCTGACACAACAGTCTCTGCCGATCTTAACGCTAACCCTGAACATCAAAGTCAGGATCAGGTAACCTCTTCATCATGCTCCTCTCTCCTTGAATTTCCTGAAGATAGGAATAGTTCAGAGGGTTGTCCATCTTGTGATGCAAGGGAGATGGATAACGTCAATCAAAGGATTGAAAATCTTGATTCCCTTTAGAGTGCCCTTCAGAAGAGCAACTTACTTGTTTAGGAACAAGCTAAGGAGATTGCTCAGATGAGGACCATGATGGATCTCCAATTGGAATCCATCAAGGTGAAGGACTCAAAAATCTCAGATTTAGAGTTTTCTCTAGAAACTGAGAAGAGAATAGTATCTAACTTTTCCATGGTAGATGCTATCAAGAGAAAGGGAGAAAACGGGTGGATCTCACGAATTATAAAATCATGGAGAAATGGGGAAACTATTTTCAGACCCCCCACACCGAGTAGAAAGGGCACACATTATGCTTTCAGGTATGACCATAAGAATAACCTTGGTCACTGTAAGAGTAATCAGCCCTCATGTGGAGATACTCACAGTGCAAGAGCTGTCATGGCTACCCATGAGAGAATACCCAAGGCTCATCTTGAACCCTTTGTATTCTCGGCCTCAGCCCTAACTTGTCATGAATTTGCAGGAACCAGCTCTCACTGCATCTCTTACCACCCTAGGACACAGGAAAAGGGGGTTGGGAAACATGTAGTAAGTACCCATGGGGCCCCCGGATGTGTGCTGACTGAAAGGAAGGCACCACCTCCCAGGCCTCATGACACTCGCTACATGCTCTCTATCCTCCCTCCCTCGTGTCTCGGTGGAAAGGGCAAATTTGTGAGCAGAACCTGCTCTATCCCGGTTAGACCTAAGATCATGACTACCTCAGTCAGTAGATCAGGTTAGAAATGGAGATATAACATTCATGATTGTTGGTGTTGTGGCAAGGTGGGCCACTTTGCCATAGATTGTTGGCACAATCCCTCTATGCCAAGGGCAAGGGTATGTCCACTTCCTTCGGGTGGAGTTATCCTTCCTGACAGGAATCCTGTAGGAAGGCATTCGACATTTTATGCTGACAAGAACCTAGGACCCAATACATATTGGGTTCCTAAGGTAAGGTAATTCGTTTTGCAGGATAGTCTAGGTTCCCGTAAAATGATGGGAACTAGACATGAGATGTTCTAAGAATGATATGGAACAAGTGTATGGGATAAGAGATAGAGCTAACTACAATGGCCTACTCCAATTGCACACCTGGTGTACCTCAATTAGAAGATCTGAATTATCAATTTAATGATCCCAGGTACGCGCATTCAGTTTCGATACTTGAGTCGTATTATATAGATGCTTATATATATATCCACACGAATATGTAGATTCTTCCTCTAAAAGTAAATGTTTATATATATACCCATATATGTTCACACACCTGATGAAAGGACGCAAAAGTTAAATGATCCTTAATTAAAATCTGAAGAACTCTTTTTATATACATATATAATTGATAATGTATATCAATGAGTGTCAATCAGTCCATTTGAAATTAAAGAAGTGTGTGCCAATGTCTATAACAAAAATTCAACACTTTTGAATCACCTAGAATTACTCAGTAATTATTTCTAGGGTTAACATCCCTTAAACTCGATCTAGGTAGTATGACCAAGAAATAAAAAGGAGCAAAGGTTCGACATTCAAATCAACAACTCAGAGTTCGAAAGGTTCGAAATTAACATGCCCTGTATAGAATTTGCTGAAATCCCATTGACTTCCACCGGTCCGGAAGAAATAAATAGCGTAATAACTGTACGACTCTTCATATTCTAGAATCGCTGAAATCTCGTCGACTTCCCAGATACCTCGCCGAATCCCGTCGATCGTGCGGAAGTTCCTCCCGTGCTTCAATCGCCCTTGTTCTCCGTCACTCCTCCATGCTCCCGTCGACGACATCCTATGGACGCAAGGATCGTGCCGACTCCCGTCGACTCCCAGAAATTTCGAAGTTTTCCCTCTCCCGTCGACTCCCATTCCGGTCGCCAACAGTCTCGTCGCAAGCCACTCTCTCTGCTTTGCGCTAGGGTAACGTCCATTCATCCCTGTAGTATCTTGTCTAGTATAGCTCCTAAGCTAGAATTTCTGATAGGGTTTAGTCCCTTGGACATTACTTGTTTAGGTTTGCAATGGCTCCTAGAACCACAGTTGGGCTCCTCACCGGGAGTGAACTGGTTAGGTCGGGCTTCTCCCATGCCTCTAATGAGTTCATAAATATTATCCTAATGTTTGAAGAAGCCGGGCTTTCCTTCATCCTTGAGCACCCGTGCAAGATCCTGGATAAAGAAGTGCTTGAATTCTTTGCAACGACAAAGCTACGGCATGAGGATACGGTGATTAAGAGTAAGATTGCTGGCCTACGGATCAAGATGTCTGCTGGAAAATTGTCACGACATTTGCAGCTCACCAGTTTTGAACAAGAGGACTACATGGAGGAAAATGATCGTGCCAGGACTCTCTAATTATGTTGACTTGCTCGAGGGACTAAGTCTGTCAAGCGCAAGGAAATGAATTAGGAAGGGAAGCTTCTATCTGATATCATTGGGAAAGCCCTGATCTGCAAACCGGGCTCCCATGATCATATCTCTGGTGATATGTTCAAAATCTTGGTGGCCATAGTGTGTCGAAAAAGATATAACTGGGGGGCCATGCTGTTTGAGAAAATTAAAGATACGCTACAAACCCCCAATTTTGGAAGGATCATCAGCCTGTACCTCAATCAGCTGGATGGAGACAGGTTTGACATGAGTAAGGGAGTTCCTCTCCATTACTTGAAGAAAATGGACTCCAGTGTATTTGACAGATGGGAAAGAAGGATTGGTCAAGCAGGTGTGGCTGAAGCCCATGATGAACCCTTGGCTGATGCCCGTGAAGAGGAAGATTATAGATCTCCAGATGACAGAAATCCCTTGGATGAACCCAGTGACGTTCCTGACTTGCTGCATGCAGGAACTGAGGGGGAGTCGCTACCCGCTTCTACTGATACACTCAGGACAGATATCTCAGTTCCGGATCATGCTGAGGTTGTTACTGACATCTCTCTGATTGCAAAAGATGTCGTTGATTCCCTCGCCACTGATCAGGTTGAAGAGGAGGAAGACGAGGAGGACATGGATGATGCTGCGGTTGACGATGATGATAAGGAAGATGCGGCTGTTGATGAGGTGAATGATGAAGTAGTTGAAAATGAAACGACCATGAGGGTGATGGTAGAGATGCGGGGTGATGTTGGTGTCTCATCTGAGGAACGGGCTCCTTTGGAAGTTCCTGAGACACCTGGTGTAGCAATGGAGGGGGAGTCCTCTCAGTAGAGGATGATAAGCATTCATGTGAAAACTACAAAGGCTGTCCCTATCCCCCCATTGGAGACTATGCACGTGTCAAGCTCTCCCAGTGAATCTGTAGAAGAGCACGACCAAGGCATGCTTCAGGGTTATCCACTAAGACCTAATTTGGCGAATCACACCGTGAATATCATTCAAGGTATAGTGGATGAACTGAAAGCTTCTTTTGAACAATCACACAACAAAGTGTTAAAAAGAATTAAATAATCTGAGAAGCTAATGCTTAAAAATGTTATGGAAATAAATCATAAGCTGGATCAGATGGAACAGAAGTTTGATGCCAAGTATACTGAAGCTGGCATTGCAGTTACTCTTCTCATGCAAGGACTTCAGAATAATACGAACGATCTGGCATTGGTAAATCAGAATGCTCATGTTGTGGCCGACAACATCCAGAAATTTGATGCCAACATGGTGATTCTCAACGCAAATCAATAATCCCTACTGACTGAATTTACCAAGACTATAAAGCATATAGATGAGTCACTGCATTCTTATGCAAACTCTATTACCCTAGAAGCCAAAAAGGGGAGAATGAATATAAAGCTAAGATGGCAGGGTTGGAACAGATTATGGTTGACAACTTCAAGCAATCCAATGAATGTCTTTGAAAGTTGTCATTGGCTGGTTCAACAAGCTTCGGGCATACACATTCCAGTTGCCCCTCCTGCGGAGATTAATGCTGCTGCTGATAAGGGTGTAAGTGTTGAAGAAGTTCCTCTTAGTGAAGCTGATACTAAGAAGGCTGTTAGGGCTGCTGCCAAAGCTACACGCAGTGCCATGTTTGACCAGGAAGCCATAGCGAAAGGAAAAAGAAAACTCCAAGAAGGGACGTCCAAAGAGACTCCAGCCGAGAAGAAAGTAAGATTGAAGGAGAGTGAAGTGCGAAATGAACGATGGAGTCCCATCTCGAGGAGCATTATTTTGGACACCTTTATGCTACAACAGCGGGGGAAAATTAATCACAATGAAGTATATAATTTGTATGAGTGGGAGCTGCACAAAGAATATGAAGCTAAACGGAATATCTTTTTCAGGAACAACACTGTGGAACATAAAGCTCCTCCCCCCAGATACTATCCGAAGCCCAAGGAATATTTTGAGAGACAAAGCAAGAAGTACTTGGCTCAACAACTGAAGGATGATCTAGCTAAGGAGAAATAGGCTTAGGATTTTGGCTTGTCATTTCCTTCATGCATGTTTATCTCTTCATACTTTTATATGAACAATTCTTTTGGATATATATATATATATGATCTCATGTTGACTCAAGTATTGTTCTGTATGCTTTAAACATTCTGTGTCTTGTCTCTCTTAATTTGTTATTTATATTACTCTGGTTGGTGAAATTCATCTTAGCTAGTAGGATTTTGGCTTCTTCAAATAGGAGGAGATTGTTGGGTATTGTATCCACAATTACCTGGATTTGAAGAAGCCTCCTGTCAAGCTAAGATGAATTTACAATGTATTTGATGATATGTCTTCAAGTTGGGCTTGCAGTTATTCCACGCTAAGTACACACCAATGTCAGGGTGCAGTGGGTCAATATACACGGGTCTGCACAACGTAATCCCTCGTTGAGCAGATCAGTGTGTTGGCTCACGTGTACTCTCTCTACTGGAGTGTACTTACTTTCAAGTATAGGGTTGAGATTGATCGAGAGCTGAAGAGGAGCAAGGATGGGTCAAAGACCAACTCATGGGAAGAAAGACGAAGATTCGTCTAAGTTAAATTCGACAGGAATCACTAAGTGATTCTCGCCGATTCGACGGGAATCACTAGTGATTCTCGCCGAATCATCGAGAATCACTCGCCGATTCCCGCCGACTGCATCCGGCTGACTCAACGCCTTCAAGAATTCTGCTAAGGCATAATTGACGAGAATCAATAAGAGATTCTCGCCGAATCGTCGAGAATGACTTTGCATTCTCGCCGATTCGTCGAGAATCAGTCTTGATTCTCGCCGATTCCCTCAGGTTGACAAGTGTCTCAGCTAGGAATTCTGCCAAGGCATATTCGATGGGAATCATGAGTGATTCCCGCCGATTCGACGAGAATCATTAGTGATTCTCGCCGAATTTTCCTTAGGCGAATTTTCTCTGCCCGCTGGACTGAACCATGATGCTTGGCGCTGATTAGACCGGGTTTGGGGTTTCTCCTTGTGGGGCCCACAACTGTCTTTTAGGTTTGATCTACAGTATAAATGCCCACGTAGTTTGAACTTACAGCCAGCGAAGAAAATGAGAACGGAATACGGCCGCCGAGCGTGACCTAGCCGATCGCGGACTTCCTCCCGTCGCCATCGTAGCTCGCAAGCCGTCGCCGCTCGCAAGATAGTCGCCGCCGCTGATCTTAAAGGTCATATTTGATCGTCCGGCGATAGAACCGAGGCTAAGCTTAGCTTCTCACGTTTCTATCTTGAGATCCTTTGTCTCTTGATTTGTTGAGCGGGAATATTTCTTCCCTCCGAATCGATTGAGACGATCGATCCAAGTAAGATCGTTGGTAGACCTTGCTAGCTTCGTCAAGAAGTTTGGATCTACAAAGCATCGCCGCCACAATCCTTTACCGCCGCCGATCTCGGGAAGATCCTCTCCAAGAGAGTGCTCCGATCGTGGACTCTTCGTCTTCATCAAGAAAGCTTCATTGAACGAAGAGGGACATCGGGTTCTCCAAATTTAGTTTGTATTTCTTGTACATTCTATTTTAACTTTGTTGTAAAGGAACTTTGATTCCTCGTTGTAAGGTTTGGGTGCAACCCGTGGTGGACGAGTAGTGACTCCTTTGGGTGGAAGGGTTTTTGTTGGGATTTGTCTCCACAATACCTCAGATTTGTAGGAGGTCAGACCTTGAACTAAGATGAATTAAGGTGTATTTGATGCTGTGTTTAAGTTGTATGTGTGCAGGTCCTTAATGCCAAGTGTAGACCAATGTCAGTCTATAATGGGTCACCAAACACAGGACCATACAATGTAATCCCTCATTGTGTGATCCAAAGTGTTGGCCCATGTATAGCCTCTCTATTGGGATACACTTCCTATATGCACTTGGATTGATGGACAGAAGCATTGGAGCTAATTTCCTCAGAAAAATTTCTAAGTCCAAAATACTCGAGTAACCCCTTTGTTATACTCGAGTATCTGACTTAATACTCGAGTAGCTAGTTAGACATACTCGAGTAGTTAGTTAGACATACTCGAGTAATCAGTTAGACTTACTCGAGTAGGGTCTGAATACTTGTGTATATATTTCTATACTCGAGTAGTTAGTTAGTCACTCGAGTAAGTTGTTTTCATACTCGAGTAAGTAACTTAATCACTCGAGTAAATCATGTATCATACTCGAGTAGATCTTTTTTCTTCTCTTTTCTGCAAGCTCAAGTAGTCATACTCGAGTAAGTATTCTGATACTCGAGTAAGTTGTTTTAATACTCGAGTAAGTATTTCCATACTCGAGTAATTAACTTTGACACTCGAGTAAGTGAATGTTTCCCGGATACATATTATAATACTCGAGTAACTTCCCCTTTCACTCGAGTATATCTTTCTTTCACTCGAGTATATATTTCTGATACTCGAGTATATATTTCTGATGCTCGAGTATATATTTCTAATACTCGAGTATATCTCTTCTGATACTCGAGTAGTTCATCTTTCTCTCAGTAAATTTCTCTTACCTTACTCGAGTATATTTCTCTTTGTCACTCGAGTATCTAAATTCCCATACTCGAGTATATCTTCTCTTACTCGAGTATAGCAGTTCTCTATTCCAGAATTCTTCTAAGTTCGAATTCGCCTTAAGTAGTTTTGAATCCGTCATTTCTGATTGGTCCACGTGTCATCCTTAATTAAGATTATGACCGTTGGAGTCCACCTATAAAAAGGTCGTTTCAGAATTGACTAATTAACAATATTACTGAGATATTCTCTTTAAGAAAAAGAAAATTCCGTGAACCCTAATTCTCACGCCGCCGCCGCCATTACTGTTCACGGAAGAAATTCTGGATCGTCGATCTCCGTCTTCAACGACTATTTCTCCAGTGATCGAGAAAAAAGTGAATCACTCGATCTCGCCGAGCCTCAAAGATTTCAGATCTATCTTCTCGATCGAGGTGGTTCTAGTTTTCAGATTTGTGGATCTCTCTCAAGTCATCTTCAACCTTTTCTGATCAAGCTGAAGTTCCTAAAGAAGAAGACTGTCAAAGATCAAGATCTGAAATTTGTTGTTTTGAATTTTTATTCTCAAACCAAAATTTATTTGTAGGAGTTTTTCTCCAAGATTTGTAGGAAGATCTTTCTTCCGAGTTTTGTAGATCCAGTTGGATCGAGTTTTGTAGGAACGTGGTTCCGAGGTGTAGGATTGTTTTCAATCCGAGATAGTGGAGTAGCCGAGTCTAGTGATTTGCTAGATCGGTGAGGAAAGTGGACGTACCCAAGGTTGGGGAACCACTATAAATCTCTTGTCGTCTGTGAGTGCTTGATGTGTGCTGTGTTAATTTTTTAATTCCGCATTTGACACGCATTTCACCTATTCACCCCCCTCTAGGTGATTTAGGCTAACAACTTAGACCTCTCAATTGGTATCAGAGGGAGGTTGATCATTAAAAGGTTAACACCTTGATCGTATCCTTCTAAGTTGAGTATCAAGCATGAGTAAGACTAAGGATTTTGCCAAGCTCCCTATCTGCACCAAGAACAACTTTCCTATGTGGAAGGAAAGGGTCAAATTCTTCATGGAAGCTGTAGACCCTCGGATCTTCATGATTGTTGAAGAAGGTCCTCATGTTCCTATGACCGCATCAACAATAGATCCAACCAAAAAGGTACCAAAGAAATTGATGGATCTAGACAAGGATGAGATTGCACTGGTCTCTCTGGACAAGAAAGCAAAGAATATCATAGCAAGTGCAGTCGATGACTCAATGCTGCAAAATCTGATTCATTGCCAATCTGCCAAAGAGATGTGGCAATCCCTAGTGACTCTAATGGAAGGTACAGAGGAAGTGAGGGATGATCGGAGATCCCTTCTGAATCAAAAGTATGAAGCCTTCCGGCAAGGTCACAAGGAAGCCATAGCTGACACGTTCGAGAACTTCTTCAAGATAGTGAACGGCCTAAGAGTTTATGGCCGAGTCTTCACCAATGGGGAACTCAATGACAAATTCTTAAGATCCCTAACCAAGGAATGGGACAATAAGGTATGTGCCATTCGGGAGTTTGGAAGGTTAGCTGAGACGGACCCGCAGAATCTGTTCGGAAAGCTTATGTCTTACGAGCTGCAAATCAACTCAAGAAAAGCTGAAGAAGAGACAAGCAGGTCTGCATCCAAGGAGAAATCTGTCGCTCTAAAGGCAGATGGCTCAAGGAAGATAAAGGCTAGCTCTCCTGCCCCAATTCCTGAGGCTGATGAAGAAGAATCATCTGAGCCTAGCTCATCTGGCTCAGAACTATCTGATGGAGAGTTCTCCCTACTCTCAAGGCAGTTCAAGAAGTTCTTGAACAAGAAGAAGCAATGGAGAGGCAAGGATGACTCATATAGAAGATCACGACATGACGGTGATCATCGGAAGAAAGGCTCAAGCAGCCATGACAGGTATAATCCTAAACAGAACAAACAGATCTCAACTGACATCATTTGTTATTGTTGCAATAAGCCAGGTCACGTCATCGCCGATTGCCCTCACAAAAAGAAAGAAGGTGGAAGAAGAGAGGAAAAGAAATCCTCACACCATAAGAACAGGAAAGAGAAAAGCTTAGTAGCCAAGAAGAGCAAAACTCTCAGCGACTCTGACTCATCTGAGTCGAGTGAAGAAGAGGAAGCTTACTTTGGGCTCATGGCTCATTCGGATGATGAACAAGTCCTCCAGTTTACTGGGGAGGTAAAATCTCACACTCCTCTCTCTGATTCTGATGATGACAATGAGCAAGAGGGATATTCCTCTGAAGATGAATCTGAGCTCATGGGTCAGTACAAGGAGTTACTCACCGCTTACGAAAAATGTCGTAGATTAATGAAAACTCAAGCCAAAGAGATAAATTCTCTACGAGCTAGTAAGAGCAGCTTGAGAGAAGAAGTCGATAAGACTAACTCTCTTCAAGAGAACCTCAATGCAGCTATGGAGGGATACAATAAAGCTCTCAAGCACATCGACCTTAAGGAGGAAATCATCAAAGAATTGGAACGACAACTCGAGGCTGAAAAGAAGCTTGTTGAGAGTTTTTCCAAGCCTAAGACAGTTCTTCCAATCGTTGCTGAATTCTCTGCTAAGGCCAAGGGTGCTGGTTTAGGCCACATTGTCTCTTCTAGTAAATCCTCTAGGAGAAACAAGGCCAAGAGAAAGAATAAGGCTGCCCGGAAGGCTCTAGCTGAAGAAAAAGGGAAAGCTCCCTTAGAACCTGTTGTGTTCAAGAAAGTTATCTTTCCCACGAACGAACTCGATTATGAGTCCACCTACGGACACTTTTCTAGGCCGATCCCTGAGAAGCCTAAGTCAAGATACCAAGGTTGGACTCGTCCTCGTAACTTTGGCGAGAGTGTCTTCAAGGCACCTTATGAGGAGATTCAGCTTCAAAGCTATGGACCTTATGCTCAAGGTCATAATTTCAAAAAGACACCAAGAGTAAAACCCATTGTAGAAAAGCCTACGAAGGAGAAGACCTCATGTAACTGCCATCATCATGAAGCCTCCTCCTCCAAGAGTAAAGCTCCTGCTGGACCTTCATTCTAGAAAGTCAAGCAGGACTACACAAGGCAAAGATACAACAGGTTCAACTGTTGGTGCTGTGGCAGAATTGGTCATTTTGCCAGTGATTGTTGGTTCAATCCTGAAAATGCTGCAACCCCTAAAGTTAGCAACGTGAGAGTGACCACTCATGAGGCTAATACTCGTAGGGGGAGTACTCTAACTCGAGACCAAGGACCCAAACTTGTTTGGGTTCCTAAGGCTAAATGATTGTAATTGCAGGTATGTCCAAAGGCCACCAAAATGCCAATCTGGTACTTGGACAGTGGATGTTCTCGGCATATGACCGGGACAAGGAGCCTACTACAGAATTACACCTCAGTCCGCAACGGACCAAAGGTCATCTTTGGAGGTTCAGATCGAGGAATAACTAAAGGCTATGGTATGATCTCTAACGGTAGCGTATCCTTTTCGGATGTAGCCTATGTTGAAGGATTGGAACACAATCTCATTAGCATAAGCCAAGTATGCGACAAAGGATACGTAGTTGAATTTCATGCTGACAAGTGTTTGATAAAATTGGTTAACAATATGGAAACTATTTTATCAGGCACTCGAAGCAGAAATATTTTCTGTCTAAATTTTATTTGTATAGACTCTTCGACACCAGTGTGTCTTTTGGCAAAAAGTAGTGCATCTCTTGCTGACCAATGGCACAAGAGACTAGCACACATTAATTTCAAAACTATTAATAAATTATTCTCTCAAAACTTAGTACGTGATGCGCCTAATGTCAAGTGCGTTACGGACAGCCCTTGTCACGCTTGTATTAAAGGCAAGCAAACAAGAAGTTCGTTTAAAAGCATAATAGGCAAGGATTCCAATAGAAGTTTACAGCTTCTCCATATGGACTTGTTTGGTCCACTGCAGGTTAGAAGTTTGGGAGGTAAGGAATATACGTTGGTTATTGTGGATGATTACTCGCGCTTTGCGTGGGTGTTCTTTCTAAAACACAAGTCAGATACCTTAGTATTTTCACTAATTTTGTGAGGCAGATCCAGAATGAATACAACTGTTCCGTAGTCAAAATCAGAAGTGACAATGGAACGGAATTCAAATCTGGAGCCATGACAGAGTTTTGTGAAAGTCAAGGTATATTTCATGAGTTTTCCTCTCCTCGCACTCCACAGCAAAATGGAGTAGCTGAGAGAAGGAACAGAACACTCATAGAGGCTTGTCGGACCATGTTGAGTGATGCCTCACTTCCGGAGTATTTCTGGGCTGAAGCCGTCAACACCGCTTGTCACGTGCAAAATCGAGCACTCATCAACAAGAACCATGATAAGACTCCTTACGAACTTCTAAAAGGCAGGCAACCAACCATTTCATACTTTAGAATCTTTGGCTGTAAATGCTTCGTGCTCAACAACGGGAAGTATCACTCTACCAAGTTTAGCGAGAAAAGCTTTGAAGGTATTTTTGTAGGATATAGCAGCCATAGTAAGGCTTATAGAGTATTCAATAGAAAAACTCTGGTGGTGGAAGAGTCGATACATCTTGTATTTGATGAGACGAGTCTGTTGCAAAGCAACTCGTCTAGTGTGCCTATTGTAGATGCAGGTACAAAGTTGAAAGAACTTAGCTTGGATGAACCTAGTGAAGATAAAGATGAGACATTCATCAAGGTCCCTTCTACAACCACCATTGGAGAGGTGAATGATCAAGATGAAGAAGACATCCCAGCTGAAGATGCAACTCCAGTGGCTGAAGAGATCCCAGATGCAAGTACTTTAGAGTTCAGACACTTGAAGGATCATCCTGTTGACCAAATAATAGGAGATCCTCGGGATGGCGTCAGAACTCGTCGAGGTACAACTAACGAGAATTTACACTTAAGTTTTCTCTCACAGGTTGAACCAAAGAAATTTGAGGAAGCCAACTCCGATGCATCCTGGATTCTAGCCATGGAAGAAGAATTGAATCAGTTCAAACGATGCAAGGTTTGGACACTTGTTCCTAGACCCAAAGGTAAGAATGTCATTGGGACAAAATGGGTCTACCGGAACAAGATGGATGAAGACGGGATAATCGTAAAGAATAAGGCCAGACTTGTCGCCAAGGGATATCGCCAAGAAGAAGGAATCGACTTCGACCAGACTTATGCTCCAGTAGCAAGACTGGAGGCGATCAGATTTTGCAGGTAGCAAAGATGACAGGAAAAGTACCTCCGGGACTTGCCAATTTCTCGGAAGGAGACTCATTTCCTGGAGCAGTAAGAAACAAAACTGTGCAGCCATCTCAACGGCTGAATCAGAGTACATCTCTGCAGGCAGCTGTTGTGCACAGCTCTTATGGATCAAGAATCAGTTTGAAGACTACAACATAAAGTTCCAGAATATTCCCCTGTTCTGTGACTCTTCCAGCGCTATAGCAATAGCCAACAATCCAGTCTCCCACAGCCGGACCAAGCATATAGAGCTTCGCTATCATTTCATCCGGGAGCATGTGGAAAATGGAGATATAGCTCTACAGTATGTCTCCACAGACAGGCAAGTTGCAGATATTTTTACCAAGCCGCTGGACGAGTCCAAGTTCTCGTTCTTCAAAACTGAGCTTGGACTGCTCAACAAAGAAGACCAGTGATGAACTCTCAAATTAAGAAGATATCAGTAATGTTGGCTGCTCAGAGGTACAGCTTTTCAGTGGAAGTAGACATCTACCAGGGCAATTCCTTCAAGTATTAGAGACTCGAGCATCGTTACACTTACACGAGTAAACGGCTAATACTCGAGTAAAAAGTTTCATATACTCGAGTAATCCAAAAGATACTCGTGTATGAACTTCTTATACTCGAGTATGAAAATTCGTTAAGAACTTAATACTCGTGTATGCTGGTTACATACTCGAGTATGAATTATTGATTACTCGTGTATGTTGTGCGCACTCGAGTATACTAAACCTCATACTCGTGTATGCTGTCATCTTCTACTCGAGTACTCGGATTCCTTTTGATTTTCAAAATTCCTACTCGCACCCAGCAATTTGCCGCCTCGTTCAGGTATGTCATTATACTTAATTCTCTCTAAACCTAATTAGGATTATTTATATATATATTCAAAACGAAAAAGTCCTTTCCACTTCTCATTCACTCGAGTAGCCGCCGACTTCTCGTATTCCCGACTCCTGTTCTTCGTCTTCCTTCGCTGCAAGTTTTCCGAATCGCTAATGGCTCCTCCCTCCTCCAAGTTTGGAATCGGCTCTGAATTAGTGACAGATGGCATTGAAGATATTTCGGATGACTTCAAGAACCTACTGATTCTCCTGGATACGGCCGGATTGACCTTCGTTCTTCAAGAACCCTGCCGCCTCTTGCTTCCTGATGTTGAAGAGTTCTACAAAAATCTGAAGGTTAGACACAATGGCACCGTTCTGAAATCCAATGTAAGGGGAGTTGAAATTCGGTTAGATAAAACCTCAGTCGCCACTCTGCTTCGGATGCCATTGGTCGACGAAGAAGATGACTTAGACAAGGCAGATGCCGACCGCACCTCTCTATTCTGTGGTCGAGATCCTGAAGGTGGAGGTGCAACCTTGAATCGATCCTTGTTCAATTCAGAAGGGAAGTTTCTCGTTGACATCATTGCCAAAATCCTATGGTGCAAGACTTACTCCATTAGAGATGTATCCCAGAATCTATTCGACGTTATGCAAGCTATTGTCTGCAGGAAGAAATTCCAATTCGGAATGATGATACTGGATAAGATCCGAGAAAGCGTCAAACATCCCAGTTTTGCTAGGATTATCTCCCTCCTCCTCCATGAGATCAATCCTACAGTGTTTGACTTCTCTAAAGGGACTCCTCTTCACCACATGAAGAAAGTTTCTATATCTTCCATTCAGAGGTATGACCTCAAGATCCTAAACCCTGCCCAAGCCTCAAAGGCTGATGCCATCTCAGAACTACAACAAGACAGCAGCTTACCTGAAGACAGGATCCCATCTCCTCCTCTACATCAAACTATTGCTACCTCTGGTGCCTTAGTTGAGGGGGAGCCTGCATCTTCTCTTTCTCAGCTTAAAGTTTCTTCTGAATCAGTGATTCCAGCACAAGAAGAAGTCAGAGTTGCTACTCCTCCAGTTTCTCCTACTCCAGCTCATCTTCAATCAGCAATTCCTGAATCTGAAATTTCAGATACAGCTCACCTACTGTCTACAGCTGAAGACATCAACAGATTCATTGATGAGCTAAGCTCAGATGATCCTCTTTTTTAGAATGTTTCAGCTGCCAAGTCTCCCACCAAATCTCCATTACAGTCTCCTGCCAAGTCTGCTGATAGTGAGCCAACCAAATCTGATCATGTTAGCTTGTCTGATGATGAGGAAATGTCTCCAGATCCTGTGGAGGCACCTCTGAGGACTTTGGATTTCTCCCTGCCATCCTTCCTCAATCCAGAAGAAGCTGTTGTAATAGAACCCTTCAAAAGGGCTGTCAGCTCAGTGGTCCTAACAGAAATTCCTCCTTGGACTGCTCCTCCTCCTGCTCCTTCAATTCCTGCACCACCCTCAGCACCCTCTTCTTCAGATTTGGTAAGTCAGATTGCACAGTTGCTCCTTGCACAGAGAAACTATTTTGATGAATCTCTAGCATCAGTCAATAACAAAGTCACTACACTTGAACAAGAGATGAGTAGAGGCTTTGCAGAAATCCAGGCAAATACTGATGAACTAAAAAGATTGTTCCAGCTAGGTGGCAAGGCCATAGATCACACTATCTCAAGCATAGGAGAATTGAGAAATCAGCAAGAAACTGTTGCATATAATCAGATCCATTTGGACAAGAATGCTGATGCCAATCTTATGAAAATTTGTGAAGAAGTGGGCAAGTTCAGAGATGAAGCTATAGCTCAGCTATCTGTAGATATCACCAAGGGGGAGAAGACAGTAAAAGAACAAGTGGAAAAACTATCTGAACAAGCTCAAGCAGTTATAAAAGAACAAGTTGACAAACTATCTCTCCAAGCTCAAGCTACTATGGATGGTCTGGTAAAAGAAATGAAAGCAGAAATTCTCTCCCAGCTCCAGTCTGTAAAATTCTATACCTATGATACTGCTGTTTGGCTGCACAACATGAATTTCCCTAATGCCCAGCTCAACTCAGCCATCATTCCACACTTCTTGAATCCTCTTGAAGCTCAACCTCCTGCAGATGCTCCAGACCAGGCAGCCATTCCTGAAAGTATGCCAGCTTTCTCACCTAGATCTGAGGGTGATGTGACTGAGCCTCCCCTATCCTATTCTGAAGCATGGCAAGATGATTTTCCTTCCAGTTCTCAAGGCCCTTCTAAGAGGAAAAGAAAATATGGTGACGGCGCTTCTGCCAGCCGTTCTGCACCAAGGAAAGAGCCAGCTCCTGAAGGTAGACCACCTATTGTTCATGCTGAAGTATGGAGTCCTACCTCTAAGTCCCTAATTCTTGATACTTTGAGGTTAGTGACTGATCTTGGGGAGAACAGAGATAATTACTACAATTATTCAGAGTGGAAAGCCTATGAAGCATCTCAAATAAAGATCAGGCTACATGACAGAAATTGGGGGCATAACAACCCAGCTGCTCCTCCTAGGCCCAGGACTTACTTTCCAAAACCTTTCAGCTACCTAGAGAGGCAAGACCTGAAAAGAGAAAGGATGCACAAGGATGCCCCATCTTGAGTTGAACTGAGAATGTGGAATTGGACCTTTGTTTCTGTGCTTAAAACATTTCTATATATATATATTTAATTCTGGTTATGGCTATTTCATTAATTAACCTGCTTTAGCTTATGTCTTGCTTTTCAAGTATATGTGCATTGTTCTTTTTACTCTGTATAATTCACCTTAGTATAGAGGATGCTGACATCTACAAATAGGGGGAGATTGTTGGGATTTGTCTCCACAATACCTCAGATTTTTAGGAGGTCAGACCTTGAACTAAGATGAATTAAGGTGTATTTGATGCTGTGTTTAAGTTGTATGTGTGCAGGTCCTTAATGCCAAGTGTAGACCAATGTCAGTCTATAATGGGTCACCAAACACAGGACCATACAATGTAATCCCTCATTGTGTGATCCAAAGTGTTGGCCCATGTATAGCCTCTCTATTGGGATACACTTCCTATATGCACTTGGATTGATGGACAGAAGCATTGGAGCTAATTTCCTCAGAAAAAATTCTAAGTCCAAAATACTCGAGTAACCCCTTTGTTATACTCGAGTATCTGACTTAATACTCGAGTAGCTAGTTAGACATACTCGAGTAGTTAGTTAGACATACTCGAGTAATCAGTTAGACTTACTCGAGTAGGGTCTGAATACTCGTGTATATATTTTTATACTCGAGTAGTTAGTTAGTCACTCGAGTAAGTTGTTTTCATACTCGAGTAAGTAACTTAATCACTCGAGTAAATCATGTATCATATTCGAGTAGATCTTTTTTCTTCTCTTTTCTACAAGCTCAAGTAGTCATACTCGAGTAAGTATTCTGATACTCGAGTAAGTTGTTTTAATACTCGAGTAAGTATTTCCATACTCGAGTAATTGACTTTGACACTCGAGTAAGTGAATGTTTCCCGGATACATATTATAATACTCGAGTAACTTCCCCTTTCACTCGAGTATATCTTTCTTTCACTCGAGTATATATTTCTGATACTCGAGTATATATTTCTGATACTCGAGTATATATTTCTAATACTCGAGTATATCTCTTCTGATACTCGAGTAGTTCATCTTTCTCTCAGTAAATTTCTCTTACCTTACTCGAGTATATTTCTCTTTGTCACTCGAGTATCTAAATTCCCATACTCGAGTATATCTTCACTTACTCGAGTATAGCAGTTCTCTATTCCAGAATTCTTCTAAGTTCGAATTCGCCTTAAGTAGTTTTGAATCCGTCATTTCTGATTGGTCCACGTGTCATCCTTAATTAAGATTATGACCGTTGGAGTCCACCTATAAAAAGGTCGTTTCAGAATTGACTAATTAACAATATTACTGAGATATTCTCTTTAAGAAAAAGAAAATTCCGTGAACCCTAATTCTCACGCCGCCGCCGCCATTGCTGTTCACGGAAGAAATTCTGGATCGTCGATCTCCGTCTTCAACGACTATTTCTCCAGTGATCGAGACAAAAGTGAATCACTCGATCTCGCCGAGCCTCAAAGATTTCAGATCTATCTTCTCGATCGAGGTGGTTCTAGTTTTCAGATTTGTGGATCTCTCTCAAGTCATCTTCAACCTTTTCTGATCAAGCTGAAGTTCCTAAAGAAGAAGACTGTCAAAGATCAAGATCTGAAATTTGTTGTTTTGAATTTTTATTCTCAAACCAAAATTTATTTGTAGGAGTTTTTCTCCAAGATTTGTAGGAAGATCTTTCTTCCGAGTTTTGTAGATCTAGTTGGATCGAGTTTTGTAGGAACGTGGTTCCGAGGTGTAGGATTGTTTTCAATCCGAGATAGTGGAGTAGCCGAGTCTAGTGATTTGCTAGATCGGTGAGGAAAGTGGACGTACCCAAGGTTGGGGAACCACTATAAATCTCTTATCGTCTGTGAGTGCTTGATGTGTGCTGTGTTAATTTTTTAATTCCGCATTTGACACGCATTTCACCTATTCACCCCCCTCTAGGTGATTTAGGCTAACAACTTAGACCTCTCAGTTTCTTCCATAGTGAGAGGATTGGATTTCAATCCGGTTAGTGAAGTGATCGAGTCGTCCCTTGTTGGGAGATAGGTCGAAGGGGGAGAGTGGACGTACCCAAATCGGGGAACTACTATAACTACTTGTGTGTTTCTGTGTTGTGGTTGTTTTTATTTTCTTGTGCAGGTTAATTTCTAATTCCGCAAAAGACTGCAAATCACCTATTCCCCCCCCATAGGTGAAGATAGTTGACACTAGATTAACTTTCAATCTGCCTTAGCGTTGAGTGTGTTGACTGAATCATGCTTGATGTCGAGTGAATATACATTGGTGTCGAGAGCATTGAGTGTAGCCGTTGGCGTCGAGAGCATTGAGTGAAGAAGCTAGGCGTCGAGTGCTTTGACTGTATCTGTCCAAGCATCGAGTGGATTCAGAGCTATTTGTTAGGCATCGAGTGGATTCAGAGTTATTTGTTAGGCATCGAGTGAATTCAGAGCCTTATTTTAGGCGTTGAGTGAACTCAGAGCCTGTATTTTTGGCGTCGAGTGATCTCAGAGCTTATGTTTTGGCAATTTTGATGTGTCCATCGAGTGACTTTGAGTTCGTCAAGTCATATTCGTCGAGTTTACCGTAGTGATTTCTAGTTTTCTTCCCTTTGCATTATTATGAAAATCTGATGCTAAGCCTTGAGTTTTTTGTGTTATTTATTAATATAATTTAGGATTATTTGTGGCCCTGGTTGCTAGTGGATAAATGACCACCACCTCAGTGTCGGTTTGTGAATCATTGCACCTGTTGGGTTTTTCTTCTCTTCTTACGGGCTGTTGGATTGTGTTGGATAATATGCCCACAGCCACAACGCCTTTTTGAGATGTTTGGTCTGAAGGTTGGTGTTGGACAATGTGGCCCCCAACTTAGTACTATTTTGTTTACTGGTGTTAATGATTCGCGTGTTTTGAGATGACCAGTCTCTGCTATTTATATATATATATGCACATATGTTTTTATGCATGCACTTGCAGATTTTATAGAAGCATGGCTTCATTTCGCACTTGGTGCACCCTTTCTTATTACTCTGTTTGAGAATTCTTCTCTGCCTATTAAAGTATGAATTTTTGCTGTGATTGGACAACTTTTCTTTTATAAGGGTTGGTAACCCTTTTGCCTCTTTGAATTATTGATACTAATGATCTTTGGTTACCACTTATTTTTTCTTATTGAGGTATTTTTTTTCTTTTGAATGCCTCAGGCTTGGAGCAGTAGTCGGTTGAGCGGCTAGTGTTGGTTATTGCTGGTGTTCTACGACTATTGCAGTTGTTCTTTCCTCATCGTTGTGAGGTAGATCTATTGTTTTGTTTTTAGTTCATACATACATGTTTTTTAGTGGGTTCATGTCAGGTTGTTGACATTCACTTGAGATTTTTGTGTGGAATGTTAAGTATTTGCTAGCTGCTAAGTCAATTTCTGATTGAATTGTTGGTTTACTTGCTCTCTGGGAAGGTTTTATGTTAGGATTGCATGTTAGTTATTTTAAGTGTAAAAGTATCATTATGACTACTTCATTCATAACATATTTCAAGCCAAGTCAATCTATTTTAACTACGTAAAAAAGGCTCTTTCTATATTAGTATTAAATCTAGCAGTAGTATATCATGAGTTGTCCTGTTTGAATGTTTATACTCATGTAAGATGTCAATCTATATAAACAAAGTATTTTTATGCAGCATATATTCATATTTTCACTTGTGGACTAGTTGATCTACTAAGACGAGGGATACGTTCGTCAAAACTTAACTTATATTACAGTTTTCTTGATAATAACTTGAGCATTTTGTATTAAGTTTTTGGTCTGTGTTCTTACCTGAGCGCCTGCATTTATCCCCTGCACGGCGTGACATCATAACGTGTGTTTTCTCTTACTCTAATATATTGTTTAAATGCGAAAAAAATGCGGGTTGTGATAGACACACCCTTTGAGGGGCGGCCCAGTACCTCTCGCTGGTACCCAGGCAAGGAAGCTAATACCATGCCAGGTAAATAACTGTGTTCACCTCTTTCTCACTAAATTTAGGTCATACTAAGCTGAACCTATCCACTGCAGGCTATCGAAAGATCTCATCAGCTTATGTTGACATCAATGAGGAGGAGTTCTCTCTGCCTCTATCTCCTGAATCAATTGTTGCTTTCTTAGGCGACCTGAAGGACGTTGTGGTATTGAAGCGGTGAATGACCGAGCTGTTTCGAAAAACCCCCCCTTATACTATGAGAGATTTACAACTGGGTTCGCGATAACTAAGATGATGTCGAGGATCGACTCCTTTGTATTGAGAACAACTACACACATCTGCTAGCTGAGTTGGGGGGAGAAGCTGACAGCAGGACGGACTTCCCTGGGATCCACATCGCGCGAGCCAAAGATCAATTACGTTTGGCACAATAGGAGTTGCAGAATATTCGTGTGAGTCATTACTCTTGCATGCTGTCTAGGGAGGGGAAGAGAGGCCAGGGAAGGTGGTAATGACCCCAGATGGGTCTACTGGCACTCGCTTTCCTGCCCCTTTTTTTAATTATATTTGTAATAATAAACAATGTTGGCTCTGGGTTATCTTTTCCATTACTGATCTGTTTTTTAAGCCTGGAATATAGTATTAGCTCGGACTCGGCGGCGAGTAGGGGGAGTTTGGGATCATATTAGGGTCCAAGGCGGGATACGACGAGTTGGCCATTCACACATCCCCCATCCAGGATCCTTCCCGCCCAAAATTCTCTATAAATAGCCCCCACACCTACCACATTAACTACTACTTCAAAAGTTTCTAGCCTTCCTTTCTCAAACTTTCTCTTCTTGCACTCGCGCTTTTACGCTCTCCTTCCTCCACTCGTGAAATGACAGGTAATACAGATGGTCAGACCAAGTGCATCACAGCCTTTGTCGAGTACCCCTTCATGAATTGCAATCTTATAGAGGAGGAGTTCTACACGATAGTCGGGCTCTATGTCTCACCGGGTTTCACTGCGCATTTCACAGGGAAGGAGGAATCGATAAACCATTTCTCGCCGACCGAGCTCGTGATTCCTACCGAGCACATCAAGGTAGGGCTTTACATCCCACTGTGGTCAGAGGTGCGCTAGGCCCTGCGGTACTTTGGGGTTGTTCCTGCACAACTCAACCCCAACTCTATCGCCTCGTTAGTGGCATTCGCCTGTTATATGCGGGAGGAGCAGATCGAGTTCAGCCTCCCGGTTTTCTGCAAGCTTTTCAACTTCAGAACAAAGAGAGATGAGATCACCTTCTTCTCCGAAAATAATCTCAAGGTTGTGGGTCTCGCCAACAAGAATCATCACTGGATCTGAAAGTTCATCTTCGTATCTGGTGATTTCGGAAACCTCCCTCTCTCACCTATCCAATAGGAAGAATCGACCTACCATCCTCCCAGCCTTGGTGATCACGATTCCAAACTCCACCAATTCCTATTCTAGAAGGAATTCGATGTCCCATACTTGAGGAGAAACATTGAATCACTCCTTCGTGTACTCGCCGACGAAGGTACCCTTTACCCTTCCCTTCAAAACTTGGTTATTTGAGAACTTCTACTAACTTCTACATGCACAAGGGTGCAAGACCTACCCATTCACCTGCCTTACGCGAGTGGTAAAGCTCTCTCCTATGAAAAGGCATGTGCGGAGGCTGCTGTTGCGGCCTACAGGAGCGAGCCAGGACCATTGCTGAAATCTAGCGGTCAGAAGCGAAAGCCTGACGCACATCCTACCCAATCGCTCTCCAAGAAGCCCTAGGCCACAACTCCCGCAAAGGGCAAGGAGTTCTACACAACTCCTCCTACGAGAACTCTGATCGCTGGTGAGACTGTCGTAAGATCACCAACGATATCGGCGGTACCACGGCGGCACCCGAAGAGAAAGTGGTGTCGAGAGGCAACAGGAACTTTGGTCTGGGCGAGAAGTTACTGGATGATGTTTGTAAGCCACTGCTGCTCTAGGATAGAGAATCCAACAAGGCCTCCATTTCCACTATCCTCCCCTCTTGGAAAGAGGGCGCGACCATCTCTGGCCAAGCATATGCCTTCTCCTTCGGGCATTATGGGCGGGACAATATCGCCTACTATAGCAACGCAACTATGCAGTCCCTTGCACATGAGAGTGTGCGAGCCTAGCTCTGTGCCATCGAGCTCGCTCACATGACAGCCATATGATAGCTCGCTCACATGACAGCCTATCGCAGAACCTGGCTGATGTTAGTGACTCGTGAAATCTGCTATCTGGAGAAGTCGCGACGTTGAAGCAAAAGTTGGAAGCTACTGAGAAACTTCTCATTGGGCACGAGGATGGAGTGGTAAGTCCACGCCCACCCTACGCATTCGCAACTTTGCATTCTTGCTTTAACCCTTTTTTTAAAACTTTTTGCAGGATGTCGCGACCGCTGTTCAATTGCGCTCGTGCATCACCCATCTTGAGGAGAAGAATTGGGGTTGAAGGCCAAGAACATGCAGCTGGTTGACTCACTCATACCTCCTCCCTGATGAGAGGAAAAAACTTCGACTATATTCCCAATACAAGATCGAGTTGATGATGCAGGAGAACGCCATCAGTGCGACAAAGCACGTGCTTAAGGTGATGCAGAGCTCCTGCCCTCTGAGAGGTGAAGGCGCGAGAGTCACCGTCGATGACCTAATCCCCGATCTATTCCTTCTAATTGACGAGTCAGGAGACGACGCTGGCGCCACCTCCCACGAGAGCGAGCAGTCGGCATCTCCATCATGATGCTACCGCTCTTTCCTGTTTTTCTTACTTTTATGTATTTTTCTCTTCTTTTGGGCATGACCCTTTTTGCGAGATGCAATACTGTTAATGAAATACAAATTAAAGTTTTGCTGTGAAATTTCACTATTCTTTTTCTTTTAGCTCTGATAGCTCTATCACGTGAAACCCCACTTTGCTCGTGCTTTAACTTTAACTTTAGTAATTTTAACTTCTGTAATTCTTGTGAAGGATATTTTGCGAGACCTTAGCCCAGGCTCTCGCCACAATATCTTGCAAAATGTCGATTTCGCGAACTCGAGCGCTAGAATTAGGTTGCCCCTAAGGTCCGTTCTCGTGTTGTTCTCGTCTTATCATACTCATGGGCAACTACTCTTTTTACCTCTATTGCTCGATATTATCCCCCTGCGAGTGCTCAACTACCGAGATCTAGCCCCAAAAACTAAGATTCGTCTATACTCTTTGCCTTGCCTCTTTTATGCCCTTGCCTCAGTACTTGCCATAACTTATTTTTGAGTGATTTTGTAAGACCCCATTTTTTCCTTTTAAACCACCGGGGTCTTATGCCCAGAATCGCTGCTTTGCGGTGGCACCGACACTCGGGAAGGCCGCCACTATAAAACGCCAATTCTGCTAGCCTTTTTCGATCACAAAGAGAGAGAAGTAAATGCAACATGTCTACATAATCATATATGAAAGGACAAGTAGAAATTAAATATGTAACCTTAACTTATATGAATGCCCATACAAACTTATAAGTTAAGGGGTCTTTTTCAAGGCTCCCATTGTATAAAAAGTCTCATACCAATTTATACGTTGGTGTGTCAGTTGTATGCAAATATGAGTGTAGTGATATGCTATGCCATGATTTATGCAAGTGCAACTCACGCACACGACTCTATGCGCACAGACCTTTAGTTCCCCCTGCTTGGGAAGCTAGCTTCACTCCCAGGAACCTCCGTAGTGGCAAACAGTGACAGTGGGTCGGGCCCCCCACTCCTAGGCGGGTATCCACACTACTGGGCCTAGCCCTTCCGTACGCCCTAGAAGAACACAACCTAGGGTATCCGCATACTAGTGCTGGCTATATCCACCAGAATTTCTTTGGCTAAGTGTCCCACATCGCCTAGTCTATGTACCGACGTCGGTGTGAACGACAGTCAAATATCGAAGACCCACCACCTTATTCTGTATTTAAACCCTCGAGCCCTCGGCTCCCCGGACTGTCCCGTCCGTGCATCTACCTTCAGAAGCTACCGTCTTAATGACAATCAAACCAACCTAATCTACCTCCCTAACTATCGGGGTGTGTGAATGTGCAACCCTAGTTATACTAGTTGCTCTTTTAGTTTATTATTCCTACGGTTTACGTTAGCCAAGGACTGCCCCCGGTATACCCCGTGAAGGCTCTCAAAGGGCACTAAGAACTATGATGGTTGCTGAAGCCCATCGTTCCCTTTTGCAAGGAACTTACTTTTATTGGTTTTACTCATTACCCGATCCCTTTTAAATTTCTTTGGATCTAACCCTAGTGTATTAAGACTCTTTCTCTCCTACCGGGGAGGACAATCTTTCGTCGGTCCCAAGCACCTCTTATGACTAGACAACCTACCAACCTATCCTCATCTTGGTTACTGAGAAAGCATTCATACACATTTATAAACCATTATCCCAATATCCAAATCCTCTAAATTCATCCTGCAGCTTAATATGATTTCAACAGTTTTTACTAAATGCAGACCATCCTAAGCTATATGAGGTATACAAAGGGAGGTACTCCAAATTGTCTTCCAAATCTCCTATAAAATTTACTGGAGGTCTATCATGACATAATTAGCCTAAATCCAGAAATTTATAATTTTCCTTGTTAATCTGATCATTATTTAATTTTCCTAAAAGATTGGCCATGGGTAATTTTAAACATGAACTACATGATTTTCTCAAGTAATGCTGACCCAAAAATTATAATCACTAAATAACAGAGAGATATCAATAAATATTAATTTCCATGATTTTACAGAATTGATTTAGCCTCTAATTAATTTATCCAATATAATTCCATTAACCATATGTAAAGAAGGAAGTACAAAAATTATTCATTAGAAAATTATATAAAAATTAAAGAATCTTAATATGGTACAGAAAGGGTCATTGTGCAAAAATTATAATTTTACAGGCTTGCTAGATACAAAAATAAATTTAATTAAGTTTTCTTTGGAAACAATACTTAATGAAGCAACCCTTAGAAATAATCTTCTAAAAATCCCATAAAAGTTCACAGAGCTTAAAAACATAATAAAAAGGCATCTAGCAAAAGTTCATCAATTTCCAGCAAGTAGTTACTTTATAATAAATTCCTTAGTAAATAATAAAAATTACTAAATTGTTAATGAAGTATCCAAAATAATAGTCTTAAATTCATACCAAAATCTCTAGAGCTTGTACTAACTTTAACGACTATTCTACCCAAATCTCATCACTGTTCAGTGAGTTTTAGTGACATTTTTTATCACTACAAGTTTGTGCCCTAAACTAGGGTTAGGGTTTTGAGGGACTTATTTACTTTAAAATTTATTTAGATTTCTGCAAGAGGATTCTAGCTACCCTAGAATCCTCTCCACCAAGTTTCAAATCATATCAAGGTCATTCGACTACCTGCCCTTCACAAACTACCAAGAACCATCCTCAGGGTTTGGCCTTGGGTCCTAGGGAAAATCTACCCCAATCTACCTCAAACTCCATGAGAGGGTGCTAGAAATCATGCCTAGTCAGTGGTCAAAATCTCAGCCTCTGTTGAGGTGATTTGACCACTCAAATCACAAAGTGCATTTTTTATCTAAAAACTCCTTAATAGGGCAAAGCTTAGGTTTGTTCATTTCCAATCTAAAACATCTCCAAATGAGAAGAAAAATTATACAGAGCCTTATGATGAACCAAGGGATCACTCACCAAAATTTGGGAGGGTTTGGAAGTAATTAAGCCACCTAATTAATTTATATAATGATTATTAACTTTTTCTAAAAACTATAGAACAATATTCTCCAAAAATTCCCACTTTTGGACAGGACTTAGGTATAGCTATGGTAGACTCCCTGCCCAAATTTCATATCATTTGGACAAGGGATGAAGGCTGGGCATCCATTTGAATCTCAGGATAGCCCTAGGTATAGGTCCCACCAAAATAAGTTCTGTGGTCAAACCACTTACCCTAACGAGTTGAAATAAATTTTAAAATAATCTAGACTCGAAGGGCTACAACTTCTGTGACTGGAAATTTTTCCCAAAACGGCCTATAAGGGCCTCATTTATTTAATTTAAAAGGAGAATAATATCTAGTGAAAACAATACACTATATAATATATTTAAAGTATAATAAAACAGCATGACACCTTTTATCTTCTCAGAAACCCGAAACCAACAAACCTTAAAATGCATAAAACATGTAGCTTTCCAAGTGGATTTCCCGTCCACCCAGCCATCTCCCTTACCGGGCACCACCACGACCACCTCCGTTGGGGTGAGGGCTACCGTTAGGGGGCGGCACGACCGCCGGAGAGGCGGTTTCCGGCGAACCCGACCACCATGAAGTTCGGAAAAACCATGGAAACGTTCACCCGATCCAGCTCTTTTGAGCCCAATATCTCTCTTAATAATTCCTAAGATCTATCCATAGAAGAAGAGGTAGAGGAGGACCTTGTTCGCGGGCTTGAGGCGTGCAGATCGACGGAAAGCCATTAGTGGTGGAGGTGTCACCGACGCTCTTCAACATCATGCAGAATCCTCTCGTCTCCTTCTGGCAAGGTGTGGAAACGAATGCTTGAGGTCTAGGGAAGCTTTTAAACCAGTAAAAGGGGGATGGGGAATGCCTAACCGATGGTTGCCATTAATTGTCCATAAAGGCAATTTCGGCCATGGTGGAGAGGGGTTGAACACGACTTAATCCAGCTAAGTAACGGCTGGAAACTCCTCCTCTTCCCTAGAGGAGTTAAATCCAGCCATTAAGGAGGAGGGGAAGGGGCCATGGCATCAAATACCATTAATGGCCGTGAAAGCTGGTTCACGGCCATGGCCGTGGCTATTAACTCACTGTTTTCAAAACTGACGCCACGTGGCATTCACCGGTCAACATTTTAAAATAAAACTTAACTGAGTCTTAATAAGAATAACGACCCAATAACGCATTCTGGCCTACATCCTGGAACGGCCCAGTTCAACTGAACCATTAGCCAAGCTAAAACCGCCAGAAGAAAATCTAAGAAAAATGGCGTTGAGTGAGCTCTGCTCACTCAACGCCACCCAGGCTATGACATTGAGTGAGCTCGGCTCACTCAACGCTATCCAGGCTACAGCGTTGAGTGAGCTCTGCTCACTCAACGCCATCCAGGCTACGGAGTTGAGTGAGCTCTGCTCACTCAACTCCATCCAGGCTACGGAGTTGAGTGAGCTCGGCTTACTCAACGCACTCCAGGCTACAGCGTTGAGTGAGCTCTGCTCACTCACCGCCATCAAGGCTACGGCGTTGAGTGAGCTCTGCTCACTCAACGCCATCCAAGATACGGCGTTGAGTGAGCTCTGCTCACTCAACGCCATCCAGGATACGGCATTGAGTGAGTTCTGCTCACTCAACGCCATCCAGGATACGGCATTGAGTGAGTTCTGCTCACTCAATGCCATCCAGGATACGGCGTTGAGTGAGCTCTGCTCACTCAACGCCATCCAGTATACGGCGTTGAGTGACCTCTGCTCACTCAACGCCATCCAGGATACGGCGTTGAGTGAGCTCTGCTCACTCAACGCCATCCAGGATACGGCGTTGAGTGAGCTCTGCTCACTCAACGCCATCCAGGATACGGCGTTGAGTGACCTCTGCTCACTCAACGCCATCCAGGATACGGCGTTGAGTGAGCTCTGCTCACTCAACGCCATCCAGGATATGGCGTTGAGTGAGCTCTTCTCACTCAACGCCATCCCGGCTATAGCATTGAGTGAGCTCTGCTCACTCAACGCCTTCCTGACTACGGCGTTGAGTGAGCTCTGCTCACTCAACGCCGTTCAGCTTATGCCATTGAGTGCACTCGACGCACTCAACGCCCGAGCCTAAACTATGTTTTAAGCAAATTTCTGACCTACTATTTGCAGACCAAGGTGATTCTCACCTTGAGCCTGGGTCTCTTGACCTCCTTGGGCTTCCTAGGGTTTTATCATGACTTGGTTATGACAAAACCTCTCCTAGGGGTCTGGTCGGAAATGGGATGTTACAAATCCCAATATACAAAAATAAAAATTTTGTCCCCGAAATTAAGGTTAAGCCTATGGGGGGTTCTATTGGAATAGAAGAAATTGTAACATCCCTACGGTTTAAGGTATACCTGACTCGAAGAGTTCCGGAGACTTTTGCTGCATCAAGTCCTGTGGCTCCCATGTATGCTCCTCATGCCCATGATTGCTCCATAGAACCTTGACTAACGAAACCTTCTTACGTCGCAAGACCCACACTGCCGTGTCATCGATCCTGATCGGCTCCAAGTTGACTGATCGATCCGAGGCCACCGGGCCATCTGCTATGGAAATCAGTTGCTCAGGGCATAGCAGATCCCTCCATAGTGAGGAGACGTAGAAGATGTCATGCAATCCTGCTAACTCCGGCGGTAGCTCCAGTCTATAAGCCAAGGGGCCGATACGCTCCAGATCCTGTAAGGCCCCATATATCTCGGACTGAGCTTCTTCCGCCCGCGAACCCGCGAGACTGCGTGCATCGGCCGTATCATCAAGAAAACTCGGTCTCCCACATAGAACTCCACCTAACGATGCCTCGCATCATAATATTTGGCCTGCCTACTCTGGGCTTCCAACATCCTGTCTCGGATCAATCTAATCTGAGCATCTGTATCCCCCACAAACTCCGAGCCAAGTGCATGCAGATCCTCATCCTAAACCCATGATAGTGGGGTCCTGCACCTTCGTCCATACAACGCCTCATATGGAGCCATGCCTATGCTGGACTGATGGGCGTTATTATATGAAAACTCGACCAGTGTTAGTAACCTCTCCCAAGGCTCGCCGTGGTCCAAAATACACAGGCGCAAAAGATCTTCCAGTGAACGGTTGGTGCACTCCGTCTGCCCGTCAGTCTGAGGATGAAAAGCCGTGCTGAATGTCAACCGAGAACCCAGATGGGCCTGAACTGAACTCCACTCCCTGGATGTAAACCGCCCATCCCGATCCGAAATGATAGTCTTGGGCACCCCATGATAACGCACAAACTGTTCAATGAACCTCCATACTAATACACCAACCGGGGTGTCTTTTTCCACTGGAATGAATCTGGACACCTTCGTTAGCCTGTCCACTATCACCCAGATCGAGTCATTTCCCGCACGGGATCGAGGTAGCCCATGTATGAAATCCATGGCTATATCCTCAAATTTCCACTCCAGCACCGGAAGTAGATGCAACAAGCCAGCCGGATTCCTACACTCTGCCTTTACGAGTTGGCAATCCTCGCAATGCATCACAAAGTACGTAATGTCCTTCTTCATACCCGGCCAGTACATCGTCCTCTTCAAATATTTCACCATCTTGGTGATTCCCGGGTGCACCAAGTATCAGCTACAGTGAGCTTCCGTCATAATGTCCTCCCGGATCTGGCCTCAAGCCGATATGTAGACCCTGCCTCTTAAACACAGGAGACCATC
This sequence comes from Platanthera zijinensis, assembly GCA_039513925.1. NCBI lineage: Eukaryota > Viridiplantae > Streptophyta > Magnoliopsida > Asparagales > Orchidaceae > Platanthera > Platanthera zijinensis. The sequence goes on from CM077090.1 coordinate 98,369,046, forward strand.
TCTCAAAGAGTAATCACCTGTCATGCCTTCCTCCAAGGCTCTGAATATCAGCTCAGCCCTCACATCCAGCTTCTGCCCATCTCTGATGCGGTCCCGAATATCATCAGTAGTAACCATCGATCCCAAGTACTCCATGTATAACTCCGGGTCATCCTCGGACACCAGTGATATCTGTATCTCCTCGAATTATTTAACAACCTCCAAGACCATCAGCTGCGTGCCTACTCCTGACGTACTCGCTCTCCGGCTCAAAGCGTTTGCGACCACATTTGCCTTCCCCGGATGGTAGTGCATGGTATACTGGTAGTCCGACAGAAACTCCACCCAGCGTCTGTGCCTTATGTTTAACTCCTTCTGTGTGTCTACGTATTTCAAGTTCTTGTGGTCTGAGAAAATATCGCAATGAACTCTGTGGAGGTAGTGTCGCCAGATATTAAGAGCAAAAACGACTGCCCCTATCTCCAAATCGTGCACGGGGTAGTTCTGCTCATGCTGCTTCAACTGACGGGAGGCGTAGGATATTATGTGCCTGTTCTGCATCAGAACGACACCCATCCCCTGATAAAAAGCATCTGTGTACACCTGGAATCCTTCCTTCCCTGACGGAAGAGCAAGGATGGGAGCCGAGGTAAGACGATCCTTCAGCTCCTGAAAAGCAAATTCGCATCGTGGCGTCCAAATAAAAGGAGACTCCTTCTTTGTCAGAGACGTAAGAGGGAGGACAATCTGAGAGAATCCCTTTATGAACTTCCAGTAATAACCGGCAAGCCCTAAGAAACTTCCAACATCTGAGGCCGAGTTCAGTGGTGGTCAATCCCGTACTGCCTGGACCTTCGCCGGATCTACTGCCAAACCTGCTCCACTGATTACATGGCCCAAAAAGGCCACCTCCTTTAGCCATAACCGGCACTTGCTGTACTTGGCATACATCTTATGCTCCCGCAGCTTCTCCAAGGTCAAGGCAAGATGCCTCGCATGCTCCTCCTCCGTCCTTGAATAGATAAGGATGTCATCGATGAATCCGATAACAAAGACATCTAGATACTGTTCGAACACCCGGTTCATCAAGGTCATGAATGCGGAGGGCACATTCGTGAGCCCGAAAGGCATCACGGTAAACTAGTAATAACTATATCTACTGCTAAAGGCCGTCTTCAGGATGTCCTCCTCCAGAATGCGAAGCTGGTAGTACCCCGATCTCAGATTTAGCTTTGAGAACCAATGGGCTTCCTCTAGCTGGTCAAAAAGCTCGTCTATCCTTGGCAAGGGATAAGTATTCCGGACCGTCAACCTGTTCAGGGCCCAGTAATCTATACATAGCCGAAGAGTTTTGTCCTTCTTCTTGATGAATAACACCGGAGCTCCCCATGGTGAAGAGCTAGTCTGGACGAACCTGGCCTCCACTAACTATTAAAGCTGGCTTCGAAATTCCACAAACTCCTTCGGGGCTATTCGATAGGAAGCTCTGGATACCGGCTTAGCCCCCAGTACGAGCTGAATTTGGAATTCCTTCTCTCGGTGCGGGGGTAGCCCCGGTAGCTTCTCCCGAAATACGTCGGCAAAGTCTCGCACTACTGGAATGTCTAAAATGGAGTCCATGGTCACAACCGCCTCAAAAAGAACCTTATAAACCTCCTCCCCCTACAGATGGGCCTTGATGGCCTGCACAGGTGATAATAATATGCGGGGTGCGGTATAATATCTTCGATAATAATGAAGGAGTCCTCGTGCCTCACAGTGATCCTCTTCTCCATGCAGTCAATCTGGGCATGGTTCCTGTACAGCCATGTCATGCCAAGAATCAGATCGTAATCTGGCATTCTCAGAATCATCGCTGGTGCCTCAAACGCTTTCCCGCCGATCTCCGCCTCCATATTACAATGAGCAGAGGTCATTAGCTATGATCCATCGGGTAGGCGCACCCTCATTATCTTTCCGGTGAACCACTCCACGCCTGCCAGTCCTTTCACGAAATCTTCCGACACAAACGAGTGCGAAGCATCGGTGTCGAAAAGAGTGTGAGCGGGCTTGCCGCTGATGAAAACTATACATGAGGTAATTAAGTGTCTTAGTATTCTGGTTATAGTTTGTCTTCTCTTAATTTCTAACTAGGCTATGTCCAAGAAAACTAGTTCCTAGGAAGGGAAAAAAATATAAACGTACTTCCATACCTGCGATAACCTGCTCCGGGTTACGGGGCTGTGTCAGGTTTAGAGCATACACCAGCTCCTTCTCTGGCCTATGGACTCAGCCCTGATATCCTTGTCCTCGATCGTTTCCTCGGCCGCCAAACTATCGGGGAGGTGGGGCGCCCTAAAGTGCTGGTGGGGGTGCTCGCCTCATAGGACAATTCCTCTTGATATGCCCCAGCTGATTGCACGAAAAGCATATCGGTGCTTGCTCTGCTGTCCTTGGCATCTCCAGCATCTGTAAAGGCTGGGGAGCCAATACCACCTGAATCCTCAGCTCCTGCCCAATCTCCTGAGGAGGTTGATCCCCGTTCCTTCTCTCTCCAATAACCTGGCCTCGAGGACGGTCTCTACAACCTCCAATCACCGCATCGTCAGCCGGTCTCTTCTGGCTCTTGACTGTAAGCTGATCTGCTTCTCTCTTTTTAGCCATCTCCAGAATCCTGGCCAAACTCCCCTCTGAGACGAAGAGGAGGGCCTGTCTCATGTCGTCTTGCATCCCCTTGTAAAACCTCCTAGCATAGCCAGCATCGTACAACTGATAAGCGTCAATATAGCGTGCCAGGTGAGTAAACTCCTGATAATACTCCAGCACCGTCCTGTTCCCCTGCCTCAGCCGCAGGAACCTTTCCTCTAGCTCGTCCCTCCCCGACTGAGGTACGAAATGTCCCAAGAGTGCTGCTCTGAACTCTTCCCAAGTAATATCTGCGCAATCCATACCCGCAAAGGTGGTGTCCAACTGTGACTTCCACCACCTCTTCCCATGTGACTCCAGGCAGGAGACTGCCAAAGCAACCGCTTCCTCAGTGGGGCATCGAATCCTCGCAAGAATCTCATAGATGGTATCCAACCATTCCTTCGTGCGTACCGCCGACTCTGTCCCAAGGTAGGATGGAGGGGAAAGTCCCCGGAAGACGCACATCCAGTTGGCCCCGGGTTTTAGTTGTGGAGCCCGGGCTTGCTAAGCTCTAAAGGCCTCAAGAATGGCCGTCAGTGTTTGCCCCATCTCCATCTGCTGGAACGGAGCTAGAGCCGGCAGAGGTAGGACCACATTCTGAGCCTGAGGTGCCCCCTACTGTGGGGTAGGGTTCGTTGCAGGCTACAAGGAAAAATTCCATTCGTTAGACAACATATGAAAGGAATATAAGAAAGGGGTAAGATTGGACTTTACATGTGATTTCCTCATGGGCACACCACTACTTCCGCTGCTAGTTTGTCCGCAAACTAGGCTCGCATGGGGGTGGCCCAAGGTTTTGTGGACTACTTCTCTTTCGATCGAGGTCTGCCTCTGATACCACTTGTAAGACCCCATTTTTTTTCTTTTAAACCACCGGGGTCTTATGCCCAGAATCGCCGCTTTGCGGTGGCACCGACACTCGGGAAGGATGCCATAACAAAACGCCAATTCTGCCGGCCTTTTTCGATCACAAAGAGAGAGAAGTAAATACAACATGTCCACATAATCATATATGAAAGGACAAGTAGAAATTAAATATGTAACCTTAACTTATATGAATGTCCATACAAACTTATAAGTTAAGGGGTCTTTTGCAAGACTCCATACGCATAAAAAGTCCCATACTGATTTATACGTTGGGGTGTCAGTTGTATGAAAATATGAGTGTAGTGATATGCTATGTCATGATTCATGCAAGTGCAACTCACACACACAACTCTATGCCCACAGACCTTTAGTTCCCCCTATTTGGTCAACTAGCTTCACTCTCAGGAACCTCCATAGTGGCAAACGGAGACAGTAGGTCGGGCCCCCACTCCTAAGCGGGTATCCAAACTACCGGGCCTAGCCCTTCCGTACACCCCTAGAAGAACACTACCTAAGGTATCCGCGTACTAGTGCTGACTGTATCCACCAGAATTTCTTTGGCTAAGTGTCCCACACTGCCGAGTCTACGTACCGACATCGGTGTGAACGACAGTCAAATATCGAAGACCCACCACCTTATTCTGTATTTAAACCCTCGAGCCCTCGGCTCCCCGGATTGTCCCATCCGTGCATCTACCTTCAGAAGCTACCTTCTGAATGACAATCAAACCAACCTAATCTACCTCCCTAACTACCGGGGTGTGTGAATGTGCAACCCTAGTTATGCTAGTTTCTCTTTTAGTTTATTATTCCTACGGTTTACGTTAGCCCAGGACTGCCCCGGTATACCCCGTGAAGGGCTCTCAAAGGGAACTAGGAACTATGATCGTAGCTGAAGCCCATCGTTCCATTTCGCAAGGCACTTACTTTTATTGGTTTTACTCATTACCCGATCCCTTTTAAATTAAGTTGGATCTAACCGTAGTGTATTAAGACTCTTCCTCTTCTATCGGGGAGGACGATCTTTCGTCGGTCCCGAGCACCTCTTATGACTAGACAACCTACCAACCTATCCTTATCTTGGTTACTGAGGATGCATTCATACACATTTCCAAACCATTATCCCAATTTCCAAATCCTCTAAATTCATCCTGCAGCTTAATATGATTTCAGCAGTTTTTTACTAAACGCAAACCATGCTAAGCTATATGAGGTATACAAAGGGAGGTACTCCAAATTGTCTTCCAAATCTCCTATAAAATTTACTTGAGGTCTATCATGATATAATTAGCCTAAATTCAGAAATTTATAATTTTCCTAATTAATCTGATATTTATTTAATTTTCCCAAAAGATTGGCCATGGGTAATTTTAAACATGAACTACATGATTTCTCAAGTAATGACCACCAAAAAATTATAATCACTAAATAACAGAGTGATATAAATAAATATTAATTTCCATGATTTTACAGAATTTATTTAGCCTCTAATTAATTTATCCAATATAATTCCATTAACCATATATAAAGAAGGAAGTATCAAAATTATTCATCAGAAAATTATAAAATTTTTTTAGAATATTAATATGGTAAAGAAATGGTCATTGTGCAAAAATCATAATTTTACAGGCTTGCTAGACACAAAAATAAATTTAATTAAAGTTTCATAGGAAACAACACTTAATGAAGCAACCCTTAGAAATAATCTTCCAAATATTCCATAAAAGTTCACATAGCTTTGAAACATAATAAAAAGGCCTCTGGCTAAAGTTCATCAATTTCCAGCAAGTAGTTACTTCATAATAAATTCCTTAGTAAATAATACAAATTACTAAATTGTTAATGAAGTATCAAAAATAATAGTTCTAAATTCATAACAAAATCTCCAGAGCTTGTACTAAATTTAAACACTATTCTTCCTAAATCTCATCACTATTCAGTGAGTTTTAGTGACATTTTCTATCACTACAAGGTTTGTGCCCTAAACTAGGGTTAGAGTTTTGAGGGACTTATTTACTTTAAAATCCATTTAGATTTCTGCAAGAGGATTCTAGCTATCATGGAATCCTCTCCACTAAGTTTCAAATCATATCAAGTTCATTCGACCACCTGCCCTTCACAAACTACTAAGAACCATCCTTAGGGTTTGGCCTTGGGTCCTAGGGCAATATACCCCAATCCACCTCAAACTCCATGAGAGGGTGCTAGAAATCATTCCTAGTCAGTGGTCAAAATCTCAGCCTCTGTTATGGTGATTTGACCACTCAAATCACAAAGTGCACTTTTGACCAAAAAACCCCTTAATAGGGCAAAGCTTTGGTTTGTTCATTTCCAATCTAAAATATCTTCAAATGAGAGGAAAAATTATACAAAGCCTTATGATGAACCCAGGGACCACTCACCAAAATTTGGGAGGGTTTGGAAGTCATTAGGCCACCTAATTAATTTATATAATGATTATTAAATTTTTCTAAAAACTATAGAAAACTATTTTTCAAAAATTCCCATTTTTGGACAGGACGTAGGTATAGCTATAGTAGACTCCCTGCCCAAATTTCATATCATTTGGACAAGGGATGAAGGGTGGGCATCTATTTGAATCTCAGGATAGCCCTAGGTATAGGTCGCACAAAAATGGGTTCTGTGGCCAAACCACTTACCCTAACGAGTTGAAATAAATTTTAAAATAATCTACACTCGAAGGGCTACAACTTCTGTGACTGACAATTTTTCCCAAAACGGCCTATAAGGGCCTCATTTATTTAATTTAATAGGAGAAGAATATCTAGTGAAAACAATACACTATATAATATATTTAAAGCATAATAAAACAGCATGGCACTGTTCATCTTCTCAGAAACCCGAAACCAGCAAACCCTAAAATGCATAAAACATGTAGCTTTACAAGTGGATTTCCCATCCACCCAGACATCTCCCTGGCCGGCCACCACCACCACCATCGTTAGGATGAGGGCTACCGTTAGGGGGCGGCACGACCGCCGGAGAGGCGGTTTCCGGCGAACCCGACCACCATGAATTTCGGAAAAACCATGGAAACGCTCACCCGATCCAGCTCTTTTGAGCCCGATATCTCTCTTAATAATTCCTAAGATCTATCCATAGAAGAAGAGGTAGAGGAGGACCTTGTTCGCGGGCTGGAGGCGTGCAATTCGACGGAAAGCCATTAGTGGTGAAGGTGTCGCCGACGCTCTTCAATAGCACGCAAAATCCTCTCGTCTCCTTCGGGCAAGGTGTGAAAACGAATGCTTGAGGTCTAGGAAAGCTTTTAAACCCGTAAAATGGGGAGGGGGAATGCCTAACTGATGGTGGCCATTAATTTTCCATAAAGGCAATTTCGGCCATGGTGGAGGGGGGCTGAACACGGCTTAATCCATCCAAGTAACGGCTGGAAACTCCTCCTCTTCCCTAGAGGAGTTGAATCCAGCCATTAAGGAGGAGGGGAAGGGGCCATGGCATCAAATGCCATCAATGGCCGTGAAAGCTGGTTCACAGCCATGGTCGAGCTATTCACTCACTATTTTCAAAACTGGCGCCACGTGGCATTCACCGGTCAACATTTTAAAATAAAACTTAACTGAGTCTTAATAAGAGTAACGACCCAATAATGAATTCTGGCCCACTTCCTGGAACGGCCCGGTTCAACTGAACCATCAGCCAAGCTAAAACCGCCAGAAGAAAATCTAAGTAAAATTGCGTTGAGTGAGCTCTGCTCACTCAACGCCACCCAGGATACGGCGTTGAGTGAGCTCGGCTCACTCAACACCATCCAGGCTACGGCATTGAGTGAGCTCTGCTCACTCAACGCCATCCAGGCTACGACATTTAGTGAGCTCGGAACGCCCTCCAGGCTACGGCATTGAGTGAGCTCTGCTCACTCAACGCCATCCAGGATACGGCGTTGAGTGAGCTCTGCTCACTCAACGCCATCCAGGATATGACATTGAGTGAGCTTTGCTCACTCAACTCCATCCAAGATACGGCATTGAGTGAGCTCTGCTCACTCAACGCCATCCAGGATACGGCGTTGAGTGAGCTCTGCTCACTCAACGCCATCCTGGATACAACATTGAGTGAGCTCTGCTCCCTCAACGCCTTCCTGGCTATGGTGTTGAGTGAGCTCTGCTCACTCAATGCCGTTCAGCTTATGGCATTGAGTGCACTCGACATACTCAACGCCCGAGCCTAAACCCTGTTTTAAGCAAATTTCTGACCGACTATTTGCAGACCAATGTGATTCTCACCTTGAGCCCGGGTCTCTTGGCCGCCTTGGGCTTCCTAGGGGTTTGTCATGACTTGGTCATGACAAAACCTCTCATAGGGGTCTGGTCGGAAATGGGATGTTACAGATTCATTCCTATCGACTGGCGAGATCGTTGACGGTGAGATCTCCTTAAGACTTTACATTTTTACTTAATATTCCTCCGACTCCTAGCCTTATAGGCTGGCGAGAGATTTGTTGGCAAGATCCCCTTAGGATTAACCTCTCGGTCTACCTAAATTTATCTTTAAGTGACTTCCAATCTATATTTGAGTGACTTCCAGCCCTACCAGCTAGTGGGACCCTAGTTAGCGGTATCTTCTTGGGCCAATATCTCATTCTACCACCGAGTGACTTCTAGCCCTGCCAGCTAGTGGGAGCCTGGTCAGTGGGATCTTCTCGAGGTCAACATCTCAATCTATCTCTGAGTAACTTCCAACCCTGCTAGCTAGTGGGAGCCTGGTCAGCGGGATCTTATCGGCCAAACATCTCATTCTACCACTGTGTGACTTTCAGCCCTGCCAGCTAGTGGGAGCCTGGTCAGCGGGATCTTCTCGGGGTCAACATCTCAATCTATCTCTGAGTGACTTCCAGCCATGCTAGCTAGTGGGAGCCTGTTCAACAGGATCTTCTCTGGCCAACATCTCATTCTACAACCAAGTGACTTCAAGCCATGACAGCTAGTGGGAGCCTGGTCAGCGGGATCTTCTCAGGGTCAACATCTCAATCTATCTCCGAGTGACTTCCAGCCCTGACAACTAGTAGGAGCTTGGTCTGTAACGACTCCATCCGTTAAATAACATATAATAGAAGGTATGGTCGGGGCCCCACACTATATTCCATAAACAGTCGGCGAGGTCACAGGTTAATACCAAAATACAATTGCACCCTAACTCAGAGCATGCTAGCGGAATATTTTAATAATAGTGTTGAACTCCAACAAGGAATGTCCACTATATATAAACAACCACATTTATATAGGAATGTACAACAAATACATTAACGTTTGGCCTTAAGGCCTTATAGTTCCTCTTTACAAGTGTGGATTCCATACATCGGCGCGCAAGCCGGCCACACATGAACACAACAGAAAATATTTGGCTTTGCCTTCAAGGGCTAGCAGCAGCAGCAGTAGGGACATCAGCCCTTTATTTCCTGCTTGGCTCTCCAGCACCTGCACAGGGACAACCCACCAAAATGGTGGCAAATAAAGCAACGGTCAGCATTCAGCTGACCAATTTATAACGACCCTACCCCTTTTTTGAGGCAGTGGTATTCCTTCCCTGCAGGCATATCAATTCAAATACAGATATATCACACCATTATGATCTCACACACAAACAATATATCATAAATGCCGGCCCCGCAGCCCGACTCTCCGTGCACTCAGGACACATTCTTGGTGTACCAGAAATACCCAGGGTCCCATCACCATTCAAGGTCTGAAACCCAATGGTAAACTTTGAGAATTCAGTCTTAATGGCGTGTAGGCCTAAGACTCTCATTATGCGCTCCAACGAGACCAAGAATTTAGGTCTCCTAGTTGGTCAAACATAACGTAGGTACAGATCAACCAATCCCGTTGCTCAAGTCGCCTTGCCCTCACCGAATACCAACGTACTTATGGCCAATCCATAGGTGCGGGTCGGTCTCACCTTTCCTGTTTGGCACTAAGCCTTTTTAAGAGAACACAGATCACAATAGCCACAATGTCCACTAAGGACTGGCTTCACAATAGCCACACTACCAACAAATGACTGGCTTCACAATAGTCACACTGCCCACAAAGGACTTGCAATAATGTCGATCAAGGACTGGCTTCATAATAGCCACAACACAAGAATTTCAAGGGTATTTTCCTAGAATTTCTCATTCCAGTACTTCCTGCTACTCCACTTCACAGGCACAACCCATCGACTCCACAAACTACACGTTTAAACGCGGAGTCTTCTCCGGTGCACAAAATGAAACAACACAAATCCAGACAAACCTGTCTGGTTTGGCTTCACACAGCATGCCTAGTCTGTACTACACATTTCCAAATCTATATGCAAGACTCGATGGGGATTCCATGAATCAACCCAAGGGAAATCCCTCAATCATCCACCCTTTGGTGGGGGAAATCCATGCATATGCCAAAGAAGTACTTCACATGTCCAAAAAGGAAGATCGTTACCCTTAACGATCTCTTTGTAGCCATGGAAATCTAGCCGGTTGGAAAGCACCGCAACGGCCTTGCCTCCACAACTCTGGTCTCGGATCTCGATTCGGAACTCTGAAGCTCCACTGGCGGCCGGATCCTTTTCTCCTCATCCTTCCTTGTTCTCCCTTCTCTATACTCTTTTAGAAAGAGAATAGCCAAGCTTTGAATGAGATCTTTCTCTCAAATCCGGGACTTAACACAGCAGGGAGGAGCTTGGGCCATAAGATCCTAAATGAAGGAAATGAACGGCCACAGATCGCCCTGAAAATTCTATTTTTTTCGGCTGACATGGCTTGTGATACACTCGTGTCATAGGCCATATACTGTAAGCGACACACGAATCGACTCAACCCGAACAAGATACGGCCATTCGACATGCCCGTGTCACAGGTCGTGTGCCCTGATACGGCTACAGACACGCCTGTGTCTAACCCATGTTCACCAAGACTCATATCTCTGGCCAAATCCAGAGAAGGACACGGCCTATGAAATGCTCGTGTCATTGGCCGTGTGGGGCTCCCTGGCCAAACCCAGAAAAGGACACTGTCTCGAAAACGCCAGTGTCATTGGCTGTGTGCCCTACAAAGAGCAGGACATGGCTTGGGATACGCCCGTGTCTCTAGCCGTGTTGCCCAGCCTGAACTCTATTTTGGGATTTGGGGTGTTACAACTCTCCTCTCCTTACAAGAAATTTTGTCCCGAAATATTTACACAGTAAGGAAACCATCAATCAAAATGTTATGACTTCATAATATCTATTACAACAAAAGATGCACTATACAATAGTTTAAATAAACAATTCGGGAAATTCAGCTCGCATGGTCTGCTCCCACTCCTATGTTAGTTCCTCACGACAACAATTATCCCATCAGACCTTGACCATCCTGATTGTCTTGTTCTGCAACTCTTTCTCGGCTCTATCCTCGATCTGAATGGGAATAACCTTCGTTGTTAGCACAACCTCGACCGGTACGCGATCATTCGCAATCACTTGTGTTGGATCTTTGACGATTTTCCGAAGCACTGATATGTGGAACACATCATACAATCCACCCAATTCTACTGAAAGAGCTAGCCGATAAGCAACTTCCCCAACTCGCTCCACTACTTCTAAATGGATCAAGATATCTCGGACTTCGCTTTTTGAAACGCCAAATCCTGGACACGCCTTTGAAGGGCTTGATCTTCAAATATACCCAATCGCCTACCGCAAACTCAACGTTTCGGTGCTTGGCGTTGTAGTACATTGCTTGTCGATCCTGGGCTATCAGTAGTGTAACGTTCCGATTCGTTCTAGTCCCTTTATGCGTGATTTTGAGTCAGGAGAGCTGATTTAGGCTTAGAGAGTGCAGGCGATCAGGCGCGCACTCGTGGGGAAAAGAGAAGTTTGGCCTGTGTAGGACACAGGTAAAGACACGGGCGTGTCCCTACCTGTGTGCATCTGCCAGAACTCAAGTGAAGCTGGGTGGTCTTGAGAATGGTGTTGAGTGCCTGTTTTGAGTATGACACAGGTAGAGGCACGGGCGTGTCCCTACCCGTGTGCCGTAGAGTTGAGTAGCATGGAGTTGAGTGATAAGCAGGATTGTTCAGAGAAGGACACGGGCATAGACACGAGTGTGTACCTACCCATATGCCATGGCGTTGAGTGGCATGGCATTGAGTGATAAGCAGGATTGTCCAGAGAAGGACACAGGTAGAGACACAGGCATGTCCCTACCCTTGTGAGTCGAGGCAAGATCGACGAAATGTGGCCCGAGCAGTACACGGATATAGACACAGGAAGAACCACGGCCGTGTCACCTGGACACGGGTACAGACACAGGCATTTCAGTACCCGTGTATGCGCACAAAGCGGCAGTCGAACCGTTGACGACATTTCGCCCGAGTAGGACACGGGTAAGGACACGGGCGTGTCCCTACCCGTGTCACTTCTGAATAAAAAGGCAAATGAAACCCTAGCCATTTTCATTCTCTTCCAAGCCGCATCTTCTAGAGAAAACTTCTAGAGGAGGAAAGAACTTGTTAGAGCCAACCAAACTTCGTGAGGAATCGCCACCGCCGCCAAGGAAAAGGGATGCCAACGAGAAGAATGACAAGATCCATGGCCGAAAATGGCGGAACAGCTGGAAATGAGGTGAGCTTCCTCCTCTCTCCCTTGGTGCTAGATCTATAGTTATTCTTAGGCGATACATCGACTCAAATGAGTCTTGATGTGTGAGATGAAGGTTTCTAGGAAGGCCATGCTAGAACTTGAGTTCCAAGGTTTAGTCATCTTCAACCTCCCCTTTCTTCAAAGTTATGATGGGGGTGGTTTCATGAAGAGGAATGTCCTCAAGAGGGTGAATAAGGGTGGAGGAACTTCTGGTTGTGATTTGGGAGGATTGGCTTGAGGAGGAAGATGAACCGATGCCGTTCATTCCGCCTAAAGATGCGTGCAGAAATCTGCGTTCTACACGCAGCTACCTTCTTGGCTATTTTCAGGCAAGATATGGCTAGATCTGGGCTTTAGACTAAAAAAAAAAGTCGTATCCCTTGGAATTACCTTTCCAACGGGTGGTTACACGCCTTTAGGTTAAGTTTGTAGCAACGGGAATGTCTGATCGAAGTAGAGGGTTATTAGACTAAGCGTGCAGAAATTGTATTTTGTACGCAGCAGGCTTTGGAGTCAATTTCATGTGTGATACTGTCTGATCTGGGTTGGAGACTGAACATAAAAATTGTAGCCCATGGAAATACCTTTCCATCGAGGGGTTACACGCACTCACCGTATTCCTGTAGCCACGGGAATCTTTGGTTGAAGTTACTGTCCAGCAGGTGTTCTGCACCTGAAATTCCTGGGTTAGTGTATAGTTGGGTTTGGACTCAGAAGAGGTTTTGTAACAATCCGACGTTAAGTTGTAGGCGAATCATAATATGCCTAATTGTGATAATTCAATGCATGATGAACTTGTTGGATATACCCCACGTAAACAAATGGTGAAATGGTATGTGGTTGAACGAAACGACTTGGTGGGGGTTAGTGAACGAAGGGTGATTAGTCGTTTAATAACAAGATTTACTAGAGTTTGGGTAATTGTTCGGTGTTGGTTGTTATGAACACGTGTTGTTGATAATCGGATGATTAACTCATGTGCACACAAATAATTGATTTTGGTGGCGTTGTAAGTGGTGATGTTAAAGTTATGTGACCATAGCATTAGACGTAATCATGGTTTTGAGGCTTGTCATATAATGTAGTCTAAGATGGTCAATTATACGACGTGATTCGCAACCTGTGTTTGTGGTAAACCCTTGAGGTGCCTTGGGCACCGGATTATGAAAGGGGTGAGTGCGGATATCTGATCACACTGGTTGGTAATGTTGGGAAGAGTCATAAATGGACGGTTGGGCTTGGTCCTCAGTATTCATGTCCCGAGGCTCCATCCTATTGGAGCATGCGTTCCGCACTTCTTAGTTTGAGAATAACAAATCCCGGATGTATTTGATCTTGGTATGTGTTTTAAATGTGCAGGGATAACAGGTTTTTTAAGTACTAAGGAATGGCTGAGCATAGCATTGAAGAAATGGAAAGTCACACTATCGCTGGCGATAACGCTACCGCGGGCGATAACATGGATAGTTACTGCTGACGTCAGCCTTGAACCATATGATGCCGCACACGATGTCACGGTTGAACGATATCGCGAGGCGATACCGATATTGCCGCGCGATATCCCACGATCGTCACATTCTCCACTCAAATCTGAAAGTCCGCGCGACGTGTGCCACGTGTCAAGCAACAGAGAGTTATCACTATCGCGGGGCGGTAAGCTAACGCCGGCGATAGCATAAAGATATATATACGGCCAAATTTCAGGGAATTGAAAGAGAGTGCAGAGCTTAGTTTTCCCAGAGAATTTTCAAAGCCTTCATCTCCATTTCCAGACGAACTCCCTTGGTCCGTTGAAATCTCAAGAGCGAAGAAGATACGACCGTGCATTCAAGATTGGAGATCTTCTCATCGGTCCACCATCATCTTCAAAGCTCGTTATTTTGAGGGAGTTTTTAAGTTTTACTATTATACTTTCATATTCACTTTTTATCTCTATAATTGGGAAGGGAATTGTGTGTGGTGTCTAAGTCCGTGTGTGGCTTAGGGGCAAATCACCGCCTTGTGTGTGGTGTCTAGGTCCTTGTGAGGCTTAGGAGTAAATCGCCGCATTGTGTGCAGCGTCTAGATCATAGGTTTGATTTAGGGGGAGGCTAGTAGTCATATCTAGGGAGATATTGACTATAGCCTACCGGTCCTTGGGAGAAGGACCGGTGAAAAAGCTAAAAACTATTATCGTTGTAAGCCTTGATTTCAAGCTTTATTGGAATCATTTTACATATATATTTTGGAGAAATAAAATCTTGATTTTCATTTCAATGGTGTGTCTCAAACTTTACATCTAATTTCGTATTTTATAAATAGTTTGTTAAAATTTTAAAGAGCCCTTATTCACCACCCCTCTAAGGGCGCCACAAGATCCTACAAGTGGTATCAGAGCCATGTTATTCCTAATACGGTTTCACCACCAGGAATTATGGCGCAGCATGACCATGCTTTCTCTGAGGGGCAAGGAATAAGTAGACCTCCATTATTCACTGGATCTGATTATAATTACTGGAAAACTAGGATGAAATGTTTTCTTATTTCTCTTGATATTGAAGTTTGGAATATAATAGAGACTAATTATGCTTGTCCCACTTATATAGTAGGAGATGTAGAAATGGAAAAACCAAAAGATAAATGGGATGATCAGGATAAGCTAAGGTGCAAAAATAATGCAAAAGCCATGAATGCATTATTTTGTGCATTAGATAGGACTGAATTTAATAGAACTTGTGCTTGCAATAATGCTTATGAGATTTGGAATTTACTTGAAGTAACTCATGAAGGTACCTCGCAGGTGAAGGACTCGATGCTGTTTCAACTGGAATCGGAATTTGAAAAGTTTAGGATGGAAGTGGATGAGGACGTAGACTCAATGTACACAAGATTCACCAAGATAGTGAATGACTCAAAAGTACTTGGTAAAAATTTTTCAAATGGTGATTTGGTGAGAAAACTTCTTAGATCTCTACCCCCTAAATTTAATCCCAAAGTGACGGCTATTTCTGAATCTCACGATCTTAAGTCTCTTAATATTGAAAGCCTGATTAGGAACTTAAAAACTCATGAAGTTGAATTAAAAATTCAACAACAAGAGTATATGGAGCCAAAGAAGAAGGGATTGGCTCTAAGATCTAAGAAAGAGGAAGATAGTAACTCTGAGGAGGAAGAAGAGGATGAGGAAATTCTTTTTGTTAAAAAGTTTAAAAAATTTATGAGAAATCCGGAGAGAAGAAATACTTTTAAAAAATATTTTAAGAAGGAGACGTTTAGAAAGAAAAAACAAAAGGATGATGATGAGGAGGAAGAGAGACCCCCACCGGAGTGCTATCACTGCAGGAAGTTAGGACACATTCGAAGCAAGTGTCCAAATTACTTGAAAGAACTTAAAGAAAAGAAGCACAAAGGGAAGAAGAAGGTCCTGAAAGCTGAAACATGGGATGATACTACTTCTGAGGATGCAAGCAGTCCAAGCTCAAGCGCGGAGGAGGAGGCCAATATGTGCCTAATGGGAAAAAGCATCATATCTGATGACGAGTGCAGTGTCCAAAGCGACACTGAGGTAACTCCTCCAACTTATGATGAATTATTTTCTGAATTTTTAAAGACTTGCAAATGTTTTGAAAAAAGTTTAAAAGAGAATGATCTTCTTAAAACTGAAAATAAAGTTTTAGTTAAAGAAAATAAAAAATTGTTAAATGAAATTAAGACTATTGGAAAAGAAAAAGTCTCTTGCCAAGAGTGTGATCACTCTATGGGAAGAATAAAAGAGCTTGAAGAATCTCTTTCCAAATCTCATTCAAAAATAAAAAAACTCACAAAAAAGAATGAGATTTTAGAGAAAGATCTAAAATCTTCTATTTCCAAAGTCCATGAAGTAAAGAAAGCTTTTGAACGTAGATGTGTAAATATAGTATCCGAGAATACTGAAATGAGGAACCAGATTCATGACTTAACACTAGCCATGAAAAAGTTTGGAATGGGCCAAAGATCACTAGATATGATCTTAGGTTACCAATATCACAGATCTGGAAGATTTGGACTCGGATACACGACTAGAAACTATCGCCCGACGATAACCACTACCGCCGGCGATAGTGATAAATCCAGAAAATCGAATTTTAAAAAACATCATAATAATAAATTAACTGATACTACATTTTCTTACAGTAAAAGTCCAGAGAAGTTATATTCTTCTCATTACGTTACATGTGCAAAATGCAATAGATTTGGTCACACCACGGACTCGTGCTGGAAGAAAGGAAAAAGTAAAATTAAGCAAATCTTGATGCCTAAGGCTTCTACCTATACTATGGGTGGATCCACTTGGGTAGCCAGATCTTTACTCACATCCTCTTTCTAGGTGTGATTGGCAGGCGAAGGACAAAGAAGACGTGTGGTACTTGGACTCGGGTTGTTCAAAGCACATGACAGGTAATAAAGAGAAGTTCCTTAGCCTGGAGATGAAGAAAGGAGAAGTTGTAACATTTGGAGATAATGAAAAAAAAAGATCATCGGCATCGGTGTTGTGGGTAACAAAAGTTTTTCAATTTCAAATGTTTTGTTTGTAGAAGGCGTAAAACATAATTTGATTTCTATTAGCCAATTGTGTGATGAGGGTTAAAATAGTTTGTTTGAATCTTCTACAAATTTGTGCAAAATTCTTGATTCAAAAACAAATGAAATAGTTTTTACCGCACCTAGATGTCATAACGTATATATGATTAAATTTCATGACTTTTCAAATTCAACTTTAAAATGTTTTTATCAAAAAATGATGAGTTAGAATTATGGCATAGGCGACAGTACTGTAAATCTAACCATTAAGAGGGATCTAACCTTACTTTTTGGAGTTCTTGAGGGTTTCCGCTGAAGAATACGATGCCAAACAGTCCAGGGTCGAAAAAAGGAGGAGATGTGTCAGCCCTATCCGTTGTTTTCGAATTTTCTAACAAAAACGCTATCGCCGCGCGGTATCGCTACCGCTGGCGATAGTGCATTTTTAAGCCACAACTCTCTAATATTCTTAAACCTTTTCAACAACCTTGCTTCTAGTGTTACTGTAAATTTTTGGATGATTATCATGATACGTTACCTATTACATGTGTTATATTTAATTTATCAGTACTTTAAACATTTTTTTAATTTGTCTTGCACTCGATATCTTTCTATACCTTCGATGACTAGAACTTGCATAGACTTGTTTCCGCATGCCTCTAAGTATGAGTAACATTTTATGTTTGATAATGTGCTTCCACTGACACGGGGTGATAGTTACACATATTTAAGTTTCTTATTACATGTTCTTGGTTTGATTCAACGATTCGAATACAACGCTACAACTTTAATTTATGCTTCATTCATATTGGTTTTCAAAACTGATGGCCATTCTGAGAAAAACATTTTTTTTGTTTGCAATACAAGTGAATTCAGAGTCCTAAGTCAAAGTTTCTAAACAAACAAAAATGAATGAAAAAAAATAAAACTGACTAGGATACTCCAATCAAGCTCTACTCACCCTCCTGATAAGTCTTAATGAGCATTGTGAGGTTGAGCACCTTGAAAAGGATTGTAAAGTGTCTTGTGCAAACAAACTTGGCCAATTTTTTAAATCTTTATGATATGAAGTTATTTATGTAAAGATATTAGCTTCATGTATTAGTATATTGCAAACCTTCATGTAACATTATTTCTTAAGGAATATGTATACTAAATCACTCTTCACATGTACACATCATTATCATTTATAAAATTTCTTCTCATGAGAATTGGACCGGACATAGTCTTTCTCTTCTATTTCATCGTTTCTAATGCTTTTGATATCTTGGCCTGACAAATTTTCAATGTTTAAATTCAACTCTTAAATTAATTTTCTACACAACAAATAATTTTTCTGATAAAATTCCAAATTTTATGGTAATACTATTCCATGGCTGTTAATGTTGTTCTCATACTCCTCATATAGTCTTTCTCTTCTATTTCATCGTTTCTGATAGAATTCCAAATTCTACTCTCATTTCTTTAAGCTTCCGCATTTTGCACCTCGCTATTTTTTTTTGTCTCCACCGACTTTTGCTAATACCAAAAGGGGGAGATTAAGTACGAAATAAATTGAGTAAAACATTTAGGAGGAGATCTTTTAAATAGGGGGAGATTATAGGGGGAGAAACTCGTGTGTATTATAGGGGGAGTTTATTATAACTATTTGTGCACTTTGATTCATAATTATTATCTGAATTGTTTCACATTCTACTGGTCTCACACAACTTCTTTCTCAGGGGATTTGTTATTATCAAAAGGGGGAGATTGTTGGAGCATGCGTTCCGCACTTCTTAGTTTGAGAATAACAAATCCCGGATGTATTTGATCTTGGTATGTGTTTTAAATGTGCAGGGATAACAGGTTTTTTAAGTACTAAGGAATGGCTGAGCATAGCATTGAAGAAATGGAAAGTCACACTATCGCTGGCGACAATGCTATCGCGGGCGATAACATGGACAGTTACTGCTGACGTCAGCCTTGAACCACATGATGCCGCACACGATGTCACGGTTGAACGATATCGCGAGGCGATACCGATATCGCCGAGCGATATCCCACGATCGTCACGTTCTCCACTCAGATTTGAAAGTCCGCACGACGTGTGCCACGTGTCAAGCAACAGAGAGTTATCACTATCGCGGGGCGGTAATGCTAACGCCGGCGATAGCATAAAGATATATATACGGCCAAATTTCAGGGAATTGAAAGAGAGTGCAGAGCTTAGTTTTCCCAGAGAATTTTCAGAGCCTTCATCTCCGTTTCCAAACGAACTCCCTTGGTCCGTTGAAATCTCAAGAGTGAAGAAGATACGACCGTGCGTTCAAGATTGGAGATCTTCTCATCGGTCCACCATCATCTTCAAAGCTCATTATTTTGAGGGAGTTTTTAAGTTTTACTATTATACTTTCATATTCACTTTTTATCTCTGTAATTGGGAAGGGAAAATCACCACCTTGTGTGTGGTGTCTAAGTCCGTGTGTGGCTTAGGGGCAAATCACCGCCTTATGTGTGGTGTCTAGGTCCTTGTGAGGCTTAGGAGTAAATCGCCGCATTGTGTGCAGCGTCTAGATCATAGGTTTGATTTAGGGGGAGGCTAGTAGTCATATCTAGGGAGATATTGACTATAGCCTACCGGTCCTTGGGAGAAGGACCGGTGAAAAAGCTAAAATCTATTATCGTTGTAAGCCTTGATTTCAAGCTTTATTGGAATCATTTTACATATATATTTTGGAGAAATAAAATCTTGATTTTCATTTCATTGGTGTGTCTCAAACTTTACATCTAATTTCATATTTTATAAATAGTTTGTTAAAATTTTAAAGAGCCCTTATTCACCCCCCCCCTCTAAGGGCGCCACAAGATCCTACACATCCGTGCCAAGTGGATGTTTGGGCTTGGTCCTCGTGCTCATTTCTGAGGCTCCTTCCATGCCACGATGTGGTTGTATTGCATGCGGTGTGAGTTGACATGCGGTGTCGTAATCCCGGGTTAAGGATAGTGTGGCAGGTCTACGGGCTCGCCAATCGTCACACCGATGGGGGTTGACAGATAGACCTTGGGCGGTTGGGCTTGGTCCTCGAAGTTCATGTCCTAAGGCTCCTTCCGTGCCAAGTGAATGGTTGGGCTTGGTCCTCGTGCTCATTTCCAAGGCTCCTTCTGTGTTACACTATAGGTCAGTTCGTGGCTAGGATCTCGGTGCACATCTACCGAAGACACCCGCTGAGCCGTAGTACGCATGTGAGCTCCGTTGTTGTGTTCTTAGCGTTGAGGCGTACGGAGGCCTAGGCAAGGTAGTGTGGAGACCAGCCTAGTAGTGGAGATGCCCGCTCCACTATCATCGTCTGGCAACGATGGATAACGCCTGAGAGGTTAGCTACCTACTCGAAAAGTGGGAACTACAAGTCTGTGTCGACATAGCGATTGCATGTGCGTGATCATGGGTGAGTCATTGCATTGTATACATATTATTACACTTCATTGCATACACAAGATCCTCATTATATAAGTTTGTATGGCCACTCCTATACGATGAGTTACTTACTGCTGAACGATCCTCAAGTTATATGTTTGTATGGGCATTCATATAAGTTGAGTTACTTTTTGTTATAACATTATACTCTCATGCTGTTGTAGATGGTAGAATTGCTAGAATATGATGTTGCTCATTTGTTACATTGCTTTATATACATAATGATATTCAGTCTATAACACCTGCTTGTACCTATGTTTCATCTATATTGTACCCTATTCCTTTCTCCGCCCGGTGCCGAGGAGTCGCCGGGGGAGCGGATGTGAAGCCACTTAGTCTTTATGACTAACGATTGCTATGACTTCCTTTTTAGAAGGAAACCCCGCAGGTGGAGTAGCAGGTTATGCAGCCACACAGCCAGGCCAGGACGACAGGGCCTGAGGGGATGGTACCGTCACAACCGTTAGTTACAGATGTGAGTGTGAGAGGTTTTTGTTGTACCCCTTTTGGGGAAAAACTATTTACGTTCTCTAATATTAGAGGCTTTTTGTAGCTTCTTTACTTGTGATTTTATGGACTATATGTTTTGTGTGGATTTGACTTTTGTGTTATATTTTGGTTGGGTTGGCAATGAATGATATTGGTTGTAGCTGGCAGAATAAGCGTCTTGTGGTACAGGCTAGCCCGAGTGTTAGTGCTACCGCAAGGCAGCTGTTCTGGGCATAAGACCCCTCTCATGCTGTATTTTGTGTTTCGGAGGGGCGGGGGGGGGGGGGGGGGGGGGGGGGGGCTTACAAGTAGCCTCTCCCGAATAGAGCGTATTATCGAGTTAGCTTCTTCGACTTCCTTATGCTTATATAGTTTGGATTCGCATGCTTCTGCCCAAGCTAACGGTGTACGATATTTACGACCATACAGAGTTTCAAACGGTGTCATATTGATGCTCGCTTGGTAGCTATTATTGTAGGCAAACTCCACCATATAGATATGATCTTCCCATCTCTTACTAAAATCCAGGGCACACATTCAGAGCATGTCTTCCATTGTCCTGTTAGTCCTCTCAGTATGGATATCTGTTTGGGACTGAAAGGCCGTACTGAACGTTAGCTTTGTTCCCAATAACTAATGGGTTAACCTCCAATCATTCGATGTGAATCGCCCATCACGGTCACTTACGATGCTCTGAGGAACACCGTGCAATCGTACAATCTGCTCCACATTGAGTTTTGCCAAGATTTCCACTGAATCGTCCATCTTGTTCGAAAGGAAGTGAGCCACTTTTGTCAACCGGTCTACAATCATCTTGATTGAATCATTCCCGCATTGAGATCTTGGCAACCCGTGCACGAAATCCATTGAAATATCATCAAACTTCCATTCCAGAATAGGTAATGACTTCAAGAAACCTCCGGGCTTCTGGCATTCCGCTTTCACCAATGGACAAGTTTGACATTTAGCCACATAATGTGTAATGTCTTTCTTTAATCTGGGCCAACAAAATAACTTTTTCATATCCTTGTACATCTTTGTGCTCCAAGGATGAATTGAGTATTTTGTATAGTGAGCTTCATACATCAATTCTTCCCTCAACTTACCCATACTTGGGACACACAACCTCCCATCTTTCTGTAACAGGCCATCATCCCAAGAGAATTAATCATCTGACCCATCCTTAGCATAGCGTTGGAGACTTTCTTCAAGTTCCATTGCTCGCCGAACCCTTTCCGCAAGGTCATATTATACCTCCTTTCAGTTCAAGCATGCATCAATTGTGGAAATCTTGTCAACATAAGAAATCTCTAATGCTTCCAACTCTTGGATCAAATGATCATCATACATCTGTAACAAATTTGCCCTTGTAGGAGTCCTACGACTCAAGGCATCTGTGACCACGTTTCCCTTTCCGGGAGTATAATGAATATCAAAGGTGTAGTCCCCAAGGAACTCCATCCACCTTTGTTGTCGCATATTGAGATCCTTCTGATCCAACATGTACTTTAGGCTCTTTAGATCCGTAAAGATATCCACTTTTACGCCATATAAATAGTGTCGCCACAATTTAAGCGCAAAGATCACCGCCTCCAACTCCAAGTCATGGAAGAAATAATTCCGTTCATGCACTTTCAACTGGCGTGAGCCATAAGCAATCACCTTTCCAAACTGCAGTAGAACGCTGCCTAAGCCGCTCCCTGATGCATCACTATAGATCTCATAGCCGTATGTACCACATGGCGATGTTAACACAGGTGCCGTGGGCAAACGACTCTTCAGCTCTTCAAAAGCTCGCTAGCACTCTGACATCCAAATGAACTTCTGATCCTTTCTCATTAATGTGGTAAGAGGCAAAGAGATCCGTGAGAAGTTTTCTACAAAACGACTATAGTAACCTGCCAATTCAAGGAAACTTCTTACTTCAGCCACCGAGGACAACACTGGACACTACTGTATGGCTCTTATCTTTGACGGATCCACTACTATTCCCTCTCCACTTACCACATGGCCAAGAAAAGCCACAGACAACAACCAGAACTCACACTTTGAGAACTTGGCAAAGAGCTCATTTCTCCTCAGGGTATGTAACACCAACCGTAAATGGTTCGCATGATAAGCTTCAGATTAAGAGTACACCAAGATATCATCAATGAATACAATTACGAACAGATCCAAGTACTCTCGGAACGTTTGGTGCATTAGGTTCATGAACACCGATGGCGCATTACATAGCCCAAACGACATTACAGTGAACTCATAATGACTGTAGCGTGTTCCAAATACTATCTTGGGAATGTCACCTTCCCGAATCCTCAATTTGTAATATCCAGATTTTAAATCCAGTTTAGAATAGACAGTTGATCTGTAAGACCCCTTTTTTTTTTTAAACCCCGGGGTCTTAGGCCTAGAACCGCCATTTTGCGATGGCACCTTCACACCCGGGAAGATCGCCACTACGAAACGCCGATCCTGTCGGCTGATTCGATCACAATAGTAGCAAAATAATAAAAGTCAAGTCAACAAACATCATATATATTAAATAGTCTCCAGGAAGGGAGAGTCAACGGAGATAATAAAAGTATAGAAGATTGGGCTCATGACCGGTACATCAATGTCCTCACTACATGTCTCTCAATCGCGGAAGCAAAACTAAAATAACTACTAGTGATCAGGACTCATAGTCCCAACTATCTGTACTCCGGTACTAAACTGTCCTATCTCCAAGTGTGTCGACCTCCGGGGCTGCTCCTCCATGCTGGGCTCCACGGTCCCCTAAAATGATGTGGTTCAGAAACTGTTAGTCTAAAAGACTAAGTCCTATAATCCCCTGCCCCTTCCCCCATGGCTCCTAGGCACCAAGCAGGGAGGAGGAAAGGAGAGGACATGAAGGTGGAGAATAACAAGTACAAGTGACGGCGGAACTAATCTAGCAATTTAATGAGCATATATAGGGCAATAATAAAAGTAAGAAGAATTGAACAAGAAGTAAGTAACCTTAACTTACATGAAAACATATAAGTTAAGGGATCATCTACAAGGCTCCTATTGTATAAAAAGACCCATACCAATTTATACGATAGGGTGTAAATTTTCTAGCAAGCATACAAGTATATTCACTGAATAAAAACCTTAACTTATAAGCACGCTCGCGCGAACTTATAACCAAGGGGTCATTTTGCAGGGACAATTGTATAAAGCGTCCCATACAACTTTATACAATAGGTGTCAGGGTTATATGCAATGGTTATGCTATGACATGCAATTATATCATGATGTGAACATGCAAGTGCAACTTACCCACTCGACTCTGTGTATACAGACCTTTAGTTCCCCCTTTCTGGAGCCAAAACTCCCAGGATACCTCCGTAGTGGCAAACGGAAGAGATGGGTTTGACCTCTCCCACCTCTAAATCGATAATTGCACTACCAGCCAGACTTATCGTACACCTCAACGATGGTGCACTAAGCGGAGCTCCTGCGTACTCTTGTCGGCTGGCGCACCGGACTTTTATGGCGAAGTGCTAAACCACACTTGCCGAGTCAACATATTGGCGTCGGTGCATCGACCCTCCAACACCGAATACCCACCACCTTATACTTTATGCACATGCAACTTATGTATCAGCTACCGAGCCAAAGCTCTCCGGACCATCCCGTCCGTCACAATCAACAACCGAGCCAAAGCTCGTCGGGCCAACCTGCCCATCACCAAATCCACCGAGTCTACAACCTGAGTGACCCATCCTAACATCCCGAGACATCGAGGTGAGTGAAAGTGAATCCCTATTTATGCTAGTTACTCTTGCAATTCAGTTTTACCTACAGTTTAGGTTAGCCCAGGGCTGCCCTCGGCATACCCCGTGAAGGGATCTCAAAGGGAACTAGGAACTACGATGGGCTGAAGCCTAAATCTCCCTTTCGCAAGACACTTATTATTGGTTGTTACCCAACTCCCAATCTCTTTAATGTTGTACTGGATTTAACCCTAGTATATTTTGACTTTTTCTCTCTCCCCACGGGGAAGACGATGTTTCGTCGACCCCGAGCACCTCTTAACAGTCAAACCTCCCACTCCTCATCACAACTCCAGATGATGCACTCATTTCACTTACCAGATCAACACACCAATGTCCCAACTCTCTGGGTTCATTTTTCACCATATCATGATTTCTGAAGTTTTACTAAACGCAGACTATCCTAAGCTGTATGATGTATATGATGGGATGTACTCAAAATTATCATCCAATATCACTATAGTAATTATTGGGGGTCTATCATGACATGTTTAGCCTAAATCCAGAAATTCATAATTTTCCTAAATTAGCTGATAATTTATTTAATTTCCTAAGAACTCCAAATGCCCTGGTTTTGAACATGAAGTACTCTTTTCAGTCATGCAAGATGCATCACAAAATTAAAACAAATACTAAGAACCTATGTTACTGTAAATTCAAGGTCTCCCAATTTTTCCAGTAAATAAAGAACTCTAATTTTTTTTTAAAACATATTTCATTTTCATATGTTAATGAAATAAGTATAGAAATTGTACATTCAAAAATTGTGAATAAATTTCCTCATGAAAGTATTTACCTAATAACACTACTGATCAGGTTTCACAATTTTACAACAAATAATGAGCTTTGAATAAATTATTGAACAAGTTTTCATTTTTATGAGCTTGTGAAGTAAGCACTGTAAATATGCTTATACAAATTATAATAAAATTCATGTGTGAAGTTAATAACCCAAAACTCCCTATGCCCAAATTACACAAATTTCCTATGGTCACGGTGGTCAAAAATAATAAATAATCAATTAAGGCCTAACACTTGCATAATAAAGAAAGTACCAAAATAATTGCTCCAAAATTCTCATTAAAATTTCCAAAGACTCATACTAATCCTATGACTACACTACCCAAATTTCACAACCTTTTACAGAGTTTTGAGAGCCTATTATACCATTACAAATTTTGTAACCTAAACTAGGGTTAGGTTTTTGAGGGGTCTACCCATCTCCAAATCCTCTAAGATTTTTACCAGTAGACTTTAGCTACCCTAGTATCCTTCCAACCAAATTTCAAGTCCATACATAGGCATTTGACCACATGCCCTTCTCAAACCCCCCAAGTCCTAACGTAGGGTTTGAACTTGGAACCTAGGGCAATCCTACCCCTAACCACCCCATAACCCATATGAGGGTGTTAAATGTCATGTCAAACCAGTGGCCCAAATCTCAGCCTCTGTTGAGGTGATTTGACCACTCAAACCTCAAAGTGCACTTTTGACCTAAATACCCTTATTATGGCAAGGCTAGGGATTGCAAAAACTCAATCCATATCATCTCCAAATGAGATTAAATTTTATCCAGAGCCTTATGATGACCCCAAGGATTACTCACCAAAATTTGGGAGAGTTTGGAGGTCATTTGGTCCCTTAATTAATATAACCTAAGGTATTTAAATAATTTCAAAAACTAAAAAAAACTGTCCCAAAAATTCTCATTTTTGGGCAGGACCTAGGTATAGATAAGGGTGACTCCCTGTCCAAATCTCATGTCATTTGGACAAGGGATGAAGTGGGGGCACTCATTTTAATTTCTGTCTAACCCTAGGTATAGACCCCACCAAAATGGGTGCCCTAGTCAAACCAAATGTCCAAATTGACTCAAATTATTTTTAAATTAAAGTAGACCCTTAGGGATACAATTTATATGCTAACTACTTTCTCAGATTTAGCCTTTAGGTATTTTTAATAAATAGAAATATTAAATATAATTTCTGTGATAGAAATGAAATAACATGAAAATATATCCTATAGTTTAATTCATCTCTAGCACAGATCTTAAAGTAAGATCCAAGGGTGGCTGGATCGTCTTCTTCCTCCAGATGACGGCCACGATCCAGCCTGCCTAGAGCAACTTCCAGCCCATTTTCCCGACCATCCAGCCACCTCCCTGGCCGGTCACCGCCACCACCACCTCCGTTGAGGTGGTGGCTATCACCAGGCGGCGGCACAGCGGCCGGAGGGGAGGATTCTGGCGATCCTGACTAGCTTAAATTTGCGGAAAAATCGGGAGATAGCTTCTCCCGATTGGGCTCAATTGAGCCCGAATCTTGGCACTAACTGTTGCTATGATCTACCCATAGAAGAAGAAGAAGGGGAGGACCTTCTTAGAGGGCTGGATGCGGGTTGATCTCTGAGTTGTCATGGCCGAAGTTGAAGCTTTTTCGAGTTCTACAACTAAAAAGCCAAGTAACCCGACTCCTTCAGGTAAGGTGTGGAAAAGGTAGCCCTGAGTCCAGGGATGCTTTTAGGTTGATCAAATTAGGATACGAGAGGGTATAACTCCTAAAGCCATGAATGGCCATAAAAGGCTAAATTTCGGTTTCAACCTACTGATGGGCTGAGCCACCCCTCTGGCCGGGAAACTGCTATAAAATCTTCCCCTTCCACAGATTAACTGAACCAAGCCTTAATGGGTGGCCCTTGGCTGCCCTAAGCCATGAATGGCCTTCTCCCTCTTTTCTCTCTCCTCCATTAATGGATATTTCTCTCTCCCGCCCATCCTAACTAAAACATACCTCTCCTCCTTCTTATTAGCACTCCACTAATCATAATAAGAATAAGGATAGGTCAGCCTAGGTGGGGGAAGTGGGTTTGAGCTTGGGTTAGCCCATTTGGGCTAGCTTGACTTAACCCTTATGTAGAGTTGACCTAAGTCAAAATGAACATTTAGGTTGACCCCAATGGGTCCTTAGTGACCCATTGCCCCCCTAAGGTCTATAAGTACTTGGGTAGGGTTATTTGAGCATCTTGGGGGTCACTTGACCCTTAATTAGGGCACATTGACCTTTTTAGGGCTAAGGTTGACTTGGGTCAACTTAGCCTCTTTGGTTGACTCCAATGGCTCCTAGGTGACCCATTGACCTTACTCTAGGGTTAGGAGGACATGAGTGGGATCCACTTGGCTAAGGGAAGGTCAATTGACCCTATGTAGGTCAGTTTGACCCATCTAGGGTTAGAGTTGACTTAGGTCAACTTAACCACTTTGACTGCCCTCAATGGGTCCTTAGTGACCCTATGGACTAGCCAAGGTGTTAAGGGTGTGTTGGAACCTTAGTTCTAATTTGGGTCAGGATCACTATTAGGAATATTAGATTGACCAAAAATATATAGTCATGGGTCATAGGATTATTTCCAGGTTTGCTCATTCAGAAAAATTCCAGAGAAGTTCAGATTTGAAGATCAGAAAATTGCTGGAATAAAATCTCTGAACTCAGTTCAAAGATCTCTGAGCAGAGATCAACGATCTCTGAGCTCAGCTCAAAGAAAACTATAAAAACTCAGATGCAGTTTAAAATCTCTGAACTCAGTTCAATGATCTCCGAGCTGAGTTCAACGATCTCTGAACCAAGTTTGAAGAAAGCTTTAAATTGAGATCAACGATTCCTGTGCAGTTTTTCAGGCAGATTTATTTACAACTGGTAGAATTAATTAAGGCCTTAATTGCAGGCTTTATGATTCTCAGATTTAATGCTATATATTCTTATGAATATAGCCGTTTGGAGGCGGCAATAAATATGGAGTTTATTACAGAGATTAAATGCCAATTGATTTCTCAAGGAAGATTCTATTCTTGGGAATTGATTTAGCCATTCCAAGATAGAATGAATTCAAATTCTTCAGGCATTAAATATATAGATATTATATCTTACAGATAATAAGGAGAGTAATACAGCACTCGACAGAATAGAATAGATAGAGAGAGAATTCAAGAAGGCTTTTTCTCTCACAAAAGAAGAACGCAGCTACAAGTTTTCTCACAAAAAATCAACTTCATCTTCATCATCTTCTCCAGGCTTTCAAGAGACAATCAATCAATATCAGTCTAAAAGCTTGTTGGAGAGCAACATCAACTTGAAGGCCTACACCCTGAAGCAAAGCTTCCACTCCTGAACTATTCTACATCTCAGGGGGAGCTTTGACATCATCAATAATCCACTAGTCTTCTCTCAGATCAATGACAAAGAAGACAACATCATTTCTTTTCCCTTTCCTGTGTACAGGGTTATCTCTCCCTTCAAAAGTGAACTCTTAGTGATAGGACACCTGATCAAAAACCTATTGGATTTTGGGCTCCTGCTCAAAAGCTCAAAGGGTCTCTATATCTACCTGCAGCAGATCTTGTCATGCTAGGGCACCTAATCAAAAACCTAAGTGGATTCCTACCAGGGTGGTAGAAGAGTGGATGTACCAAGGTTTAATTGGGAACCACTATAATCCTTGTGTCGTTTGTGTGCTTGCCTTGCCTTCTTTATTTTATGTGATGTGATTTTCTTTTCCTAATATATACATACATATATATATATATATATATATATATATATGAGTAAACATAAGATCTTTCCTCTCTTTCAATTGGTATCATAGGGTGAGTTTTTTTTGTTATACAGGCTAACACCTGAACCAAAACGATCTGATAGATCTTATATTTCTTAAGAGTCTATCATGACACAAAATGAAGAGTTTTCAAGCACCAGACCTCCTATGTGCAATCTAGATAAGCTTGCACTATGGAAGGCAAGGATTAGGCTATTAATGAATTCTATTGATGAAGTCATTTACAACTCTATTTTATCAGGTCCCACTACCCTATCTGTAGAGTCAGAATCCCAAAAATTGCTAAAGATGGCTGATGCACAAGCAATGAACATCCTTGCTCAATCAATGTCTGTTGATATTTTTCAAGAAGTTGCTGAATGTACTTCAGCAAAGCAAATTTAGGACTCCCTCACAGCAATGGCTACTGGATCAGCAAAAGAAAGAGCATTAAATGCTGAATCTTGGAGTGATTTTGAAGCTTCATCCTGTACAACTGAGGATGAAGAAGAAATAAGAGCAAGAGAATTCTGCTTGATGGCAATCAATGCATCTTGCAGCAGCCATGATGAAGAAACTGAATCTAATGAAGAATTAGTAGCAGAATTAGAAGAGGATCAGGTTATTTCTTCCGTTGATTTCTCTTCAAAACATTTTAAAGAAGATTTTAAAATTTTATGCAATGATTTAATTCAATCTGAGAAGGAAATAAAACTTCTTAGAGAGAAAGTGTATAATCTATCTTCTGAATATAACAATCTTAAAGAAGATTTAAAATTTTTTTTTTGAACAATTAGCTTCTTTAGAAATATTTAAGGACAAAAAAAATAATAGATTTAGACAAAATAACTGAATTTTTACCAAAACAAACTAAAAATATTCAGAAATTTTTTGTTCAAAATAAGTCGTCGAACCAAGATTGACGATCTCAGTATTATTCGTCGAATGGCGATCGACGATCTTTGAACCCAGAGGTTGGGTTTAACTACTTAGCAAAAGGAGATCGACGATATCATCAAATGTTGGGTACATTGGAAAATGTGTACCTGATTTGAAGAAGCCTAACTTAGCTCAATGATATACATCAAGGTGTATTTGATGTTATTTTGAGTTTATATGTGCAGGTTAAGAATGTACTAGAATGTAGGAAAAATATTCTAAGTCCATATGTCGACACTAGAAGAAATTATGTCGACACTTCAGAAAGATTGTGTCGACACTTGAAGAAGGCTGTGTCGACGCAGAGAAATAGAGTCGACAACAATTGCGTCGACACCTGGAGGCAGTGTCAACACACAGAAGTTTGGTTGACATCAACTGTGTCGACACTAGGAAGCTGTGTCGACACACAGAATTGCTAGTCGACAACATTTGTGTCGACACCAGAAGACTGTGTCGACACACAGAGGCAGAGTCGACAATAGCTGTGTCGATACCTAGAGGCTGTGTCGACACACACTATATTCTGAGTCTACATCAACTGTGTCGACACACAGGACTTGTGTCGACACACAGCAAAGTCTAGACTAAGTTAGTTGCTGGTGAATGGTGAAGTGTTTGTGTCGACACAAATACTCAGTGTCGACACATTCTCAAGATGCAGTATCAAGAAGCTGAGTCGACATAAAAGCAAACATGTCGACATCATCAAAGGCTGTGTCGACACCTAAGTCACTTATGTCGACACATATTAACAGATGGTCTCAATACTTTCTAACAGACAGTCTCGACGCTTTGCTGACAAAGACAAAGGCACATGATCTGTTTGAAGACTTGACAGCTGTGAGTTAAAACAGGTCGACTGAAGCTGTCAGCCTTGTCAGAAGTTTGTTAGAAACTAGATCAGCCGGTTACCAAGGATGAAGTCTATAAATAAACAGATTTAGAAGAAGAAAAAATATATATATAAACTGATTGATTGATCATTGTTGTGAGATAAGATCTCTAATCAAGAAAGTGCAAGGCATAGAAGAAGATATTCGAGAGAAGATCTAAGAAGACTTTCTGAAGTGAACATCCACTCAGATTCAGTCTAAGTTGAATTCATTCAAGAATTCAGAAGTATTTTCAAGGGTTGTGGATAGAGAGAGATCCAGCAATTCGAAGACAAGAGGGAAGCTATCACAGGTTTCTTAAGAAGCAGTATATTCCAAAGGAAATCAACTTAAACTAAGTTAAGATTCAAGAAGCTTTGAAGAAAGCTAAGATCCAGTTGATTTCATCCACTAGCCTTTTCAAGAAGCTGATCAAGAACAGTCTTATCCCTTCTCTCTCAACAGGGATAAGATATTATATAACTTCATTTTCAAATTCTGTAGGATCTATTTATAGATCTGAGTTGTAAGCCTATTTATAAAGGCTTAGTGTAGGAGAAAGTGTTCTCTGAGTTGTAAGCCAATTTTATAAAGGCTGAGTGTAGGAGAAGGTGTTCTCTGAGTTATAGGCCTTATGGCAAGGCTGAGGTAGGGCTGGTTAGCCTGAGCTGTAGGAACCTTTTTGGGTTCTGAGTTGTAGGAACCTTTCAGGGTTCTGAGTTGTAGGATATGAGGATCTGAGATAAAGGAGGAAGTTAGGCCGAATCTAACACACTGCTAGATAGGTGAAGGGGGAAAGTGGATGTACCCAGACCTTGGGGAACCACTATAAATCTGTGTGCAATCTGTGATGTGTACATATTTGTGATTGCTGTGCTGTGTTAGCTGCAGAGTTTTCTGAATTTTATTATAACCTGTAGTTATATTCTACCTTAAGTTAAAACAAGCATTAGAACCTATTCACCCCCCTCTAGGTGTTTAGGTGGTCTTGAAAGTAAAACTATCAAGTGGTATCAGAGGGAGGTTACTCAAAGAAGGACTTAACAGTCTGAGTTAGATCCCTAGAGGCAGAATCAAGAATAAAAAAATGGGTTCTGGAGAGAATCACGAGGAATTAGGGTCAATGAAATTACCCATCTGCAGAAAAGAGATTTTGGAATCTGGAAAGAAAGGGTTAGGTTATTTATGGAGGCTTCTGATCCAAGGATCTATATTACAGTAAAAGAAGGTCCATATATCTCAATGAATGTGTCTGCTCTAAAAGCAAATGAAAAAACTCCTAAAGATTTCTCTGAAATGACTAAGGATGAGATTATATTGGCAATTATGGATAAGAGAGCTCAGAATATCATAGTGAGTGCCATAGATGATTCTACTTTCCAAAATTTGATTCACTGCAAAACCTCCAAGGAAATGTTGGACACTTTGATTGTCTACATGGAGGGTTCTGAAGAAGTTAGACAAGACAGAAAATCTATGCTTAATCAAGAATATGAGAGTTTCAGACAAGGAAAGTCTGATAGCATAACTGAATGCTACAAGAAATTCTACAGGATAGTGAATGAACTGATGTCCTATGGAAGGGTCTTCAGTACATATGAGCTGAATGACAAATTTCTAAGATCCTTGACAAAGGATTGGGATACCAAGATTTGTGTCATAAGAGAAGTGGCCAAACTAGCAGACATTTCTCGTCCAACCTTATTTGGAAAATTGCTCTCATATGAAATGCAACTAATGGCTAGGAAGGAGGAAGAAAAATTACAAAAGGAGAGCATAGAGAGAAGTCAGTGCCTTCAAGGTTGAAGCCACTAGAAAGAGCAGGAGAATGTCTCCATCACCTTCTAAGGAAGTTGCTGAAGATAACTCAGAAAATTCAGACAATTAGAACTCAGAAAGAAGTGATTCAGATGCAGATTTTGCTGCCTTTACAAGGCAGTTTCAGAGGTTCTTGAAGAAGAAGCAGTGGAAGTCAAGGCCCTCCACATCACAGCCAGTTGATGATTACTATCAGAAGAGAAAATCATCAAGAAAGGAAAGGAGCATATCAAAGCCTAGCAAAGCTACAACATCAAAGATTGTTTGCTATTGCTGTAATAGGCCAGGACATGTGGTGGCTGAATGTCCAGATAAGAGGAAGGAGTCAACAGACAGAAAGAAGACTCAACAAAAGTGCAAGAAGGAGAAATCCTTTGTTGCTAAGAAGGAGAAGAGTCTTACAGATCAATCTTCCTCAGAGTAAGAATCTGAAGCTGAAGCTTACATTGGACTGTATGCAGCTAATGAAGAAGCGGAGTTTATGCAATTGATAAACTCCATCTATGATCAAGAAGACCATTAGTGTATGGGACTGATGGCTTATTCAGAAGACAACAAGTGTCAGGATCAGCCTGGTCCCAATAAGGTACAAAGTAATTCTAGAATTTCTGATTACAGTACCAGTTCAGAGTAAGATTCATCTGCATCAAGTAATGAGGATGGATCTGAATCTGAAGGAGATATTCATCAGTTGATAGATAAGTATGGAGACTTATTGCAGGATCTTAAGAAAAGCAAGAACCTAGCCAAAACTCAGGCTCGGGAGATTGCAGATCTTAAGGTGGCTGCATCTTAGTTAGAAAAAGTATTAGATCAAAAGTTAAATGAGATTGACAAACTGAAAAATATAACTATTATTCAGATGGGCACAATCACATATTACAAAGATCAAGTTAAAAGTCTGGAGGCCAGACTGAGAGTAGAGAAAGATTTAGTGGCTAGTTACTCTAAGCCAAAATCAGTCTTACCTTTAATAGATGAGTTTGTGGCTCAAAAGGGTAAGGCAGGATTAGGCGTCAAGGGTAACACCAGGGCTGCCCAATTCAAGAGAAAAGGCAAAGCTCCAGTCCAGCCACTAAACTTTAGAGTCCCTGTTATGTTTAGAAAGGTACAAGTGCCTTCTAATAAATATGATCTTTAAAATATTCATGGTCATATTAAGACTGATGTTCTGAAGAACAAGAATGTTTGTGCTAATAATTCAGTCTATGTTCATAAATCCCATGGTTATAAGAAATCAGTGGGTGTAGCTGCAGCAGCACCAGCTCAGAACAGAAATTTTTCTGCCAAAAATGTATCTAGACCTAGATACAACAAGTATGAATGCTGGTGCTGTGGCAAGATAGACCATTTTGCCTTAGACTGCTGGCATAATATAAGTGTCAGGAAGAACAACAGTCTACCAGTTAGAAGAGTTGCTGGTAGGTTTGATATGAATGATGCTAACCTGAACCAAGGACCCAAGACTTACTTGGGTTCTAAGGGAAAGTAATTTTGTATTGCAGGAAAGTCCAAGTTGTCATGCCTCTATATGGTACTTGGACAGTGGTTGTTCTAAGCACATGACTGGAACAAAGGGGCTGCTGAAGGAGTACATTCCTATCAAGAATGGACCTAAAGTAATCTTTGGTGGATCTGAAAGTGGAATCATCAAAGGATTTGGTAACATTTCTTCAAACCAAATTACCATCACTCAAGTGGCTTATGTAAAAGGTTTGAAACATAACCTGATAAGCATAAGTCAGCTGAGTGGTCTTGGATATGACATTTCATTTGTTAAGAATGGATGTCATATCAAGAGGTCAAGTGATCAAAAGGTCATATTGACTGGATACAAATAAAGAAATGTTTATTATCTTGACTTTTTATGTGAGAACAAGGTTTCTCCTATTTGTCTTGTAGCTGATGATAATGCATCTCATTGTGTCAAATGGCACAATAGGCTGGCCCATCTTAACTACAAGACAATTGTCTAACTCTTTAGTAAAGAATTAGTGAGGAATGGTCCTCATGTTAAGTGTATAAAGGAAGGGATATGTTCAGCTTGTCAAAAGGGCAAGCAGACAAAATCCTCCTTTCATAGCCTTTAAAACAAGGATTTAGTGAGGTGTTTATACCTCTTACATATGGATCTTTTTGGTCCTATGTCAATTCATAGTCTAGGTAGGAAGGTCTACACTTTTGTGGTTCTAGATGACTATTCTAGATATACATGGGTGTTCTTTCTGAGACAAAAATCAGAAACCCCAAGTGTTTTACATAATTTTGTTAAACAAATTCAGAATGAACTGAACAGTATAGTGGTCAAAATCAGAAGTGACCATGGCACTGAATTTTAATATGAATGTATGACAAGATTATGTGAAGAATTTGGGATTTTCCAAGAATTCTCCTCACCTAGAACACCACAGCAAAATGGTATTGCTGAAAGAAAGAATAGGACATTGATTGAAACTGGTAGAACTCTATTGAGTGACACTTCTCTTCCAGAATATTTCTGGGCTGAGGCAGTAAACACTGCATGTCATGTGATCAATAGGGTTTCTATCACTAAGATCCACAAAAAGACTCCCTATGAAATTATGAAAGGTAGAAAACCAAATCTATCCTACTTTAGGATCTTTGGTTGCAAGTGCTATATACTTAACAATGGCAAGTCTTATCTAACTAAGTTTGCTGCCAAATCCCAAGATGGGATATTTGTTGGGTACAACATAAATAGTAAGGCTTATAGAGTCTACAACTTGACTACTCAAGTGGTAGAAGAATCTGTACATGTATTTGATGAAACAAGATTAATCAACAATGAGTTGCCTTGTAGATCATTCAGTCCAACAGTATAAGCAATAGGATGGACAAGCTTTCCATTGCAGAAGGCACAACTGCAGATGAAGTATTGGAAAATGATGGCTACTGTCCAGGGGGAGTACAAGACTCTATAGAAGCTGATGACATCCAAGAGGTGCAGCATAATGAAGGAACTGGAGATATTGAACCTGAAGAAAATCTACCTCCAGCTACAAGACATCTATAAGACCATCCAGCAAATCAAATAATAGGTGATCCAAGACAAGGAGTGCAGACTAGAAGCAGAAATCTGAGCACAGTTCTGCACTCAAGTTTTCTATCTCAACTGGAGCCTAAGAAATTTGAAGAAGCCATCCAAGACCAACACTGGATTAATGCTATGCAAGAGGAGCTTAATCAATTCAGAAGGTGCAAAGTCTGGGAGTTAGTTCCTAAACCAAGAGACCACAACATCATTGGCACAAAGTGGATCTTTAGGAACAAGTTGGATGAGAGTGGAGTAATTGTGAAGAACAAAGCAAGATTGGTTGCTAAAGACTACATGCAGGAAGATGGAATAGACTTTGATCAAACATTTGCCCCAGTAGTAAGACTGAAGGCAATCAGAATGTTCCTTGCCTATGCAGCATATCAAGGCTTCAAAGTATACCAAATGGATGTGAAATCAGCATTCCTGAATGGTGATCTAAAAGAAGAAGTCTATGTAGAGCAGCCATCAGGTTTTGTAGATTCTCTTAAACCTAGTTATGTCTATAGACTTAGGAAAGCATTGTATGGGTTAAAGACAAGCCCCAAGGGCTTGGCATGAAACCCTATCTACTTTTCTTATTGAGAACAAATTCTCAAGAGGTAAAATAGACAAAACTCTATTCCTAAGGGAATCTAAAGGTAAGATAATCTTAGTTCAGATCTATGTAGATGACATAATTTTTGGGTCTACAGAGAACAACCTTTGCAAAAAGTTTGCCAAAATTATGCAAGGGAAGTTTGAAATGAGCAGTATGGGGAGCTTAAGTTCTTCTTGGGACTCCAAGTAAGACAGACTAAAGATGGCTTGTCCATATCCCAGTCTAAGTTCACCAAGGAATTAATTAAGAAGTATGGTATGGAATCATCCTCCACCATGAGAACTCCTATGGGAACAAATATGCTAATATGCAAAGATGATGCAGGTAAGCCTGTAGATGAGTCTTTATATAGAGGAATAATTGGCTCTCTATTATATTTTACTGCTAGTAGACCAGACATTATGTATGCTACATGTGTCTGTACTAGGTATCAAGCTTGCCCTAAAGAATCACATTATATTGCAGTCAAAAGGATTTTCAGATATCTTAAGGGCACACCTAATCTAGGCCTTTGGTACCCTAGGAATGGAGATTTTCTACTAACAGGTTATTCAGATGCAGATTTTGCAGGCTGTAGAGAAGATAGAAAGAGTACTACAGGTACATGCCAATTCTTGGGAGGAAGATTGATATCCTGGAGCAGTAAGAAGCAGACTAGTGTGGCAATATCTACTGCTGAGTCTGAATATGTGGCAGCAGGAAGTTATTGTGCACAGCTATTGTGGATTCAGCATCAGCTAAAGGACTATGGTATTCAAGTAAGTAGAACACCTTTATTGTGTGATTCTAAGAGTGCTATTTCTATTGCAAACAATCCTGTTGCACATAGTAGAACTAAGCATATAGAGATAAAATACCATTTTCTTAGAGAACATGTAGAAAAAGAAGACATCTCATTAGAATTTGTTAAAACTGATTATCAAATTGCAGATGTATTTACTAAGCCTCTGGATGAAACTAAATTCAATAGATTTAAAGTTGAATTAGGAATGTTGGCCATAGGTTAGTTTGTTCAATATTTGACTAAGTAAAATGGTGTCGACACATTCCGTGATAATGAGTCGACATAGAGTAGTCATGTCGACTAGTCAGGGAAAATGTGTCGACACATGAGAATCTGTGTCGACACCAAAGGGTCAAAGAGTCGACTCATCCAGATATGTAGTGTCGACACAACCAGAGTAATGGTGTCGACACTTACAGATTTTGTGTTGACTCTTATACTAAGAGTCGACACATAATTTCGGCTGAACTATTCAGTATTTCCTGTGTCGACATATCATCAATTGGTGTCGACGCATGGTAGTCTGCGCCGTGGTCGAGACTATAGAAGTATGTGTCGACACTTGTCAACAGTGTCGACACTTTTCGACAATTTTTGTCCGCCTCTTGACCTTCTGTGTTTAAAAAGGTATATATAGGTCGAGAACATATTCTGTCGACACGCTCACCAGGTTTTCAAGACTAAAACCCTGTGTCGACAATCTCTCTTCTCTCCTCTCAAGCTTTCTCATCATTCCAATGGCGCCAAAAGTTGAAGACAACATCAATGAGGGATATGAGTTGGTTGGGGCTGCCTTCGGAAATGCCGCGCCATAAATCAAACAAGTGATTTCTCTTCTTACAGACAATGGATTGGAATACCTTATCTCTGAACCTACTAAGATTTGGAAGAAAGAAGTTTTCAAGTTCTATACTGCTGTAACATTGGACTCCACTGGTCTCAAGATCAAATCAATAGTTCATGGGACTAAGGTTAAACTTACTCTAAAAAGTATAAGAAAGATTCTTCACCTACCCAGCATTCAAGATGAAGAAGAGGTCCAAGCCTCAAAGACAAGGGAGGCTCTCCAGTGGTGTGGTTTGGATTCAACCATAAAGATTGGAGCAACAATAAACCGAAAGGGAATGAATCCACAAGGAAAGTTTCTATCTGAAATAGTAGGCAAAGTGATCTTATGCAAGCAAGGTGGACATGATAGGATCTCAGCCTATATGTTCAGCCTGATGACAAGAATTGTCTTTACAATTCCAACCAGTTGGTCAGCAGTTCTGTTTGAAAAAATCAAAGAAGGAATCAAGAAGCCAAACTTGGCTAGAATTTTGAGTCTATACCTGGCTGGAATCATTCCAGAGGTAATGCAATAGATTCCTGGGTCCAAGATCAATCATATGAGGAAAATGGACATGAGGTTATTTTCAAGATGGGATAGAGTTTTGTCAAAAGAGTTGCCTGATGTGGACAGGCAGGAAACATCTGAGAAATCACCAGAACATGATCATGGCAATGCACAAGTTCAAGAAGATCAAGTTAGAGAGCAGGCTAAGGACCATACTAGGTCTACTCAAGTCCAAGAGGAATCTATACCTGCACAGATGCAGGGGGAGATAGATCTTACTCCTGCTCAGAACATTACTGATCCTGCACAATTGCAGGGGGAGCCCATTACTGCACAAGTTAAAGAGGAAGAAAGACTAAACTTATCAGAAGATTTGAACACTGCTGCAATTGATGTTTCATCACCTGCTCAAGCACAAAAGGAATACACTCTAGAAGAGTTGTTTCCTAACTTATGAAAGACAGCTGAAAAGTATGAAAGCCTAAGAGTTGAGAAGGAGCAAGGTGCTGTTGAGGGGGAGAAAGTGCATGTTGAGGAAGTGCAACATGAAACTGAAAAAGAAATTCCTACAACTCCTCCAGAAAGAGTTCAGATTGAAAGTTCTTCAGAATCTGAGACAGAAGAAGCCAGGGAGGCTAAGAAAAGGAAGCTAATGGTCTTCAAGAGAAGAAGTCATAGCTATAAGTCAGCTCTCAAAATAACAACTCAGCAATCTCCTACTGAGTTTGATTACAATAAGTTCATGGTAAATTTACAGGTGAAGATGGATGAGCAGAGAAGAGCCTTGGAGAAATTTGTAGATGAGAGTCATAAGACACTTCAGTTTGATCTAGTCCAAGACATAAAGTCAATCAGATTTGAGGTCAATCAGAATAAAAAGGAGATGACAGATTGCTTCCACAAGGGAGGTAATGTTGTGGTATATCTAGCTAACCAACAGCAAACTATCCTTGCTAAAGTAGATTACATTGCATTGAAACAAGGATATGTGGATATGTTCTTGAAAATCAGATAAGAATGAATGACAATCTTACTGAATCTCAAAATGAGATTCTCACTGAGTTCAAAGATACTGCTACAAGGCTTACTGCTGCAAGGGCTACAGACATGGAAGATTATGATCAAAGCTCAAGGCTGCTCTAGATTCAGTTCAAACTGCTATAACCACCTCACAGAAAGATATATCTGAGAAGCTTCAAAAATTAAAACCATTCTTTAAAGAGGGTGTGAATTTTCTCGATGGTCAAATAAGGTTTCAGAAAAATGATCTTAGGGATC
The DNA here is from genome assembly GCA_039513925.1 of Platanthera zijinensis. NCBI lineage: Eukaryota > Viridiplantae > Streptophyta > Magnoliopsida > Asparagales > Orchidaceae > Platanthera > Platanthera zijinensis. Next base: position 98,408,745 of record CM077090.1, read on the forward strand.
ATGTTGCCAAAGAAGTCCTAAAGGGGGAGAGGATACTCATCCATGCTGGCTCAGAACATGCCAAGTGGGTGACCAACAGTGTCAGAGCCACATTGGGATATCCACCATTATGTGATGATGATATCATTGCTTAGTCAGGGATACAATAAGGTCTACTTGAAGGTAATCAACCTAAGGTTGCCCAAGTCATATACCCTCCTGTTGATTTTGAAATGATTCATTAGTAAGTGCAGGCAATGTACAGTCCTCCAAAGGAGGTTACAAATGTTTTTGTAGAAAAAGTAGATAAGCCAGAAGCTGATTTGAAGGCTCAACAAGATGCTCAATTATCAAAGAAGAGATTCAGAGAGCTAGCAGAATAAAAACCTGATTTTGAGCAATGGAGCCCCACCTCAAGGAACATTATATTAACTGCCTGGAAGGCTGTGAAGGATCAGGTGCATGAAAGAGGAAAATGGTATAATGAATTTGAATGACAAAAGTATGAGGCCAGGCAGGAGGCCATAGTTCAATTCAGAAGAAAGGCTAAGGGTGGAAAGCTACCTCCTGATGCTCAGGAGCCTAGCAAGTATTTTCCCAAGCCATTTCATTATTTTGAGAGGCAAAGGATCAAGGCTGAGGCTCAGAAGAAAGCTTATTTGAAAGGAAAAAAGCCTGCTGATGATGCAGAACCTCCTGTGATGGCTCAAGTTCAACCAGGAAAAGGAATTGTTAACAAGGAGCCTGACCAGCCTTAGTTTTAGTTCTACTAGTTTTTGTCCTAGAACTATGTTATTGTTAGTGTGTTAAAACAATCAATGTAAACAAGCTGTAACAAACATTTCTGAATTTATAAACAACACTTTGTTCTATAATCGTTTCTTTTACATCTTTATTCTGTGATGTATCTGTGTTTAATGTTTTGTTTATAAAGTTCCCTGTGATATTATGCTTTTATACATCATCATATTGAATTTTCATAAATGGTGTATATCATTAGCTAAAAGGGTTATGACTTCTCCAAATAGGGGGAGATTGTTGGGTACATTGGAAAATGTGTACCTGATTTGAATTAGCCTAACTTAGCTCAATGATATACATCAAGGTGTATTTGATGTTATTTTGAGTTTATATGTGCAGGTTAAGAATGTACTAGAATGCAGGAAAAATAATCTAAGTCCATATGTCGACACAAGAAGAAATTATGTCGACACTTCAGAAAGATTGTGTCGACACTTGAAGAAGGCTGTGTCGACGCAGAGAAATAGAGTCGACAACAATTGTGTCAACACCTAGACGCAGTGTCGACACACAGAAGTTTGGTCGACATCAACTTTGTCGACACTGGGAAGCTGTGCCGACACACAGAATTGCTAGTCGACAACATTTGTGTCGACACCAGAAGACTGTGTCGGCACACAGAGGCAGAGTCGACAACAGCTATGTCGACACCTGGAGGCTGTGTCGACACACACTATATTCTGAGTCTACATCAACTGTGTCGACACACAGGACTTGTGTCGACACACAACAAAGTCTAGACTAAGTTAGTTGCTGGTGAATGGTGAAGTGTTTGTGTCGACACAAATACTCTGTGTCGACACATTCTCAAGATGCAGTATCAAGAAGCTGAGTCGACATAAAGGGCAGACATTGTCGACATCATTAAAGGCTGTGTCGACACCTAAGTAACTTATGTCGACACATATTGACAAATGGTCTCGACACTTTCAGACAGACAGTCTCGACGCTTTGCTGACAAAGACAAAGGCACAAGATCTGTTTGAAGACTTGATAGCTGTGAGTTACAACAGGTCGACTGAAGCTGTCAGACTTGTCAGAAGTTTGTTAGAAACTGGATCAGCCGGTTACCAAGGATGAAGTCTATAAATAGACAGATTCAGAAGAAGAAGAAGAAAAATATAGAAACTGATTGATTGATCATTGTTGTGAGATAAGATCTCTAATCAAGAAAGTGCAAGGCACATAAGAAGATCTTCGAGAGAAGATCTAAGAAGACTTTCTGAAGTGAACATCCACTCAGATTAAGTCTAAGTTGAATTCATTCAAAAATTCAGAAGTATTTTCAAGGGTTGTGGATAGAGAGAGATCCAGTCATTTGAAGACAAAAAGGAAGCTATCACAGGTTTCTTAGAAGCAGTATATTCCAAAGGAAATCAACTTAAACTAAGTTCAGATTCAAAAAGCTTTGAAGAAAGCTAAGATCCAGTTGATTTCATCCATCAGCCTTTTCAAGAAGCTGATCAAGAACAGTCTTATCCCTTCTCTCTCAACAGGGGTAAGATATTATATAACTTCATTTTCAAATTCTGTAGGATCTATTTATAGATCTGAGTTGTAAGCCTATTTATAAAGGCTGAGTGTAAGAGAAGGTGTTCTCTGAGTTGTAAGCCTATTTTATAAAGGATGAGTGTAGGAGAAGGTGTTCTCTGAGTTGTAGGTCTTGTGGCAAGGCTGAGTAGGGCTGGTTAGCCTGAGCTGTAAGAACCTTATAGGGTTCTTAGTTGTAGGAACTTTTCAGGGTTCTGAGTTGTAGGATCTAAGGATCCGAGATAAAGGAGGAAGTTAGGCCGAATCTAGCACACTGCTAGATAGGTGAAGGGGAAAGTGGATGCACCCAGACCTTGGGGAACCACTATAAATCTGTGTGCAATCTGTGATGTGTACATATTTGTGATTGCTGTGCTGTGTTAGCTGCAGAGTTATCTGAATTTTATTATAACCTGTAGTTATATTCTGCCTTAAGTTAAAACAAGCATTAGAACCTATTCACCCCCCCTCTAGGTGTTTAGGTGGTCTTGAAAGTAAAACTATCATCAAACATCGTCGATTAGAGATCAGCGATCGTGGAACACAAATAGTAGTCATTATTACTCCGTGAACCGAGATCGATGATATCAATGTTGGTCGTCGAGCGCAGATCGACGATCTCAACATAAATCATCGAACTCAGAATTTCAAAACAGAAATTTTTATCCTTTTGAAAATTATAATCAAACTCAAAATTTTGTTAATCCTTTTACCCAATGGTTCATCTCTCCTACGAAATTTCATCCATTAGGTTATAAAGATCAACCTGAATATTCTTTTATTTCTGATTATTATGAAAAAGAACCAAGACCCAAGGTAATCTGGGTCCAGAACTTCTAACCTCTTATTTCAGGAAAAGACCCTTCAGAGTAGGGGTAGCTGTATAGGGGGAGACTATTTTAGAGGTTACAGCAGTAGCAGTTTCAATTATTCAGAAATCTGGGTATGATATCAAGGAGTTTGTTTGGAACCATGTTTCCGATATGCTGAAATGAACTCAATTAAAGACAAGCAACAAAACAGCTGCATAGCCCTTTAGAAGTTTTTGTTCTCATTTTTTATTTCGAACCATTGTTGTTTTTTTTGAACTCATTTTAAAATTTCTTTATATTTTTATGTGAATAGTGTCCTCACCCAAATAGGGGGAGATTGTTAAAACCTTAGTTCTGATTTCGGACAGGATCACTATTAGGAATATTAGATTGACCCAAAATATATAGTCATGGGTCATAGGATTCTTTCCAAGTTTGCTCATTCAGAAAAATTCCAGAGAAGTTCAGATTTGAAGATCAAAAATTGCTGGAAGAAAATCTCTGAACTCAGTTCAAAGATCTCTGAGCGGAGATCAACGATCTCTGAGCTCAGCTCAAAGAAAACTGTAAAACTCAAATGCAGTTCAAAATCTTTGAACTCAGTTCAATGATCTCCGAGTGAGTTCAACGATCTCCAAACCTAGTTTGAAGAAAGCTTTAAATTGAGATCAACGATTCCTGTGCAGTTTTTCAGGCATATTTATTTACAGCTGGCAGAATTAATTAAGGCCTTAATTGCAAGATTTATGATTCTCAGATTTAATGCTATATATTCTTATGAATATAGTCGTTTGGAGGCAGCATTAAATATGGAGTTAATTACAGAGATTAAATGTCAATTGATTTCTCAAGGCAGATTCTATTCTTGGGAATTGATTTATCCAGTCCAAGATAGAATGAATTCAAATTCTTCAGGCATTAAATATACAGATATTATATCTTACAGATAATAAGGAGAGTAATACAGCACTGGACAGAATAGAAGAGATAGAGAGTGAAAATTCAAGAAGGCTTTTTCTCTCACAAAATAAGAACTCAGCTACAAGTTTTCTCACAGAAAATCAACTTCATCTTCATCATCTGCTCCAGGCTTTTAAGAGACAATCAATAAATATCATTCTAAAAGCTTGTTGGAGAGCAACATCAACTTGAAGGCCAACACCTTGAAGCAAAGCTTCCACTCCTGAACTATTCTACATCTCAGGGGGAGCTTTTACATCATCAACAATCCACTAGTCTTCTCTTAGATAATTGATAGAGAAGACAACATTATTTCTTTTCCCTTTCCTGTGTACAGGGTTATCTCTCCCTTCAAAAGTGAACTCTTGGTGATAGGGTACCTGATCAAAAACCTATTGGATTTTGGGCTCCTGATCAAAAGCTCAAAGGTTCTCTAGATCTACCTGCAACAGATCTTGTGGTGATAGGGCACTTGATCAAAAACCTAAGTGGATTCCTACCAGGGTGGTAGAAGAGTGGATGTACCCAGGTTTATGGGGAACCACTATAATCCTTGTGTCGTCTGTGTGCTTGCCTTGCCTTCTTTATTTTATGTGTTGTGATTTTCTTTTCCTAATATATATATATATATATATATATATATATATATATATATATATATATATATATATCTGAGTAAACATAAGATCTTTCCTCTCTTTCAGGGTGTTGTGGTAGGGTTATGGGGTCAAGTTGAAGCCCTAAAGTCAGACCTTAGGTCTGATGTTGAGGATGTGTTATAAGCAGACCAAGGTGGTTTTTACCGTGGGCCTTGCCCACTTGATCTAGAGCTTCTAATGGTTTTGTCAAGACCTATTCATGACAAAACAAAGACCTAGGGGTCCAGTTGTTTGAGGGATGGTTTCAAGTATGAAAGGTAAATTGTAACATCCCGAGAGTTGTGAGTAATTCATACCGAGGGGTTTCAAGTATGAAAGGTAAATTGGAACCTACTTGTAATTCATACCAACACCAAGTACAATATTCCAAAGATTAATATGACTATAAAAATGACTCATACCATCATCCCATGGAAGTCCAAGGTCCTAGGACCCCTAAATTATTCTTTATGGTTGCATGGGCCTAATTAGGCAAAAAGTTATTTAATTGGGTGAAAGAGTCCAACTACCATTACAACATCCCTAGGGCATTACTCCCCTAGAAACCATGGGGTAAACCCCAAGTCAAACAAGGATTAAACACCCCAAGTCCTTCACAAACCCTAAAAGCTCAATCTAAGGCTTGAACTAGGGCACTAGGGCACAACACCCTAACCACCCCAACTATAATAGAGGGTGACCCTATGACCTAGGGACTTGTCAGAGCCCAACCCCTTTGGGGGTGAGGATTGGCCCCTCCATGCCAAGAATCCAAAACCTAAACTCACCCTTAAGAGCCAAACCTTAGTCATATCAAAAAAACTAAAATCATACTCAAATGGGTTGATAATATAAACCAGATTAATCATGACCCCTAACCCATCCACAAAGTTTTTGGGTTGTTTACTATTAGACCATTAAATACTTCATGAAACATTAATAACCACCAAATAAATCAAACAAAACAACCCAAAATTATCTCAAGAATTATCCAATTAATCATTCCCAAATCCCCAACTTCCAAATTATTCACTTCAGGTCATGTTTACACCAATCAACATGTAACTCAAATTATGTACCCCCC